>CM060918.1:962409296-963009296 GCA_030737875.1 Allium sativum
ATATCATAAAAATTAATGAACGCAATGAATGCCTAAGCATTCCTTCTATACGTATGCTCTTTTCTTTCAAAAACCCTTTTAAAAATATGTGGCATGCATCCTAAATATACTTGCAATTTCTACATGAACGCAATAATTTTAAAAAATTATCTTTTCATCCAATTTTTCCTGCATCCTTCACGAACAAGGGCGCAATTCATCCAAGTTTTTCAACCCAAACAACTTTAAACTTTTGGATTTCAGAAAAATATAATTTTCTAAACTCGATTTCTTATGCTAGGAAAAGGTACGAAATGGAAAGTTCTGTGTTTTCCACTTCACTCTTATGCCTTATTTTCCCTATACGTGGAACTTTTTTAACGCTACCCTATAAAAATTCCTATTTTCTTTTCCATGCATAGTTTACATAAGAAGAATTTCCTTTTGAAGTTCCTAAACTTATTTTGGAAGAATTCATTTTCTCATCTATTTTCATTTATTGTAGTTATCGTCTTTGTTGCTATGTATAAATTTTGTTTGGTCTCTCTTTTTAGTTATTCATCTTTTACTTTCATTGTTATTTTATTTACAATATCTTATGTCTTTGTTCTTTTATAGTGACCATCTCAAACACCTAGAAAAAATTATAACACTAAACTATTCTATTTTTCAATAATAAAAAAGAATACCACATTGGAGTGCAAATGCGTACTACAAGAAAACGTATTCTATTGCAATCACTATTGGGTAAAAGATACAATGACTAAATGTGGTTATCTATTAGTACTAAGAGACCTGGGATCATGTCCCTCTGACATTAAAATTTCATCATCGCTTAATCCAGATAACAATAGCGCTCCTCCTTTATATCTACCACTCTCTCTAAACCCATGCTGCGTACTTGCTAGTTTTATGAGCCATTTCCAATTGCCCACTAATGATATACTGCTACTCATTGGCTAGAAATTCCCAATACCTTAACAGATATAAATTTGACGAACCTTACTTCACTATGAAGTAACTTAATAATCTTAGGCCTAACTCTCATTTCCATAATGTAAGATAACATGCTAAACTTTCTTCTTCCTCAAGAAGGGATGAAAAAGGATTTTCATTAATTGTAAACTATGTCATAATTTCCTTTATAAAAACCCCTAAACTTGCTCCTTCCGTTCCATTTACTCTTCAGTTCAATTATCTAATTTTTATGCTTTTTCTATAAAAATTAATCCTTTACCGTTATGTTATTGATTTACATGAAATCTCAATTCACATGTGAATTGACCAGTCTTTACCGCTTAATTTGTACCCTTTATCAAGACAATATTTGTGAAAAATCCATCTCCCTTTATCCTTTCCATATAAACTATGAAAGTTTTGAAATTACGTTTAAATTTTCTCTATTATAACAATAACCACTTGGTAGACAACTTTTAAAATTTTCCTTATTATTTTAACAAAACATTTTTACTTACAAGCCTATTGATTAATAAAACTTATCTTACAATTCTTCTTGTTCCAACAAGTTAAAGGGTGTCACAACTTGTCCTTTATAAAAACTCCTATATTTTCTTTCAAAACAAATCTGATGTATTCTTTTTTAAGTTCCTAAAAAATTAATTATTGGGGCTAGGCTCAAAATGTTTTCCTAACTTCCATTTCCAAATAGTCAGTTTATTCAAGATCATCTGTTTTTGCACAGAATCCACCTCTACCTCATATGCATACAACATACATGCCTAATTCAATTATATTTGCACTTTAAATTTTACCACTACATCACGACTTGCTTACGCACTTTTCAATATTACAAACCAATAAATTTCTGAAAACTGTAAAAAAAATTGAGATTGGAAAACTCTTCTAGAAACCTTTTTCGTTAATTCTACGTTTATTTTTCAAGCTATTTTCTCAAAAGTTTTATTATAGGGCGAAGTAAAAGGTGGTTTCTTAACTTCTATTCCCAAATCCTTTGCATGAATTGATTTTTCTTCATCCAAAATCTCTCTAATACCAGTTTCTTTATAGCAATGTCTGAACTGAATTTCAAGTCAAGTTTTCCTTTCCACCAAATGTATATATATATATACATTCCTAATACATTTTTTCTCATATTATAAGACTCTATTGTTCAATCCACTAATCTAAAATACCAAAACTATGGATATTACAACATGAAATTCGCCTTTTTGTTAAAGAACATATTGTACCCTTTATACCTTAGCCACTCATGGGCTACTGTCCTTAAATTTCCAAACCATTATCATAGTGTACAAAATTAATATTCCAACTTTTTCCATATGTCATTTTTCTTTCCAAGTGGGTTTCACTATGAATCTCAGTATATATAATATAATATATTTATAATTTGAAAATACAAATACTTTCATTTACAATCTCTCTCTCACTATATATATACATACATATATATATATATATATATGAATCCTGAACCTAGGCTATGATACCAGTATAACAACCCACATTCCAACGAGACTGAATTTTTGAAAAAAAAATCTAAAAATCCAAGTCCACTAATACTTGAGCTAATTTACCTAGTATCCTATTGAATGGAAAGGGTAAACGTACCAGATCTCATAATAAAAATCTCACATCGAACTGACTAAAATATGATAATAAGTAAATACTTACCATAAGAATGACATTGATTAGCAAATGTCTCTAAACTGTAAAATCTCGGCCACCTATCTAACATGTAGGTTTGTTATAAGGAGGGAGTCAGAATAAAAGTTCGGGTGAATAAACAAATCATAATTTTTAAGAATAACACTACATATATCGTAAATTGTTACCATCTACTCTTTACTAGATCAATACTAATCATCCATATAAATGTAGCTATAAGCCCAATATATCTAGGTACTGCCCAAGGTACCCTCCTTGAAAATTCTCCATCGTCACGCTACGAAAGCATACTGGGTCTTTACCGCCATGCTACAAAAGCATTCTAGATCGGCATTGCCATGCTACAAAAGCGTACCCTGACTACATATATAAAAGACAGTTTCATGAGATCTACACTATATATGTTCTATCTTTTAGTAAGAAAACTTGAAATCGCGTCCGCATTAGCTCGGTCTAATGCTCAAGCAACCACGATGTACCACATTGTGCGTACGTTAAGGTTCTATACTTATTCGTACTGTCTACAGTCTAAGATCCGCTCACAAGGCCTACCGTTGTACAGAACTTAGTTGGAAATTTCTATATCTATGAGTGAAGGCCTCATTGGCCTATAATACAGATATATACTAAGATCCATCCATATCTTTTCCTGAGGCTATGGCCACATAGTCCTCTTCAACTAGTGAAAGACCATTTCAAGAGCTAAGTGAGCGTACCCTATAGCAAACAAGCTAAACATCCAATTGGTGTTTTCACTCATCCAATGTCTCGATAGTGAAAGGTCATTGGCAAGTAGGTTTAGCTCCGCCTTTCCCGTACTAGCTATATGATGATAAGCATCTGAAAGGTTTACCATCCTTATTGGGTCCTGACCGCGAAGCCTATTCTCGAGGTCGAGGCAACCACCAAATCATAAATTCGCCCCATCAGTCTTTTGGTTTCCCATAACATGAGTACAACCATGGCATACTCTATGGATGGAACCATACAGACCTGCCTCTGGGGCTAAGCTTGCAATAGGCTTTTCCCAAAGTGCCATCTCAGAGTATCCTCGCTATTTGTAGAAGTCACTAACTTCCTTTCAGTCCCATCGAATATGATGTGAACATGCTCCCACAATGTCTACAACACCTACAATGATCTTCCATGTTAGGCTCTTCATTTGAAATTTATTCGAACTAGTCCAAACGCATCTCGTTATTTTATTAAACTCTATGTCTAATCTTCCATTATGCATTTTTTTAGCATAACGGTTGTGTAGAGCGGATCTACACATCCGGTTCATATATTATAGATAATAGGATAATATATATCAGTTAACAAGCCTGACCGATGGCACAAATAGTGATAGTTATGCATGCAGGTGTGCATTCAAAGAAGTACGTTGCGCATAGAGCAAATAGTTAGATAAAAGTTGATTTACAGATATCCAGAAAACACAACCATAAGATAAACATACGAACTAAAGTGCACAGCTCCAAAACATTGCTAGTAGTTATCAACGAAAAGGCAGGCATAAGTGAACCCGTTGCTTGAGCGTCAGGTGAGCAGGTGGAGATTACCATAGGCGGGGGTAATTCCTTCGTTGCTGGTGACCAAACGCCTTCGAACCGCCTACAGACTCGTCCCAGATAGTGGAAGTATCCAGATGGTAGGTATGTATGGCACTGGCTGGGTACCTGTCCACAAATGGTAGAGATGGTTAACTTTATGACATAATTGTATGTTAGAGGCAGATCATTCTTTAAAGCATGTGTTATTGCATTCAATCCATATAATGCAAATGAAAGCAGAAAATAAAGAATCAATGACTATCAAAAGCGGGGTAAATTCCCAGTGGTCAAAGTGGTGCAGTTGCGGTGGCAGATAGCCAAGAATATTGGTGGCAACCGAAACCCATAGGCAGAAGCTTACATTGCAGTCGTAGAGCGGGTGGTGAATAGTTTCATTATCGAGATGACAAAAAACGCATGTAGGGTTGACTGCAATTCCTCTGTTTATCAATCTATCTTTGGTATTGATCTTACCATGAGTAAGGCACTGGAGGAAGAAACGGACTCTAGGAGCTTTAATTTTCCGGAGGCTAGGAAAGGAAACAAGCCTTCCTGTGATGGAGATGAAGTTGTAGCAAGACTTGACAGAGAAGTACCCCTAGTATTGAGTTTCCAGAGAATAATATCTGAGTTATGTGTCATAGTGGTTGTGCGCACGATGTGTAGCACTTCTTGGATCTCTTGGAGGATGGATGGCTGAATGTAGAGGACGAAGGCAGAATGGATGTGATGCCATGCAGAACAACGTCCCCAACATTAGGACTTAACGAGAAGAGAGTAGGGAAGAAGTGGAATAGTCTGAAGTCATAGTGCCAAGTATCTTACCATAATGAGCAGGAGAGGTTGTTCTGAACTTTGATGGCGAAGAGGTGTTTAATGCAGGGTAGTGATCTGAGGACAACTCCCTAAAAGGGTGACAGTCGGGAGCATGGTTTCGAGTGCAAGATAGAGAAGGGTTGGTTGTTGTAGTAAATGGCGAGAATAAAAGACTTCCATGTGAAGTCTCCAGGGATTAGGCAATGCCAAATCCACCAAGCAAGGAGAGCATGGTTAAGCAGACTGATGTTTGGGATACCCAAACCACCAGAGTCGATACCCAAGCATGCAGTCCTCCAACTAACGAGTGATTTGATTGGGCTGCCATGCCAAAGGAAGGACCTTTGAGCCTGATCGATTCTTTTATTGACCCAACAAGGTGCTCTGTGGATTGAAAGCCAGTACAGGGGCAATGCCAATAAAACTTCCTTGATCAGAACATGGCGTCCTACCATTGAAAGGGAGGAGGCTTTGAGACGACCCCAAACCCCGTACTGACGGTGGCAAGGGTGATCCGTGGAATATAACATAGAAACAGATAATAGCAGAACAGAATTAAATAAATACACCAGATAATGTACAATAGAATACACTGGATAAACGTAATCATCAGAGTTACACAGTATACAGGATCATACTTAGTACAAATACAGTTCAGCTATACATAAATGTCTACAGCGGAAACAAACAAAATATGTACAATAGGAGCTGAACAGCATAAAAAGAGATAAATGTTAGAATCCATCTTCAGCTCCAGCTATCCAGAAAGAACCAGCTAAACCAGAATACAAGGCTGCCCATGTAGAAAAAAGGGGCACCCGAGTTTGAAAGTGAAACAAACTACGGGTCAGTCATGGGACTGGTATGAGAAATCTACTCAACACATTTATAATATGGCTAATCACAGGACCATGCCACTTTCGTGGAACGGGTTTACTCCATTGGATTGCCAATGCTTTAAAAACAATTCATTCTTTTAAACATCGCAATGCTTTTTATAAAAATGAAGCCATTATAAGACTCAGTTCCCATCACACAATGCAACGCAAACCGGAGGATAGAGTTTTACCTTATAATGGCCAAAATATGATTGATACGAATAAAACAAAGCATTTGATATTATTACTAGTGTTTATATGTTTCAAAACAATTACAATCATAACTATCAATCATAGACGGCATGGGTACCATATATCATGTCGCCATATATATATATACAATCAAAACCGCACGATGTCTTATTTGGAAGTTGGATTTTCGTCATGAACCAAGGCAAAAGATAGTCCTTACCGACTTCGAGACAATCTAGCCCATGTCGCAGGTAAGTACTCAGTCAAGCCTTTGGAGCGATAGGGCCGGTCCACCGATGTGGATTAAAATTCCTGAACACTACGTTTCCCCGCCCTATGGGGCGTAAATGAGCCAACAAATGACTCCATCGGTCCCGGATCGACCGATATATCTGAGGCGCCTTGCAATCCATCATCCACATAAGTAAAATGTCAGGCCGTGTAAAAACACCGACACAACTCCTAGCTAGAAGGAAATGCATGCACTACCTGAGGTCCTTCTCCCGTTTCTGGCTCATACCGGGAAGTGAGGCTCGCGAATTCACGTTATACACAAAGCTACGCCACACAGGCGGTGCTTTGATCATCACCACAAGACTTTGCTTTTCAACAGAAGCCCTGATCATTTGCCACTTAGGCATGCCACACTAGCAATTCATGCCATGCGACTGATGTCCATCGATATACAACCTCTGAGCTCGTGCGTTTCAGAGAAGGGCGTTAAGCAAAAGAATAAATTCTCCGCCGCCAAACAGATGTATATTTAATAAAGATCAATCAACACAGAATAAAATCCAATGTCAGACACAGTCCATTTACAAGTCCGTTCTGGGTCTGAACGAAACCAGAGGCACTATATACCTCGCAAACCCATCGACCACCACGTACGTCTGGACGATCACCACTCATTATCCATATTTCGGGATGCCTCCCAATTAGGACCTCGGTTACCATCCAAACGAGGTGAAGATCTCCGGTCTTCGACCACCGTCTTCATCTTCGATTTCTTATCGTCGATTCAGTTATTCAGAATGGGATAAACCCGGTCTTTCTGAACAACTCGTGTATATAATAAACAAGTGCAACACTAATATACACACGCATCATTTCAATTTGTTAGTCACTAACCATCAATCAGTAAGAGATCGATTTCCCAAATATTAACCCCGAAGGCCGAAACCAACATCAGATCAAAATCCAGGAAACCATTCGACTTAGCTAACCTTCAGTTAATTTCTAAATCACATCCATATCGTTTATAATATTTTATAACGATTTATCGCTATTTTTATTTATTTTACCAAATGACGCTTCGGGCCATAACGCGGCCGTGGCGCTGTTTATCTTCAGATTTGATTCACACATTTCTGAAAATCTAATCGTTGAATCTTCACAAAATTTACATCATTAGAAAGATCTTTTCAGAACGAATCCAACGGTTCCAGTTTCGGGAAAATCCGACGGTCGGATCTCCCGGTATAATCGTTTGAAATTTCGATTTCAAAATACGAACTGCAGCGTCGTTATTCGATTAAATATAGTTATATTTATATATATATAATCGATCCTGGCGCTGTTTTTCTTCTGATTTGAATTAAACATTCTATACAATCCAACCATTGGATTTTTACAAAATTGGTGCCGTTGGAAAGATATTTCCAAAGCGAACCCAACGGTTGCGATTTCAGGAAAATCCGATGGTCGGATCTCCTGGTACAATCGTTTGAAATCACGGTTTCAAAATACGAACTACAACGTCGTTATTCGATATATTTCAATTCCATATATATATATATATATATATATCGATTCTACGATTTCAAAGCTATATTCTTTTCTTACATTTGATAAAAATGATATTTTTATCCAACTGTCTTCTATTTCAACACTTCACTATATTTAACAATTCATGTATATAATAAAAATGTGATTTTTATTGTAAAACAATTCATTTCAAAACACTATTATTTTATATAGTTCATATAGATAATAAAAATAGGATTTTTATTATAAAACAATTTCTTTCAAAACAAGATTATTTTATATAGTTCATATTGATGATAAAAATGTGATTTTTATATTTAAAACACGAACACCTTTCAACACATGAATTTCAATTCAACGAATGGAAATAATTCAAACACATGAATATTATTCAAAATTTCGGCAGCAAAACGGCAGGGTAGTTAAAACTGGGACCGTCCGTAGTATAGCTCCTCGCTCTACCTTAAAACCTCGCGGTTTTTGACAATGGGGAATCATGCATCTAGTTCGCACGCAGGCAGCATGTATATTTATTTCGTTTCCACAAACTAATCCTATGTGGTTTCAACCAAATATTTCTCAACCACAAACGGGTATTTTTCAACCACAATCAATCAATATCAACCACAAACAATTCCAATCAACTATTCACTATCAATCAATTTTCACACCAATCACAACCAATAAATATCGTCCATGGTTTGTGGACGAGGGGCGTATATATATATATATATATATATATATATATATATATATATATATAGCAATTCACTTCTATTTCAACACATATATAATTTTTACAACGCATATATAACTTATACATCGAACGTACAACTTATACAACGCATATACAATAGGTGTACAACGCTTATATAACTCATACATCGACTATATAATTTATACATCGTCGTTTTCCATATCGTTTATAAATTAGAAATCTCACCTTGGGTTCCACTCCACCAAAAATAGCAGAAGGCTCAGAAAAATATGCAGTCTCTTCTAAAATGTAGAAGACGTCCACACGGTCACGATGTTTCCTGTTTCATCGAATTTCGTCAAGAAACGAAAAAGATATGATTTTTACAGTGAAATCAAAAGCCATAGCGCTTAGAAGTGCTATAGAATAGTTGAAATAATAATTAGCCGTATACCTCTCACGTTCGTTCAAAACTAGGTTTACCCTTTTCTCGAAATCCGTGCCACTATATGACGATCTGCCTGCGCCACCTTGAAGGGCTAGGAGAGGCGCTCAGATTGATGGGCCTTGCGTCCAGTTCGGTGGCGGGAGGAATTTACGGCGGAGGTCGGAAGGCGGCGACTTCGTGGGTCTCGATCCGGCGAATGGGGCGACGAGTAGGATCGATCCGGGTATGGATGTGACGAGGGGGAGGAATGCTTTAAAAGCAGACCGGCAACGATGGCTGATTCGAAGGGGATCAGCCGGAATCTGGTCGGAAAGGGAGGAAGGCTTTTTCGCCTTCAGATCGGTCGGGGAGAGAGAATACGAGGTTTTTTTTTATAAAAATCTGATTGGTCCGTTGGTTTTATAATTTCAAAAATACCTCCTATCACACACAAACTCCAATCCAAACCCAACGACTATCGTACCTAGCGTTGAACCCCCATTCCGAACACAATGGGATATGTTTCGTAGGCCCATTTGACTGTTTCAGTCAGTTTTCCTTCAAATTAAAATATATAACATTCAATATTCAATTTGAATGTACATTTCAATTTGCCAGGGCCACAAACTGACTCGAAAAATTCCAGAAAAATAAATCTAGCTATGTTTTGACGATACGGTCCCAACAAAAACAGTTTCGTCGAATTCTGAGACCGTTTGCAAAAAGACCCATTTCTGGTCGATCCAATTTAACTATAATTGATCAAAACATGTTTTCCTTTTCCACGCTCACATACTAGCTTCAAAAATTATGAAATTTGAAACCTAGCAATAACTTCACAACCCGGATCCAACAAAAGTGGTTTCGTCGAATTCTGAGGTCGTTTGCAAAATGGCCAATTTCACGGGCTATATAAATTCCATAGCGACCTTTCTGAAAATTCATTTGGCCATAACTTTTGCTTTCCGCTATGAAACTTCGATTTTTCAGATTCGTTAGAAAGGTATTCACCAACATATTTAAATATTTTTGGTTTCACTCAAATCCGTTTTGTTTGCACCCGGCACAGTCCGACAAAGTTTGAATTCAATTTTTGAAACTGCAGCGCCATTTCAGGCCTTGTTTATAATTAGAATTAATTATATTCATTTTCAATTGTCGATTCAAACTCTCTTTTCATCGCTATTATTTAAAATATTTATTTTAAATATTTAAAATCCATTATTTTAGCCAATTTAAATTTTTTTAAATTGGTTCAGATTTTTCGGGTCGTTACAGGCTTTCAAGCGAGCTAATCTCAATTAAACCTTAAATAGAAGGGGATACCAATCTATGTGGCGGAGTTTAACGGCCTGGATGGGGACCCTTAAATAGGTTAAGGGGAATTTTTTTGAATTGAAAGTTTAGCACACTAGCCGCGTAAGGTCCAAGGTGGTTGGAATCTCCCAGCATATATATGGAGCTCTTAGAGAAGTTAATGGAGAGGCTCGAAACGGCTACAAAGGAGTAAAGGAGGACTTTCAAGCAGTGCAGATTCTTGGGGGTGCGGGTGGTAAAGAGTATGGTGTCGTCATCCAATTGGATATTCAAACAGACAGGGCTAGGGGGTTTGGTGTTAATGTTGGTAAGGATGTTGTTATGAAGGGCTAACCTAAGAATGTATTCAACAAGAATAAAAGGAAGGGGGATCAGGGTCTCCTTAGCGAAGACCTATTCTAGATTTGATAAGGCCACCGTCAATGTCGTTGGTGTGAACAAAGGACATACTAGAGTAGAGGATGGCAGAGATCCAAGTACACCAATTATGCGGAAAGCCATTAGAAGTTAAGATCTAGAGTAAGAAAATCCCAGCTCACTGTGTCGAAAGCTTTGCGGAAGTCCACTTCGAGGAGGAGACCCTCGTTTTTGGTGCGGTGACAGAAAGAGGTAAGCTCCTGGACTGTAGCAATATAATCGTGTATATTTCTACCAACAACGAAAGCCAGTTGCTCAGTACCAATGAGAGAGGGTATGAAGGTTTGAACACGGTTTGCGAGCACTTTGGTGATGAGTTTGAAGGAGCTGTTGAGGAGACTAATGGGTCTGAAATTATTTTGTTCGCATGCCCCCTCGTGTTTCGGCAATAGGATGATTTTAGAGTAGTTCAGCAGCGTGATATGGGTCGGGTTATGCATTTTACTATTATTGTTTTTTTGTTCTTTAATTATAATGCTAACGAACATTATTTGTTTAGTTCATTCAATCTCAATCTTTTTTGGCCACTTATTTTCTCCAATTAGGATTTGCTGCCTAAACGAACCACTATTGTTACATGCTTTTTAAACTTAATTCACAAATGTAAGTTTTATTCATAATAAGCATTTCTTACTTCATATCTCTTCTAACTATAACTCTCATGTTATTGTCTTATTTACAAATGTACCAACACTGTCTATGTTTTATTTCTACATCTGCATAATTATCATAATATTGTCTTTGCAAACATGTTCGATTTGTCTACTATGACACATTTATGTATCTGTATAATTATCATAATATATTACATCCTTTGATGTGCAAGATAAGAATGGCAAGAAGGAATTCAAGGCTAATGAGACTCAAGCCAAGAAGACAGACTCCAAGTGGGGAGGAAATCAGAGCAATCAGAACAACAAGGGCAACAAGGCCAAGGCAAAGGACCCAAGAAAATGCAACTTCTGTGGGATTGTTGGGCACTTAGCCAAGGATTGCAGAAAGAAGAAGAGGAAGCGGGGCGAATGCTTTCATTGTGGAGAGACTGGACATTTTAGCAAGGATTGCCCCAACAAGCAAGGACAAGGGCAAGGGCAGAATCAGCGTGCAAGACCTTCTGGAGGGCAAGTGCATGCTCTCAATGCCGCTCCAGTTCAGGATCGAGGTAGTATTTCTATAGAAAGTCTTGTTTATATTTCCGATTATCCTGTTCGCACCTTATTTGATTCTGGCGCATCGCATAGTTTTATTTCTTCTGACATTGTTGAAAGTTTGTACCTAAGTACTAGTCTAGTTAAGGATCCCGTTTGTGTCTCAAATCCAATTGGGGGTTCCGCCCATCTATCTATGATTTGTGTGGATTTGAAGATTTCTATCTTGACCGTGGAATTCACGTGTAATGCTTATGTTCTCGGGTTCACGGGATACGGGTTGATCTTTGGCATGGATTGGTTGTCCAGTTATGGAGCCATTCTCGATTGTGAACATAGGGTGGTGAGGCTCATGACTCGCATCGGTAATACCCTAGAAATTTCTTGTAACCCTAGAGGTCCCGTCATGTTATGTTATCTTGAATCTCTTGACTCGTCCATCGATGATCTGCAATATGAAGGGTAGTCCGAGACTATCCTGATGTCTTTGAAGAAGTTAAGGGGTTACCCCCTAAACGAGAGATAGATTTCCGCATTTATCTAGTCGATAATGCCAAGCCAGTATCATTGCCCGTCAGGCACATGGCCCCACGAGAAAGAAGAGAGCTCAGTAAGCAAATCAAGGAGCTGCTTGAGAAGAATTTTATTAGACGAAGCATTTCTGAATGGGGTGCTCCGGTGGTATTTGCTACTAAGGCGGATGGTTCGCTTCGTCTATGTGCTGATTATCGAGAGTTGAACAAGCTGACAAAGAAGAATAGGCACCCTTTACCGAGGATTCATGATCTCTTTGACCAGCTGGTTGGTGCTTTTGTTTTCTCTCAGCTCGATCTAGCCACCGGATTCCATCAGCTTAGAGTAGTTGAGGATAGCATTGATAAAACTGCGTTTAGGACTCCAGATGGATTCTTTGAATGGCTTGTCATGCCATTCGGATTGTCTAATGCACCCGCCTACTTCGTAGACTTGATGAGTAGGGTGTTCAGGTAGTTCCTTAACAAGTTTGTTGTTGTCTTCGTGGATGATATTCTAATCTTCTCAAAGGATGAGGAAGAGCATGCCAGGCATCTGAAGGAAGTGATGGATACGCTTAGAGCGCATCAGTTGAAAGCCAAGTTCTCCAAATGTCATTTCTGGAGAAGGGAAGTTCGGTTTCTTGGACATATAGTTTCTAAGCAAGGCATAGCAGTGGATCCCGCGAAAGTGGTTGTGGTTCAAGACTAGAAGACTCCTAGGAATGCAACCGAAATAAGAAGCTTTCTCGGTCTGGCGGGCTACTATAGGAAGTTGATCAGGGACTTCGCTAAGATTTCGGCCCCTCTTACTAAGTTGACGAAGAAGAACTTAGTCTTTGCATGGGACTTGGAGTCTGAGCTTGCTTTTCAAAAGCTCAAAAGAGCCCTTACCTCAGCTCCAGTTTTGGCATTACCCGATAGCGGTAAGATGTTTACCGTGTACACAGATGCATGTGGCACGGGGTTAGGTGCTGTTCTGATGCAAGAGGAAAGAGTGATACGTTATGGGGGTAGGCAACTTAAAGTTCATGAGAAGAACTATCCCACTCATGATTTGGAGTTAGCGGCGATCGTCTTTGCACTCAAATCCTGGCGCCACTATCTTCTGGGCGAAAGGTTTGAGTTGTATACCGATCACAAGTCACTCAAGTACCTCTTCTCGCAAAAAGATCTGAATCTAAGGCAACAAAGGTGGATGGAATTCTTGGCATCTTATGACTTCGAGATAGCTTATACCCCTTGCAAGGGTAATGTTGTGGCAGATGCACTAAGCAGAAGGAGGTTGACTTTGAGCCCCTTGTTCATTGAGATAAAGAACATAGAATTCTTGGCAACCTTTGATTTCACAACGGCTGTTGAGTCAATGACGGGTTCATTAACATCCCTTGAGCTTAGACCCACACTTCTTGATCAAGTTGGGGCTTCGCAGAAGGAAGATCCACAGATAGTCGAGGTCATGGGTAAGTTGATTCGTGGCGAGACGTCTAGTCACCTAGCCAGATATGCTATAGATAACAAGGGGTGGCTAAGGCGTGATGGGAGATTATGTGTTCCTCGAGTGGGAGATTTAGTCCATAGAGTTCTTGAAGAAGCACATCACTCGAAGATGACTATACATCCTGGAGGGGACAAGATGTATAGGGATATGAAGCGCATTTTCTTTTGGGATGGGATGAAGGAGGATGTGGCAGAGTATGTTTCAAAGTGCATGGTGTGCCAACAAGTGAAAGCCGAGTCAAAGAAACCAGGTGGGCTATTACATCCATTGGAGGTCCCGCAATGGAAGTGGGAGAGTATTTCTATGGATTTTGTGGATGGATTGCCTAGGTCAAGGAGAGGGAACACGAGCATATGGGTCATAGTTGACAGACTTACGAAGAGTGCTCACTTCATTCCAGTAAAGAGCAAGAGGACCGCATCATGGCTAGCATCTATTTATCTTCGAGAGATAGTGCGGTTGCATGGAGTTCCTTCTAGCATAGTTAGCGATCGTGACCCAATTTTCACTAGCCAGTTCTGGAACAGTTTGCAAGAAGCGATGGGTACGCGATTGAATTTGAGTACAGCCTATCACCCCCAGACGGATGGCCAAACCGAAAGGGTGAATAGAGTGCTAGAAGATCTCTTGAGGCTTTGTGTTCTCGACTTTGGTGGTACTTGGGAAGACCACCTTCCTCTTGTAGAGTTCGTTTATAATAATAGCTATCAAGCCAGCATAGGGATGACACCATTTGAAGCTTTGTATGGGAGGCCGTGTAGGTCACCATCTTGTTGGTGGGAGACAATAGATAGGCTTATACTTGGACCCGATATGATACGGGATACATCCGAGAAAGTTGAATTGGTGAGAAGAAGGATGAAAGCAGCCCAAGATAGATAGAAATTCTATGCTGACAAGCGAAGGGCAGAGTTGGAATTCGAAGTGGGAGACATGGTTTTCGTGAAGGTTTCTCCTTTGCATAATGTGTTACGTTTTGGAGCAGTAGGGAATCTGGCACCAAGGTTTGTAGGACCCTTCCCTATCATCGAGAGAATTGGAAAGATGGCCTATAAGGTGGAATTGCCCGAGAAGCTAGCCGAAGTGCATAATGTCTTTCATGTCTCGCATCTTCGAAAGTTCCTACATGAGTCGGCTGAGGTGGTTGAACCAAGCATTCTTGAAGACGTGGAGGTAGAGAAAGAGGCAACCTTGAGAAGAGCTCCGATTCGTATCTTGGGAATAGAGATCAAGAAGTTAAGGAATCGAGAAGTCAAATTGGTGAAAGTTCAGTGGAGTGAAGCCGATGAAGACGCAACTTGGGAAACTGAGGAGAAGATGCGTGGGCTTTATCCATTTCTTTTTGAGGGTACATTCTCGACCTCTTTCCTAATTAGCATATCTTTCTTTTTGCTATCCATGTTTATCCATGTTTATCTAGTTTATCTTGTTTCGTAAATCTTGTCATGAGAACCTTAGGTAGAAAACCCTTTGGATGAAACATGTGTTTGAAACATGTTATGCTTGATGTGTGCAAGTGGTTTCATGTGTTTGCAAGTGGATACTCGTGAATGCATGATACACATTAGGCACTAAGATCGGCTCACACACTTTCATATTGCATATGCATGAGTGCTTACACTTATTAATGGTTGAAACTTGTTGTGCTATCACATGGATGTTGCATATGGATGAATGTTATGTGCACTCATATAGATATTATGAATTATGTTAGGAAATTGCATACATATGGATTCATTTCACTAACATACATATGCATTAAGGAGGTTTACTGTACCAGTAACCGCCTGGTTTTCGCATTAGATAAGTACATATACACACACCTTTGCTTATGATCATACAACATTTAGAATCCTTTAAGGACAGTGACTGCACGTGGATGATGTTTTGAGTAGATGGATGATGGATGGAAGGATACGTTCTTCCTAACTTGGAGATTTCAGGGACGAAATCCTTTGAGGAGGGGAGAATGTAACAACCCGTATTTTTGAATAACATGTTATAACATAAATCAAGGCAGAATTAAACTGTAAAATCTGAATCAAGGGAAACGGGCTGGGCCATTGCGTTCGCCTCGGAAAAATACGCGGAATAGAGTCCGAGTTTTCGAAAATCGGAGTCCGTATGACCAAGTTATGGCCCGTCAAAGTTTTCAGAAAATTACAAGTTCAAAAACAGTTCAAATTTGAATTTAGAATTCAAATTCAGCCAGAACAGACTGGGTGGGAAAAATCCCGCGTAGACAGGTCGATAGGGGAGTCGACACTAGGGTCGACCTCCCCCCAGCCAGGTCGACACTAAAGTCGACCTGGGGGTCGACCTCCCTGGTCGGCCAGGTCGGCCTGGTGCACCTATTTTGGCTGTTTGGACCTGTTTTGGAGGCTTGTGACGTGATTTGATGGCTCGGATTGGATCTAGGGTTAATCCTATGGCTAATACTATCCTAATCTTCTATAAAAAGACCCCTAAGCCTAGCCTAAATCACCATTATTCAACCCTACAACTAAACTATGCCAAATTTGTTCCTCTCATGGCCTCCACTCTCATGCTAAAATTCCTAAGTTTATTTATATGAGAGATCTTGAGTTCATACAAGTGTTTTCAAGCTTGTATGAGTGTTCTTGGTTTGCATTCAAGTCAAGTTGCAACATTTCTATTACAAAGCAAGGGTCTTTATTGATTTGGCTCAAGGGTTTTTCATTTGGAGCTTTCATATTTGGGTTTTTTGGTGCTTGCATAAGGGCTTCGTCTCAATCTTTATAATAAATATTCATTTGTGTCTTCATAGCATTGTAAGCCCTTTTCTACTTTCTTTTTGAACTATAAAGTTAAATGAATGATGCAAGTTTGGGTTGATCATTATGATATGCAAGTTTGGTTGATCATTATGTTATGCAAGTTGGTTCAATCATTATGTATGACACATGTTGCTATGCTATGCAAGTTTGGGTTGATCATTATACACATGTTATGCAAGTTAAACTTGAGTTTGTGAGCTTAAAGCTTCAAGATTTATATCAAAGGTTGCATTTTGGCAACATGGAAGTTATCATATCCCTTATGATAATTTGCATGTGAGGCTAAATGCGAACTTCTAGCAACTTCTACATGTCATTTATCACCATGTATCACTTATATGCTAAGTTGGGTTTCATGCATACTTTTGAAGCCTAATAATGCAATATGCAAGTATATGAACATATGTACATTTCATATGCCACCATGTTAAACTTGTGGCTTCAACACCTTTTTATCATGATTATGCCAAGTTCCCTATTTTATCCTTTATGCGTTGTTACGATTATGTAAACGATGGGATTACGTTGGGGTTGGGTAACATTATGACATGAACATGATTTTTATAACATGACGTGATATGTTAGCTTGTAATTATGTTTTGGAAACATAATGGACATGACACTTAGAAAATATAAGTGTGGCCAACTCGAGGTTGGGTTGAGTTTGTAGCATAAAACTACCCGGACCTGCCCGGCTTAACTAGTGGCTACAAACAATAGGGCCCAATATGAGAAGTTGGTCATGTTGTGCTCGAACCCGAGGTTAGACCAAGTTGTGGTGTAAAGCTACCCGGACCCGCCCGGATTAACTAGTAACCACAACAAGGTCTAATGTGAGAGGTTAAAGCACATTAAGTTAATTAATGCCTCCTGATTAGGGTTAAGTCATGGTCCACCTAATACTTAACCAATTTGGGGCTTGATGGGTCAATCGGGGTTAAGTCATGAATCTTGGGTACGCTTAACCAATTTAATCCACGTTTGGATCGGGTTAACCACATTTAACCCGTTAAGAAACCCTAGTTGCTTGGTCCTTTTCAGCAGTAACCCTCTTGATAGTATCATGATACCCTAGGGACTAGGCTAGGGTGGGGCACGATTACTGGGCTGACATGTAAGCGACCAAAACGACGGCTGAGTAGGTACGTCGGTGTGGGTCCAGGCGGACTATGGTCGTGCACATAGTCCGGAGTTGGAAAATCAGGCACGGGTACCAGTAGATCTAGACTGTGCATGCTTGATTTGTGTCCGAGGTTGACACCCTAGGACTTGATACACCCTAGGGTGGACCTAGCGCGGTTTAACTACATTTCATGTTTGGGCCGTATGACACCGACACTTGACGAGTTAGGCTTAAAGGGAGCCGATCAACTAGACCGTGTAGTTGGACTTTGATTTAGGTCACCTCATGATATTGGGCCAAGCTTGGGCCATGGGATCAACTCTTGTTTTTACTTGACATGTTAGAATGCTAGTACACCCGTGGTGCAAAACTTAACCTTGATCATGTGATGACACCTTTATCTATCTTGTTAGTTAATCATCATGCCAGTATGTTGTTATCCTTATGTTCATCTCAGCTTCTCATGCCAGTTAACTTTACTAGTTCATGGACTGATAGTAGTTAGGGCTTACCAGTCTTTTTGACTGACTTGTTTTCTTTCGCCTCTTTTCTTCCGTTCCCCCCCCCTCAGGTCCTCAGGGTGGGAACATTGGAGCTTAGTTTGGATCTTTATAGCTTGCTTACGGGATTTGCTCATGTACGGTTTTGGACATTGAGCTAGCTATGGTTTATCACTTCACTTTGGGGATAGTACTTTATGTATTTCAGTTTTTCAGTTTATGCTTTTCTCTAGACTTTGTTTGTTGGAAAATAATGACCAAGTACTTTGTTGTAACTTGACTATGGTTTTGAAATGCTAGTTTTATCCACTGCTTTACTACTCTGTTTTACTTATATGTTCTATCTTGTGATATCTGCATGCATGTTTACCTTGTTTAACACCCCTCCAAAGCTAGTGTGCTTGCAAGAGTTACCCTGGCGGAGGTGGGGTGTTACATATGTCCTTTTACTTTTATTCTTACAATTAAGTTTGTTATTTTACTTACAAAACAAACTATGGAAATATACCTCCTTTTCTTTACCAAACAATATAGGATATTCCTATCTTCCTATTTTAATAAGTATATGTTAATTCCTATTTTAAATTTATTTCCATAATTTGACATAATTACTGTAAAATTGAATACAATTGTACTTACACTTACAACACTCCTCTCAAAAAGCTACTAGTTGGTTAATTCATTGCGTTGCTTCTTAGAGGTCGAGGGTTCGAATCCCAATGTCATCAAATTATCCCTAATTTAGTTCTTTGTGTGTTATATTTTCCCAAAATCAATTCTATACAATTAATTTCTGTGTATACAAATAACTTTATTAAAAGTTACGGTTTACTTACATATTTTCTGTAAATAATCCGAAATACAATATGTCATATTATAGTAAGAATTAAACTACTGTAACTAAACCAAATTAAACTATACCTAGGTCTAGCTGCAAAATAAATTACAAAAATTTATTCTAAATTAGACTAATTAAAAATTAACACAAATTAAGTGATATATACCGATACTAAAAAGAATAACCTAAATCCACTCACCCATCGTCCTAGGCTTTAATCCTTAGTTGTTTAAGACCCTGCCTCCAAAATAGGATTATAAAAATATTTAATTTATTGAACCTTCTCCACTATAAAAATTTAGGTTAGGTCCTTCTCAAAACAAGTGAATTTGAAGGGGAAATGATTGTGTTGACTGTGAGGAATTAGCCAGGCCTAGGGGTCTATTTGTAGGTTAGGCTAGGAATCTCATTTCATTGGGTTCATATATTAGGCTAGCCACGTCATTCATCCAATAGGAACTCTCTACGTTAGTCAAAATTTATAAGACAACAAACAAAACTAAGCCACGTCAGCAAAAACCAAGTAAATGAAGTCATCGGGCCACAAAATAAGACATGTTGCACTCTCGGCTCGTGCCTGGGCCAAATTCGTGCCAAAGCTAAGGCGTGGATCGACATAGGCAATAGGTTGATCAACTTAACGGTCGACCCAACTAAGGCATGGGTTGATTTGTCCTGTATTATATTATTATATTTTTGTTTTGTTTTTTATTCTTCTTTATGTGATATCTTCTTCGTTTTAAGTTCTTTTTCTTCAAACCCAAGGTCTAAATCTATCAAAAAATCACCATAGATGCAATGACGCTAGTTCGGTAACCAAATTATATTTAAATTATATTTTATTTTCATTTGAAAATGTGGGGTGTAACATCTACTATGTCAATCCACTCTCTCTGATGCTTGTTAGCCCAAAAATATCACTTGAAACTAATGGTATGAAAGAAGATCAATAAAAGTTATAACATATGATTCCTAAGGAAATAGTAATTCAAGCCTTAAGGAGTCTTTCGAAACTAATGAAAAAGTAGCATCCGGTCTGCCAGAATGAGACAAAGAGAATAGAATGCCTTCTGATCATCCAAAGAACAGAGAACATCCTTTTACATAATAGCCCTTTTCGAAGCGTCGAAGGCATAATCCTGCTCAACATAACGTAGAGTCTTCTTTAAGAAAAAAATGAACTATTTTATACCATCCGGTTATACACACAATCATTCAATTTGATAAAAATGTCTTTTGATAATATGTAATAAAAATGGGACTTTTGCCATATGAGAAGAGCATTATCCAAGAGAAAGCAGCCCTCCTCAATCATTAAAGCTAAAGCCTTTAGAATCAGATTATTTTAACTTATGTATATCACTCATCCAAATAAAAACACGTCCCTCGATAAGCACGAAGGGAAATTTAAAGGAATTCATCATAAGATGGTAAAAGGACTAGTATACGACTCAAGGCCGCATTAGAAGCACTAGGTTCAAAAATATTAAAGCATCTTGTGTTAGAACCTTCAGGATCACTCCTATAGAAACAGTATGATGAAGGTCCAGAAGCTATGAAAGAGTCAATCAACACATATAAATACGACCAAAAGGGTCCAAATTTAGGATGACTTTTTTATTGCACAAAATATAGATGTATTTACAGAGTGTAAATCCTAAATTTGTAATTAATTTGGGGATTTCTCATTATTTGTAATCTATTTGAAAAAAAACCTACTCGAAAGGAGAATTGATCAACTTTCTGTAAGAATGTTGAATTGGAAGGAAAAGAAAATCAGTCATTTAGGATATTAGCTGGACTAGTATCTAATTACATATAATTTGAGCTTTCATACTTTATGATTTGGTACTTAAAAAATAGTTTTATTGTGAGTCCTTCAGAGGCAAAAATGCCTTAGTGGAAACCTTTCAACTTAATGGGTTGAAAAGAGAGGTTAATCGACACTAACAAAGTTATTTCCCTTAAAAGGAGGATGACGAAGGGTTAGCCCCAAAGGCATTCTTGTCATAGGAGATATTAGTAACTCATGATTCTAATAAATTCCTAGAAAATAGAGATGACGACCAAATCTGAAAATTCTTACTTTCAGATTTGACTTCTTATGACATGACACTAGATGCTAACGAATTTTATCGCTAACATTTTGGCGCAAGAAGGACCGTCTTAGACCTTTGAACTTGTGGTTAAATTTTCTATGGATTTTTTTCCTTTTCAATATGCTAGGAAACATGAAGTTAAAAACAAAGAGGTTGGCCCAATAAGCGAAGAAGTGATACATACCACTAGCTTGGTAGAGGGAATTACACCATTCTTTACTCCAAAGAATGTCGTACAAGGGAAACCATATAACATAAAACCACCGGTGATAAGCGATAAAGAAATCATACGGTTACAACAACAAATAGCAGAGATGATAAAATCACTTTACAAGCTTTTGGTTTAAAAATCTTCTAGAAGAATCTAAAATACCAAGACGACAACAAAAAGAGAGGTGGTTTCTCATAGGAAAGGATCTAATGTAAAAAAATTCGAAAGCAAGAGCAAATATAAATCCTCGCCTTCTAAATATGAAAAATTAGAGCAAACGACAGCCGAGGAAGATTATAGAGGAAAGCTAAAGATTGAAGAAGTGCACTTTACAGCTCTACAACCGAGGAGGTATGGTCCAACCGGAAGGACTATCCTAACGATGAAGCTTAGATAAAGCGCTTAGAGAAAAAGCTATTAAAAATCAAGTTAATACCAACAGAAAAGGAACGCCTGATAAACAGGTCAATGGAAAGGATTCGGTAACTCCTTTCATTGACGGGATTTTGACGATAGTGATCCTTTTGCACGTGAAAGTATCTAGCATCAAGTACCAAGGGACTACAGACCCAGATGATCACTTAATGGTTTTCGATAGCAAAATGGACATTTACAATGCTCCCGGAGCGATACGATGTAGCTTGTTTCCGATAATACTTTAAGGAGCTGCTACAAAGTTGTATCGGCAATACTATGAAAACACCGTTTACTCCTGGTTCTCGTATTAATTTTTAGCTTAGTTTTTCATATGAAAAGACTCTATTTTTCATTACATAGTGGTGGAAAATATTATGTAGCAAGCGGGGGAAACTTTAAGTGATTATTTGACAAGGTCCGATGTAGAAACATTGAAAGAAAAGGGGATGGATGAAAAGACTAAATTAATAGCTATCAATTTGGACTCCTCACAAACACACCATTTTGGAAGGATCCTTTTGTAAATGAATGTGAGGATCTGCAAGAATTCCACTTTAAGGGAAACAAGTTCATTTGAATGGATGAAATGTGTTAGGCTAATAAGAAAGCATTTATGACAAAAGATGACGGTAGCCTCAAGTATAACTGAAATCATGAGAGAATACATTGGGAAGAAGCCGACAGAAGCACAATAGCTATGAACAAATCAACATTTGTTATCCATGTGGTAGTGAAAGGGAAAGTAAATTTCCCAACTTCATACTGGGATGAGTCCTACCCAGAAGTTTAGAAAAGGGATAGTTACTACAACTATCATAAGGCAAATGGCCACAGAACAAGTGAATGTAAGATGCTTGCCGTGGTTGTTCAATAGCATATTCGAAAAGTGCAGCTGTAGGAATTTGTCAGCATCACAAAACAACAAAGTGCATCTAAAACCACCAGAAGGGCCGCAAATGTTATTAAAGTTGAAGACATCCTAGATATAAGCCTACCGTTAACTGCATAGATGTGATACATGGAGATCCTCATAGTTCTGAAAATAGCCGAGGGGATACGCATCGCTATATTGAAGAAGCGAAAAGAGTAATATTCTTAGTTCAAGAAAGGATACAACATGACAACCCTTTGGAAGGCCTTCCGATGCATACACTAGTGGTGACACCTCAAGAACTCCAAATAGGATCCTTCATCCCTGTACTGACCCGTTAATGATAATTCTCCAAATTGTGTTATCAGCGGTAGCAATGGTTCTTGTGAACACGGGAGGTGTCGTCAATGTCATATTTATGCATGCCATCGACCAAACGAACATTTAAAGGGAAAGATGGATCCCGGACCGGAGCTAATTTTTTGGGTTGAACAACAAGGGATTGACCTTAGTAGGGAAGATAAAGCTAAAATTGCAAATAGATCTTCCACCTTATTATCGTGCCTTTGAATCCCTCTTTGTAATCATGGATCAACTATATTTCTACAATGCATTCTTTGGACGACTGCTCTTGATGAAGTGGATGTCTTTGTCTCTCCAAAGTATTGATGGCCAATTTTCTAACCAAGAAAGGATAGGAGACTATAAAGGGAAAACAATTCAACTCCAAAGAAATGTATTTTGCAACTCTTAACCAAAATAAGAGGGAGTATTTTGCTTATTTTGGTTCTTTTACTGAATTTCATCCTTTGAATGATGGGATTCAACACCAACAATTGAAGTCGAGGTAAAACTTAATCAATATGGTAAGTGTGGGAAAATGAATTGCAGGTCATAAGATAAGAAATGGAAAAATAAAGATATGAATAATGAAGAAGAGGGTGAAATCATAATGGATATATCCTGCCAATGGGAAGTAGAAAGAATTGATCCTACTGGGGGAACTGAAGAAGTGTGTTTAGATTTAATGGACTTAGGAAAAAATTGAAAAAAAATGCCAGAACCCGGTACAAAAGCCAACCTAATACTTATCCTTAAAGAAAGTAAGGACATCTTCACATGAGCCCTCAATAGACCCGTCGGTCATGTGTCATCATCTCAAAATTTATCGAAGTGTAACTCTCAATCGACAAAAGAAGAGGCAATTCGACAAATTATGATATGAAGCCTTGAAAGAGGAAGTTGAAAGGTTACTTAAAATGGACTTAAACAGAGAAGATATTTTTCCTAAATGGCTTGTAAAGCTAGTATTGGTATAGAAATCTAATGGAATGGGGGACATGTATTAATTACACTGATCTAAATAAATCATGTTCTAAAGAATGATACCTTTTGCCCAAAATAGATCAATTGGTGAATGCTACGAGTGGAAATAAGTTATTATCCCTCATGGATGCTTTATTTAGATATAATCAAATAAATACCAATGTTTAGGCTAGGAGAGGAACATACAAGTGCAATTACAGATCGCGGAACCTTCTGCTACAATCCACACCTTTCGATCTGAAGAAAGTCAACGCAATGTATCAAAGACTGGTTACCCAAATGTTCAGTGCATAAATGGGAAGAAAAATGGAGCTGTATGTTGATGATATGTTAGTAATATCTCAAAAGATGGAGGATCACTAAAACAATACGTGGGAAATGTTTGAGGTTATGCAAAGGTACGAGATAAAATTAAATCCTTAAAAGTGTCATCTTGGAGTACACTCGATAGAAAAATTCGAATATATCATAATGAGCAAGGGATGTGTAACAACCCAGAATTTTGGAACCAATTTAAAATTTTTATTTTAGAAATTTTAATGTTTAAGATGATTTGTTTTAAATATTAACGACTAAAAAATTTATTTAAATCAAAGTTAGACTGAGTTTTTTTAATTTAATTATAAAAGGAGTTTAAAATAGCACGGTAGTTTGGAATTTTGAATTTGAACTTTGACTGACTGTACATAATGCAAAATAAATCGGATTTGAGTGAAACCAAAAATATTAGAATCTGTTTAAATATATCTTTCCAACGAATCTGAAAAATTGAAATTTCATAGCGAGAACCAAAAGTGATGGTCAGTTAAAAATTCAGAATAGCCGCTATAGAATTTATATATATATATATATATATATATATATATATATATATATTAATATTAAAAATAGCCATTTTACAAAGGACCTCCGTCTTCGACGAAACTACTTTGGTTGGATCCGGAATGTCAAATTATTGCAAGAGTCCAATCTTCTAATTTTTGGAATTAACATGTGAGCACAGTAAATATAAACATGTTTTGTTAATTTCAGTCAATTTAAATCGACTTGAAAAGGGCCATTTTTCAAACAGTCTCCAAATTCGACGAAATTAATTTTGTTAGGACCGTATCGTCAAAAAATAACTAAAAATAATTTTTCTTTAATTTTTAAAATCAGTATGTGGCCCCGGTGAATTTAAATATACAACCAAATTAAATAAATAAATGATTTATATTTTAAAATAAAGAAAAGTGGGCTGAGACAATCAAACTGGCTTATGAGACCTAGCCCAATGTGTCCAGAACAAGGGTATTTGGCTAAGGACAACATAAGTTGGGCTGAATTTGGAGCTAATAGGAGATAACAGGCTTTTCTTGAATTAATGAACTAAATAAACAAATAATATAAATAACCCTAACTAAAACCAATACCTAACCCTAATTCTAATACTATAGCCACCAGCATTCAAACCAATGGCCACCGATATCCAATTTTGATCCCTCAACAACTCCCAATCTACACAAAATTAAAACATCAATCCAAAGCAAAAATCGTTCAACTTTCCAAGCTCTTTAGTTTGATGTGGATATGATCGGAATTGGTTAATCATGGTGGCGGAAATTGGAGCACAAAGGGGTGGCGGTTCATGGGTTTCCTAAGGCACGTCGGGGTAGCGAGTTGGACGATGGAGCAGGGGTTGGGTGGTGGCGCGATGCTCTTCAACGTGGGGGTTCCTGATCAACCCCTCATGGCCTGACGTGGCAGAGCGATGATGATCTTTCTGGCGATGGAATTGGGTTCATGGTTACAGTAAGACAACAAAGAAGATGGTCCTTGTTTTAATTAATGATTGAGTTAATTATATAAATAATTATTAATGTTAATTATATATTTATATATAAAATTTAAATAACGATCACTTCTATATATAGTATCGAAATCCAACAAATTCATGTGCGTTGGAACCATAAATTCAAGATCTACAACATGGGACAGACCAGAGCTGAAACGGAGTGATCTAGAATTTTGAATGATTCGAAACCCAATGTGAGAATTTCTATTTTTTATAATTAAAAAATTTAATTATTTTGCACTGTTCAGAATCTATGTAGTTACGATAAAAAATCAGATCTATAATGCTTGGATTTTAATCTGCTGAATGTTGATTGTTGTTCATGATGCTCATTTTTGTTTGATTTGGTTTGAATCTATAGTTTATTATTAGATCTCGATTTGAAATTAAAAAAAAAAAATTATTTCAGATCTATGTATAGTGATTTGATGTTATAATATAAGTTTCATCTTTTATTTAGAAACATGAAATATGGTTGTTTAGTTTTTGAATAACAATAAAAATCTCATTTTATTGTTAATATGAAACATGGTTTTGATAAATTAGATTTACAATAAAATATCATTTTTATACATTTTGTTGATTCAAAATTTTCAACAAAAATGAACCATACATTTTTTGTCACTTTACTTGAATTAGAATTTTCGATCAAAATGAAATATCACCTTTTATATATTTGGTTGAATCAAAATATTCAACAAAGAATGAAATTAACATTTTTCGGTCATTTTGTTAAATCAAAGTTTTCAACAAAATTAAATTATATATTGTGTCTTTTTGTTGAATTAGAATTTTCAACAAAATTGAAATATACAATTTTTATGTCATTTCGTTGAACTAGAGTTTTCAACAAAATTTAATTATACGTTTGTGTCTTTTTGTTGAATTAGAATTTTCAACAAAAATAAAATATACATTTTTATGTCATTTTGTTGAACTAGAGATTTTCAACAAAATTAAAATATACACTTTTATACATTTTGTTGAATTAGAATTTTCAACGAAAGTGAAATATCAATTTCTATCATTTGTTGAATTAGTTTAGAAAAAAGGAAAAAGTTTATTTTTTTTAAATAAAAATATGAATACATTAAAAATTCACATTTTAATGTAATGATAGAAATTAGCAAAATGTACATGTTTCAGAAATAAAAACATGTTGTCATTAAAAACCATATTTTTAATGTCAAGAATGAAATTAGCAAAATGTACAAATTTTAGAAATAAAAACATGTTGTCATTAAAAACCATATTTTTAATGTCAATAATGAAATTAGCAAAATGTACATGTCTTAGAATAAAAACATGTTCTCATTAAAAACCTTATTTTTAATGTCATGAATGAAACTAGGAAAATTTTCATGTTTAAAATAAAAACATGTTAATAATTAAAAACCTTATTTTTAATGAAAAGAATGATTCTTATGAAAATCGTTCATGTTGGAATAAAAGTGTTGAAACATTAAAAATCACATTTTTAATGAAAAGGTTGATTCATTAGAAAAAGTTAAATAGAATAATGTATACAAATAAATTATTCTTTCATTTGTCATTAGAATATATAGAATAACGTATATGAATAAATTGTTCTTTTATTTGTCATTAGAATACATAGAAAAATGTTTGTAGATAAATATGCAATTTGATTAAATTAAAACTGTTAAAAATGAATTGTCATTTTTGTTGATGCTAGGATTGTCAACAAAAATGAATGAATCATCTGTGTTCATTTTGTTAAATTAGAATTGTTAACAATATGAAATTATCATTTGTTGTTCATTTTGTTAAATTAGAATTGTTAACAATAAGAAATTATCATTTGTTATTCATTTTGTTAAATTAGAATCGTGAACAATACGAATTACCACTTTTATTCAGTTGGTTAAAATAAGAGTTGTTAACAATATGGAATTATCACTTTGAATCATTTTATTGAAATAGAATTTGCAACCAAAATGAAAAGATCAATTTTAATCATTTTGTTGAAATTGAATCGTCAACAAAAATGAGAGAATCATTTTCATGGTCAAAACATACATTATAATTTATATGTAAATTAAAGATTCATTTTCATGGTCAAAACACACATTAGAATATGTATGTAAACTAAAGACTCATTTTCACTGTCAAAACATAAATTAGAATTGTATGTGAATTAAAGTGGCATTTTATTGTTAAATTATACAATAGAATCTATATGCAAATATAAGTGACATTTGTATTGTTGAATTATACATTATAATTTGTGTACAGAGTAAAGAGGCATTTTATATGTTATGATTTGAAAACTATACATACAAATAAAACATTTCTTTTTATATGTTTAAGTTTAAAATAGAAATTGCATACAAATAAAGGAAAAATGAAAATTATATTTTTATTTGTCATCAACAACAATGCTATGTAAATAAATTACATTTTATTAGACATTAGATACATGTAGAGAAATTATGCAAGTAAAATACATTCTTATTCGGCATTAGGAATATAATAACATGTTTGTTCATTATCATCAACATGTTAGCAGAATTAAAATTAGTTAAATTCATTAACCAATTATTTATTTAGATGAATTGTTGTTGTCTGAAAACCCCACATAGGTATTGAGATGATATTTGACATACACTAATCCCAATATCTAGTTGTATGTCAATCGATGGATTGACATACTGCGATAAGCATTATTTATTCATTTTAATACTCGCACAGTTGTAAATTTCACTTTGGATGTGAATTGGTTGTTTAATGATTATTGATCATTATTGTCGTGTTCATGTGATGTGTGAAATCCATATAACCAAAATTATATGGTAACTGATTGAGTCGTATTTCGATTTAGAATATCTTTTATATAAAGAATATTTTAAAATAAAGAATATTGTAATATAAAGAATATTTTTAAATAACGATTATTTTAAAATAATATACAACGAAGAATAAAATGATGATTTCTATGTCCGTTTTTGGATGGACACAAAAGATAAAATATATTTTTATCAAAATGAACTTGTTATTTACTAGAATAAATCTTTTAAATTAAGATTTAATGAAGTCTTCTAATCAATTAATATTTAATTAGAATTAAATAAAAGAATTGGATTATGGGTTGTCGTGGATGGTGTCTTAAATAACACTATTCTTAAACCCCGTATTAAAGAATAAATTTTTGAATTAAGATTATTAGAGTTTCCAATTATATTTAATAATTGGAATAAAATGATATGTGAATTGGGTTTATTGTGAACTGTGTTTTAAATGAAATTTGTTCTTTAACCCAATTAACAATAAAGATATAATTTGGAATTTATAAATATCTTTATTAAGATTTAAAAAGAAATTTTCCAAAGTCAAGTTTTCCATTTTAATATATTAAATTGGAATTGAGTGGAAATTCGATTTGATAATAATCAAGATAGACTTCTGTAGAGGAAGACTGTTACTATATATGGAATTTAAAAGGCTTTGCCATTATTCCATTTATATTATTAGTTTGGTACGGAAATTTATATCTATTATATATT
Source organism: Allium sativum (assembly GCA_030737875.1). Lineage (NCBI taxonomy): Eukaryota > Viridiplantae > Streptophyta > Magnoliopsida > Asparagales > Amaryllidaceae > Allium > Allium sativum. The sequence continues at coordinate 962,438,682 of CM060918.1, forward strand.
GATTTGATTTCTGTGGAAATTCCATATTTAATGGAAGTTGATTTTGGGTTTATCGTGAACTGTGTTTTAAATGACATTGGTTCTTTAACCCAGTTAAAGATAAGATTAATTTCTTAAAAGTTGAATAATAATAAAGAAATGATTTTTGATATTAAAATCAAATTGGAGTTTTAGTGAATCTTTAAGAAGATTAAGGATTAAATTTAAAAGAATTTATCTTTAATAAAATTGAGGGGAATCTTTCCCTTTTAATATGAATATTGTATTAAAAGAATATTCTGAATTGGAATAGGGCATATGATGTGTATTTATAGCACATGATTTTTGGTTATAAAATACGCGAGTTATTCGGAAAGACTGGGTTTAACCCATTCTGAATAATTACTACGACAATTAAAGTTGAATACATTGAAGACGGTGATTGAACACCAGTAATCTTCACATCAAATGGATGACTATTGATGCCCGGAATTGGGTCGCTCCTATGAAAGGGTCAAAGTGGTAGTTGTCTGGACGTACTTGTTGATTGTCCGGATATGCGAGAACCTCTCTTCCATATTGGATATACAGGACGAGGAATAAGGTGTCTCCGGTTTCTTTCAGACCCAGAACGGACTTGTAAATGGATGTGTGTCCGACATTGGATTTCATTCCATGTAAATTGATTTCTATCTAATATATATCTGTTGGTGGCAGAGAATTTATTCTCTTGCTTAACACCCTTCTTTGAGAAGCACGAGCTCAGAGGTTATATATTGGTAGTTATAGATCGCATGGCGTGGAATGTCAATGTGGCATGCCAAGATGCAAATGATCAAGGCTTTTGTTGAAAAGCAGAGCCTTGTGGTTGATGATCAAAGCATAGCCTATTTCAGCATAGCTTTGTGTATAGCGTTACCTCGCGAGCCTCATACCTCGGTAAGAGTCAGAAACGGGACAAGGAAATGCAGGGAGTGCACACGTTTCTTTCTAGCTAGAAGTGGTATCAAGGTTTTGCAAGCCCTGACATTTTACTTATGTGGTTGATGGAATGAGGCGCCTCGGATTTATTGGTCGATTGTGACCATTTTATAGGTTCAATAGGATCGGGAAGCGTGTTTTCAGGAATTACCAATCTACTAAAGTATTTGTGGACCGGCCCTGCAGTATCCAAGGGTTGCCCGTAGGTGTGATCCTGGGACATTGCTAGAGTGTCTTGAATCGGTAAGGAGATCATCCCTAGCCTTGACTCATGATGGAAATACAACATCCAATACGACATTACGGTTTTGATTATATACCTATATATGGCGACATAGTAGAATGGGATACTATGCCATCTAGGACTGTTACATTTACCTTTAAGTATTTTAAAACTGATTAGACACTAATAATAATATTAAAATATATTTTTCTACGCATCAAGCATGTTCGATCATTATAATGTAAAACTCTATCCTCCAGTTTGCGTTGCATTGTGTGATGGGACTTGAGTCTTATAATGATTTCATTTTTAAAAAAAGCATTGCTTTGTTTTGAATAAAAATTTATATAATTTATGCACTGGCAATCTAATGGAGTAAACCCGTTCCACATTAGCGGCGTGGTCCTATGATTAGCCATATTGTTAGATAAGTTAGGAAAGATTTCTCATACCAGTCCCACGACTGACCTGTAGTTTGTTTCACTTTGCGAACTCGGGTGCCCTCTTTTCCACACGGGCAGTCGAGTAGCTTATTTTGCAGATATAGTGAGCAGGATTCTGGATCGAAGCTTAAAACTATGTCCAGAGCATTGATAGTCTTTCGCTGTGTTAGTTTATATTTCCGCTGTGCAGTGTATTACAATTATTGTAAATTATCTTCCGCTATAGTATTATTATAATTGATGTACTTTGATATTTTGTATTCTGATGTAACATTATTATAATGTTTATAAAAGTCTCCTATTATCTGTTCTGATGTGTTGTATGCCCAAAGTTAGTGTATTCGGGTTTTTGAATGGTCTTGGTCGATTTTACGATCGATTAGGTCTGGGCAAAATCTGAGCCGTTACAGGATGGAGGCTAGTTCCACACAGATAAAAGTGATAAGGGAAAGTCTAAGCCAAAATGTAACGACCTGGGGAATTCGATGCCCGAATTCCGACAATAATACATAAACCCGTATTACTTGCCAGAACTCAATTATCGAAAACACCAGATAGTTAATGAAAGAATATAGAGGGTGAGATAAGGAAGAAAGACCTATTAGAACAGAAGAATAAGAAGAAGAACACAACAACATCTGAATCTCACATCGCAGCGGAATAAGATGTAATATAGATATAAAAATCTTTATTGAGAGCTTTAAAATATAAACATACAATCATCAGAGTACATCAACACATCTGAACAGTTATAATAATTTTTCCTCATGTACAACACACAGTGGAATACAACTAGATATCATACATTTGAACACCTTCATCTCGTCTCCGGACTTCACAATATCCGATAACCAAAACCTGTATAATCCAGTCTAACCCAAGCATTCACAAAATGTTAGATCAGTCTGGTGAACCAGAGTGAGAAAACTCGCTAAGTTTAAAAACATCACCCAGCTTGATTTTAAAGTCAAATCATTCTTTGTTGAAATCATAACTTATTCTGATATTATAAAAGTGTCTAAACACAAGTAAATATCAATCTAGCGGAACGCTTTCATCTCATGCTCCACATATATAGTATATAATCAAAAACTACGGGCTCTTATTAGAGAATGGATTTCCAACTAGAAAGGCATGGTACGACCTTCCGATTGTGTATCTCTATAAAGGAATACATCGGGTTCAACAAGAACATCTTAAAACCTAGGCTAAACATGACCGACCACTCATTTCACTTGAGTGTGCCAAATGTATATCACCAACAGATGTGTACAACAACCTTTTTCCCTAAAAGGGACAGCATCGAAATAGATTAAAGAATGAAATGGATTTGCTCTAGATAGGTGATTATACACCCGACTTGGGTGCGACCCACTTAGCTATGCGACCAACCCGATTTCATACCATTTCCCGGTTGTAGAGGCTTGAGGTTTAACACAACCTTTAGAACATCACTCCACCATTCACTTTGAATGCCACATTGTTAGATCCATCAAATCACTAATTGATGACCCCTAAAATACTCTACAGCTAACAGAAGTACGTTTGTAAAAGTCAACGTACGTGACTCTTAAGAAATACTCTGTCAGACACTCTTCCATATCAGTCATCCAGGTACATGATGAACTGAAGGCACTCTCCTACCACATCCTAGGTATCACCCTATAGATCAGTAGCGAGTAGTCCTTGCAAATCCATAGATTTCAACCATGACGAGATTACAGTATATCTCCGGTTGCTAAACCCGAGATTATAAGTTATTCTAATGTTTTATGAAGATCCGTGGTATTCAATTGCTCCATCTTGATCGGTATCTAAAATCTTCAACATTTCGTATTTGCTGGTCGGAATGGTTTTCGTATATAATTCAATCCCGGTCTTTCTGCACTAACAATCATATAGTTCAGATTTGATAATCGGTTATTTAACTATCAAATAAAACAACCATTCAATCATAAAATAAAAATAGATTTACTGGTCCACAATTCAGCATCACTTGGCTTCTTTAATTAAAAATAATTAAACAAATTATTATTTTAGAACTTAAAATCCTTTTCGATATTTCAACATAGCATTTCACTTCTTATTTCAATATAAGATTTTCTTTAAAACTATTTACCATACCATTACTCATTATCTATAATCGGGAAACCACTTCAACTCCCCACTCATAAAACAACGTTACAAAATCTCTGTATTTCATTGTTTGAAAACAATTGCCAACTCTTATAAAATCCTATTTCAACATACAACTTATCATTTCCTTTTTACCTTGAAAATATCATGATATTTCCACCAAATCTCCTTCTTGTTTCCCGTTACCTTTGAAATCTCATTTTACATATTCTCGAGTCCTTTTATTTCCTTTACTCTGGAAATCATATTATATTCTCAAATCTTGATTTCCATTACTTTGTAAATCCTATTGTATTCTAAAAATTTTATTCTTCAACATTCATTAGTCCCTGAATTTAAATTGGTAAGCGAACAATTTCCTAGATATCAACCCCGAAGACCGAAATCAACATCAGATTAATATTCAGAAAATCACTCAACTCAACCAATTTCCAATTAGGTTCCAATTTTTATATTAACTCTTTATCAACCCATACTATTCCATTTCTAATTCACTCGACCATTTTCCACTTTGAAAATCTCGTTTCACTTCCATTCATTCAGTTAATATCATTATTAAGTATTGCCAATTCAAATTAACACTTTAACTTCTCATTACTTTTATAAACCTTGTTTATAAAATCTCAGGTTTAATGTAAAGCCTTTTTGTTTTACTTCTTTTTACTTGATTTAAATGTTAAATAAATATATTTTTTAAGTTATCATATTCGCTTAAAATCTCGTTTATAACTTATTATAAACTGTGTTTTAACATATACCTATTCATTAACTCCTTTCAAACCTTACTATATTTTATTTCGAACCTGATTACTTACTTAAATGAATTTCATTTAAATAATAATCCCTTAAATCCTTCTCGATAAAAATAATAATTTACTTCATTATTAACTACAGTAGAAGTAGTTAAATTATTTATTAACTAATTAAATAATAAATTTCCTTTTTAATAAATTCTTATTAAAATTAAACAATTATTTGTTAAACTATTCTATTTGATTAATTTAAAAGTAAATTAATCAAATAACCAATTTCAATTAAAATAATTGAATTAATCAACTCAACCCATGATTATCTCGTTAATCAACTTCAAATAAATCCTCCCTTTAAATTAATTAATAATATAATTAATTTAAATAAATTCCATTTAATTATTTCTTAGAACAATTAATCTAATTCTTAACCGTTACTTTAAATTCTGCTCAACTTCTTATAAATCTTATTTCGTAAGAATTTTCCTTATAAAACCCTATAATAATTATTTATAACTAAAATAATAAATAATAAACATTTATATCCTTTTAAATAAATTTCAATTCAAAATAATAGATTTCAAAATCTATTTTCAGTTATAAAATATATTTTATAACTTCATTCCTATCGATTCACCTGATGGTAAATCCATATTTATAAAACAATTGATTTCTAAGCCATCTGATGCCATTTACTCAATCAATATCACCCATTAATTAAAAACAAACGGCCATTGAATTTCAGTTCAATAGTCATTAACCGAATCAATTGTCCAATCCATATATGTGAAACAGTTCATATAATTGTAATATGAAAACAACAATAAATTTGAGGAATCCAGTTGGATCCCTCCAACCTGTTTCTCCCTGCATTCAAATATGTTGCCACAAATAATATAATTCAATTCAATAACAGATGTCATATTCAACAATAAATAAATCACATCAATCTAGTCGTCCCTATTATAATTTAATATGTTTATATTATTATAAACGTAATGAACGAGGTATTCAAATTAAAAACGAACGTTTAATTTATTCAGATCAGTTCAACAGATTCCAATATATATTCAGCATATATCAAACAATTAACAAACATAACACACAAATAATAAACCCTACTTATATAAATATATGTAGGTAAACTGAATGAGTAAAACTCACTTTGATTTCATTTCATCGCTGGAACGGTTACCGTTAAATTAAATAGTTTTAAATTTAACTGTAATTTCCCAGTTGTTCCCATCCCCGTCCAAACCAGTTCCAGAATGTTTTTCTCATTACCACGATTCTGGTATAGCTCGTTTTGTCTAATTCTGATAACCTGACAAAACGTTATTAATATTTAAGCCTAACGATTTAATTAACTATTATAAATTTTCTTAATTAAAATATAATAAACGTTGATTACTTTTCTTTTTGTCTGGTTTGCTTTCTCCCTTAGTAACAGAACATTTTACTTGCTTCAAATTGGTCGCATCACATTTTTTTCCAGTTCATTCCCTTTTATCTTCATTCTTGCGTTCGTACACTGGCTGACCATTTTGCTTTAACCCCACTTTCTTCTCCAACTACACTGTAACCGTAACCAATAACTTTATCTTCTCGATGTGAAAATCCATAGTCTTACTTCACTATAGCATAAATTTTGGTGCTCAACTTCCTCTACATCTCTTCTTCTACAGTCAGTGTACTCCCCCTTTGCTTGTTCCACCATGTACTGCTTTTTTCCGTTACCTCAACCGATTTCCATGCATATATAATATAACTTCTTCATGTTGAAGTTGTATAGCATATCCCTTAGTTTTCTTCCAATAATACTGCTCTATAAACACAGTACCCCGTTCTTCATGTAAAGAAATCAAAGCAGTCGCCCCTTTTGAATTTATCACGCCCCATCCTCTTCTGTTTATAGGGGTTTTGATCATCCAGTTGTAACTGTCGTTGTCACCATAATAATAGTTCAAAGCTTATTGTCCATATAAAAGTGCCCATTATCTGCATCTGCCAACTTTACCATTCCTAATACGGTGTAAACTCTCCATGCTACCTTGTTTTGAAATTATCATGCATGCCTTCCTTTAACTTCTTCTCATTCGTTCAAAACATGCCACAGTTTTACAGTTACCTCATTCTAAACTCAGGCATCTCGCTCCACTGCTGTTTATAATGCTTCTTTCCAAAATGCTTCCATGCACTTGCTTTGTAACGTCTCCATCTTGAACACCATTCTCGCGCTGCGCAAGCTTCATGTCTTTTTTTGGTGTACCCAGTTTCATCCCTATTCATACTACTGTTTACGTTAAAGACTGTATGATGCATGCCCAATCTTCCTAATGTATACAGCCATCCTCCTTCGTTTCAAAGCATAGCCCAACGCTACCCAATCCTTGCACCGCAGCTTCGCATCTACCACCAGTGGACCATCAGCAGCCACCAGCGACTCCGCCTCAACATCCTCCGTCAACTCCTGGACCTGCTCTCGACTCGGCTATGTTGTTCACCCCAAAACCAGTTCGGCTATGGGCGCTTCATGACTCAATTCTAACCATTATAATAAATATTATCCGATCATGACCGGTTGATTTCTAGAACTCACTTAAACGATGATGTTTGTAGTTGAAAAGGTTTGATTTTAAAGCAAGGATTTAGAGAAATTTGATGGGGATTGAACGAGTGTTTCTGTCCATTGTTTATAGAGTAGAGCCGCGTACATGATTTGACAACTTGACTTTACTTTAGGGTTTGTGCAGAACGTTATAATGTTGGTGGTATATATATAGGAGTTGAATTTACTAATATTATCTTATAACGAATCTTATTGACGAAGTAATGTTCTATAATAACTACGAACGATATCCGATCGAGCTAAAACTCTAATCTTAGCATAGAAAAATATTCAGGATCCGATGGGACAGGTTTTGTCGAATTGCGATGTCATTTGTGAAAATTCCTTCATAAATCACAAGTGAAAACACACGTTTAAATTTTCTACGATCACAAAATAAATCAAAATAATTTGAAACTTTGAAATCCTAAAATAATTAATTAATACGAATCCAATGGCACACACTTCGTCGCATTCCGAGACTATTTCCCGGTATGCTATTTTATACGCAAACCAAGTGCTATTTTAGGGACCAAATTACCTGATCTCTAAAAATAACAAACAAGATATGTTTTTTGACTCTGAATGTCAATACAAATTCAACGGAATTCGTCTCGTGGTTTAATTCGATCACTATCTCAAGTTATGATCAAAAATCCATTCTAAAATGAATTAAATTATTAAATAAATCGTTATAATTCCATAGCGCCTATTTGAAAATTTGAATTGGCCATAATTAACAAACTATAACATGAAATCTCCAATTTTCTCTTTCATTAGAAAATTATAATCAAATCGATTCAATCATTTCTTGTTTCACAAAATTCCGACTTATATCAGATCCAGTATTTTTAATTAAAGTTCAAATCGTAAATTTCGAACTACCACGACATTTACGAGCTCGATTTATAATTAATATAAATTAAACGTTTAAACTTCGTTACATAAACGAATTATATATTTTAAACATATTTAAAATTCCAAATCGATATTTAAAATAATTAAATATATTAAATATCTGTCTACTAAAAATATGGGACGCTACATTCCTTCCCCCTTAAAAGAATTTCGTTCCCGAAATTACTAAGGTAGAAAAACGTTACAACCCATTAACTTTTCAAACTCCAATTCATTTCAAATCGAAACCCAATTCACTACTGTAAATAAAAAAATTCAAATATATTGAAAATTTTCTAACACTTTAAATTCCCGGAAAAAATGGCAGATTCTCCATTGTACGGAGTGACTTCTGCGATATTGAAGGATCAAATAATATATATACATCGACCCACCTGGTCGGAAAACAAAAACAAAACCCAAAAATTATATTTTCGCGTAAGCGTACCTTATGCGAGCGTTATTGAGTATACTTGCCCAATTTATTTCGATATAATTAACCAAAATTAACCCCAAAGCCTTTTGACACTTGTATTCAACTCAGTTTATCATGTAAGTAACCTATACATGAAATTCCAAATAACATTTTAATTATTCAGCATGTATAACTTGACCAATTCCCAACATCAAACAGATAACATCAATTTATTTGCAAATACCTGGCTAAACCGTTTATTTCAATCATATTCAATTCATTCCACTTTAATTATACCGGAATTCTCTTTAGATTTCAATTCATTTAACTTCTCATTAATCGATAAATGAATTATACATCTAATCTATCAAACACCAACCAACAAATGATGCCCAACCAGTTTAACCTAATTATCCTATTTATATTTGATATTACCATTTACTTGGTAATCTTCACTCTGGTTATCAATCAATTAATATCCAATTGATTTCCATATCTTAACTCCATTCAACCAAGTTAATTCCAATTCATATTCAATTGACTAATTTATTTTCAAATTAGTTTATTTTCATTTTAAAAATAAAAATTCTTATTTTCATTCCAAATATCATCTAATTCATTTACAAATTTTATTTAAATTATTTTTAAGTTAAACTTTAACTCATTTTAATTCCAAATTAAAGCTCTCTTTCACATATTCCACATGTGAAATCCCCACGGTTTATATTAAACCATTCAAATTCAAAACCCAATTTGAATTCCAATCAAATCAATCAAACAAATCCATATCTCAATAATTTTGATAAAATTAGTTCTTTTCTATGCAAAAATATATCCCGGGCAAAATTATTTCATTTACCATCTTTACAAAATAATATCTTGTCCATTTCAAATTCAAATGCTTCTCAACACCTGAACCGATCAAATAACACAATACAAAACATTTGTATATAAAATTTACAAATTCGCTCTCATATATATATACACACTCAACTCAATCTAGGGTATTACCAACCCCATCTCTATCGATTTACGCCACAGAGACAAGGTTATTACTAACTAATAGCTTTGATACCACTGTAAAAACCCAGGGAATCCAATGCCTGGATTCCAACAATAATACATAAACCCGTATTACTTATCAGAACTCAAGTATCGAAAACACCAGATAGTTAATGAAAGAATATAGAGGGTGAGATAAGGAAGAAACAACTATTATAATAGAAGAAGAAGAACACAACAACATTAGAGTCTTATATCGCAGCGGAATAAAATATAATGTAGATATAAAAATCTTTATTGAGAGCTTTAAAATATAAACTTACAATCATCATTGTACATCAACACATCTGAAATGTTATAATAATTTGTCCTCATATACAACACTCAGAGGACTACAACTAGATATCATAGGTTTGAACACATTCAGCTCATTTCCGGACTTCACAACATCCAATAACCTGAACCTATACAACCCGGTCTAACCCGAGCATTTACAAAACGCCAAATCAATCTGGTGAACCAGAGTGAGAAAACTCGCTAAGTTTAAAACATCACCCAACTTGATTTTAAAGTCAAATCATTTCTTTTTGAAATCATAACTTATTATGATATTATAATAGTGTCTAAACACAAGTAAATATCAATCTAGCGGAACGCTTTCATCTCAGGCTCCATATATACAGTATATAATCAAGAACTGCAAGCTCTTATTGGAGATTGGATTTCCAACTGGCAAGGTATGGGACCACCTTCCGACAGTGTATCTCTAGAGAGGAATAAATCGGGTTCAACAAGAACATCTTACAACCTAGGCTAAACATGACCAACCACTCATTTCGCTTGAGTGTGCTGAATGTATATCACCAAGGGATGTGTACAACAACCTTTTCCCAGAAAAGGGACAACATCGAAATAGATTAAAGAATGAAATGGAATTGCTCTAGATAGGTGATTATACACCCTACTTGGGTGCGACCCACTTAGCCATGTGACCTACCCGATTTTATACCATTTCCCGGTTGTAGAGGCTTAAGGTTTAACACTACCATTAAAACATCACTTCGCCATTCACTTTGAATGCCACAGTGTTAGATCCATCAAATCACTAATTGACAACCCCAAAAATATTCTACAGCTAACAGAAGTGCGTTTGTAAATGTCAATGTACGTGACTCTTAAGAAATACTCTGTCAGACACTCGTCCATACCAGTCATCCAGGTACAGGATGAACTGAAGGCACTTTCCTACCACATCCTAGGTACCAACCTGTAGATCAGTAGTGAGTAGTCCATGCAAATCCATAGATTTCAACCATGAAAGGATTACAGTATATCTCTGATCGCTAAACCTGAGATTATAAGTAATTCCAACGTTTTATGAAGATCCATGGTCTTCAATTGCTCCATCTCAAATGGTTTTCGAATATAATTCGATCCCTGCCTTTCCGTACCAACAATCGTATATGTCAGATTTGATAGTCGATTATTTAACTATCAAATAAAACAACCATTCAATCATAAAATAAAAATAGATTTACTGGTCCAGTATTCAGCATCACTGGGCTTCTTTAGTTAAAAATAATTAAAAAAAATGGTTATTTTAGAACTTAAAAACCTTTTTGATATTTCAACATAACATTTCACTTCTTATTTTAATATAAGATTTTATTTTAAACAATTTACCATACCTTTACTCATTATCTATAATCGGGAAACCATTTCAACTCCCCACTCATAAAACAACGTTACAAAATCTATGTATTTCATTATTTTAAAACAATTACCAACTCTTATAAAAATCTTATTTCAAAACACAACTTATCATTTCCTTTTTACCTTGAAAATATCGTGATATTTCCACGCAAATCTTCTTTTTCTTTCCCGTTGCCTTTGAAATCTCAGTTTACATATTCTCGAGTCCTTTTATTTCCTTTACTCTAGAAATCATATTATATATATTCTCAAATCTTTATTTCCGTTACTTTGGAAATCCCATTGTATTCTCAAATCATTATTCTTCAACATTCATTAGTCCCTGACCGTAAATTGGTAAGCGAACAGTTTCCTAAATACCAACCCCGAAGAACGAAATCAACATCAGATTAATATTCAGAAAATCACTCAACTCAATCAATCTTCAGTTAGGTTCCAGTTCTTATCTTAACTCGTTATCAACCCATACCATTCCATTTCTAATTCATCGACCATTTTCCACCTCGAAAATCTCGTTTCACTTCCATTCATTCACTTAATATCAATACTAAGTATTACCAATTCAAATCAACGCCTTAACGTCTCATTACTTCTATAAACCTTGTTTATAAAATCTCAGGTTTAATGTAAACCCTTTTTGTCATACTTCTTTTTACTTAATTTAAATGTTAAGTAAATATCTATTTTAAGCTATCTTATTCGCTTAAAATCTTGTATATAACTTAATTATTAAACTGGATTTTAACATATAACCATTCATTAACTCCTTTCAAAACTTATTATATTTTATTTCGAACCTGTTTACTTACTTAAATGGATTTCATTTAAATAATAATCCCTTAAATCCTTCTTGATTAAAATAATAATTTACTTCATTATTAGCTACTGTAGAAGTAGTTAAATTATTTATTAACTAAATAAATAATAAATTTCATTTTTAATAAATTCTTATTAAAATTAAACAATTATTTGTAAAACTATTCTATTTGATTAGTTTAAAATAAATTAATCAAATAACCAATTTCAATTAAAATAATAATTAGTCAACTCAACCCATGATTATCTCGTTAATCAACTTCAAATAAATCCTCCCTTTAAATTAATTAATAATATAATTAACTTAAATAAATTCCATTTAATTGTTCCTTAGAACAATTAATCTAATTCTTAACTGTTACTTTAAATTCTGCTCAACTTCTTATAAATCTTATTTTCGTAAAAAATTTCCATATAAAGTCCTTTAATAATTATTTCTAACTACAATAATAAATAATAAATATTTATTTCCTTTTAAATAAATTTCAACTCAAAATAATAGATTTCAAAATCTATTTTCAGTTATAAAATATATTTTATAACTTCATTCCTGTCAATTCACTTGACGGTAAATCCATATTTAAAAAATAATTGATTTTTAAGCCATCTAATGCCATTTACTCAACCAATATCACCCATTGTTAAAAACAAAAGACCATTGAATTTCAGTTCAACAGTCATCAACCAAATCAATTGTCCAATCCATATTGATGAAACAGTTCATATAATTGTAATATGAAAATAACAATAAATTTGAGGAATCCAGTTGGATCCCTCCAACCTGTTTCTCCCTGCATTCAAATACGTTACCATAAAAAATCTTATTCAATTCAATAACAGATGTCATATTCAACAATAAATAAATCACATCAATCCAGTCATCCCTATTATAATTTAATACGTTTGTATTATCATAAACGTAACTATCGAGGTAAGTAACCTCATTTGGAAATAATCGTTAAAAATAACGATTGGCTCAAATTAAATTAAATGAACGTTTAATTTAATCAGATCAGTTCAACAAATATTAATATATATACAACATCCATCAAACAATTAATAAACATAGTGCACAAATAATAAACCCGACTTATATAAATATAAGTGGGCAAATTGAGTTAGTTAAGCTCACTATGATTTCGTTTCATCGCTGTAGCGGTACCGTTAAATTAAATAGTGTTTAATTTAACTGTAAGTTACCAGTTGTTCCCAACCCCGTCCAAACCAGTTCTGGTATAACTCGTTTTGTCGTGCTCGTTACCATGATTTTGGTATAGCTCGTTTTGTCTAATTCTAATAACCTGACAAAACGTTATTAATATTTAAGCCTAATGATTTAATTAACTATTATAAATTGTCTTAATTAATATATAATAAGCGTTAACTACTTTTCTTTTTGTCTGGTTCCCTTTCTCCCTTAGTACCAGAACATTTTACTTGCTTCAAACTGGCTGCGTCACATTTTTTCCAGTTCAGTCCCTTTTATCTTCATTCTTGCGTTAGTACACAGGCTGACCATTTTGCTTTAACCCCACTTTCTTCTCTAACTACACTGTAACCGTAACCAATAACTTCATCTTCTCGATGTGCAAATCCATCATCTTACTTCACTAGGGTACAAATTTTGGTGCTCATCTTCCTCTACATCTCTTCTTCTATAGTCAGTGTACCTCCCGCTTTGCTTATTCCATCATGTACTACTTTTTTCCATTACCTCAACCTATTTCCACGCATATATAATATAACTTCTTCACGTTGAAGTTGTATAGCCTATCCCTTTGTTCTTCTTCCAACAATACTACTTTGCAAACACAATACCCTATTCTTCACGTAAAGAAATCAAAGCAGTCACCCCTTTTGAATTTATCACGCCCCATCCTCTTTTGTTCATAGGGGTTTTGATCATCCAGTTGTAACTGTCGTTGTGAAATTCAATAAATTTTGTTCAATGTTTCACCATAATAATAATTCAAAGCTTACTGTCCATATAAAAGTGCCCACTTGTCTGCATCTGCCAACTTTACCGTTCCTGATATGGTGTAAACTATCCATGCTACCTTGTTTTGAAATTATCATGCACGCCTTCCTTTATCTTCTTCTCATTCATTCAAAACGTGCCATAGTTTTCCAGTTACCTCATTCTAAACTCAGGCATGAGGCATCTCGCTCCCCTCTTGTTTATAATGCTTCTTTCCAAAATGCTTCCATGCACTTGCTTTGTAACATCTCCATCTTAAACTCCATTCTCGCGCTGCACAAGCTTCATGTCTTCTTTTTGGTGTAACCAGTTTCATCCCTATTCGTACTACTGTTCACGTTAAAGAATATATGATGCATGCCCAACCATCCCAATACATACCACTGTCCTCCTTCGTTTCAAAACATAACCCAATGCTACCCAATCCTTCCACCACCGCTTCGCCTCTACCATCAGAGGACCATGAGCCGCCACCAGCGACTCTGCCTCAACATCCTCCATCAACTCCTAGATCTGCTCTCGACTCGGCTATGTCGTTCACCCCCAAGACCAGTTCAGCTATGGGCGCTACATGACTAGATTCTGACCATTAGAATAGATCTCGTCCAATCATGACTGGTTGATTTCTAGAACTAACTTAAATGATGATGTTTATCGTTGAAAAGGTTTCATTTTGAAGAAAGGATTTAGAGAAATTTGATGGGGATTGAACGAGTGTTTCTGGTAGTTTTTTATAGAGTGGAGTCGCGTACATGTTTTGACTACTTGACTTTACCTTAGGGTTTGTGCAGAACGTTATAATGTTGGTGGTATATATAGGGGTTGAATTTACTAATATTATATTATAATGAATCTTAACAATGAAGTAATGTTCTAAAATAACTACGAACGATATCCGATCGAGCTAAAACTCCTAATCTTAGCATAGAAAAATATACCAGATCCGATTGGACAGGTTTCATCAAACTCCGATGTCATTTGTGAAAATTCCTTTATAAATCACAGGTGAAAACACGTGTTTAAATTTTCTACGATCATAAAATAAATCCAAATAACCTGAACTTTGAAATCCTGAAATAATTAATCAATACGAATCCAATGGCATACACTTCGTCGCATTCCGAGACTATTTTCTGGTATGTTATTTTATATGCACACCAAGTGCTATTTTGGAGACCAAATTACCCGATCTCTAAAAATAACAAACAATATATGTTTTTTGACTCTAAATGTCAATACAAGTTCAACAGAATTTGTTACGTGGTTTAATTCGATCGCTATCTCAAGTTATGATCAAACCTCCATTTTAAAATGAATTAAATTATTAAATAAATCGTTATAATTCCATAGCAACTATTTGAAAATTTGAATTGTCTAACTAACAAACTATAAAATTAAATCTCCAATTTTCTCTTTCATTAGAAAATTATAATCTAATCGATTCAATCTTTCTTGTTTCACAAAATTCCGACTTATATCGGATCAAGTGTATTCAATTAAAGTTCAAATCGTAAATTTCGAACTACCGCGACATTTAAGAGCTCGATTTATAATTAATACAAATTAAACATTTAAACTTCTTTATATAAACGAATTATATATTTAAAATTCAAAATCGATATTTAAAATAATAAAATATGTTAAATATCTGTCTATTGAAAATACGGGACGTTACACGAAAGCTAGCAAGGATGTGATGAGCTTAAATGGAAATGTAGCAGCCTTGAGTAGGTTCGTTTCAAAGGCCACCAACAATTGTGTTTTTATTATTTAATCTAATTAAGAAGAAGTAGAAGAAGAATTTTGAGTGCGAAGATGGTTGCCAAAAGGAATTCCAAGATGTAAAAGATCATTTGGAAAATCCTATTGTATTATCCAGTTGAAGGATAGATAAGCCTTATATCTGTATATAGCAGCTTCGGAGCATGTCGCAAGTTCTATACTGATTCAAGAAGAAAATGGAATGCAGCCGCCACCTTATTATGTGAGCCAACAGTTAAAAGATGCCAAAACCCAATACCCTGTCAGTATGTATGTAATGTATAGATGGCTCCTAGAGACAACTTTTAGTATTGAAGAATAGCCATCCATTAAAGAGTTTGCATAGAGAACATCTAGATTGGAAAAGCAAGCTTTTGAGGTGGGGAAAAAAGAGTTACGTAAGAGAAGGTGGATAAGTTTCTACTTTGAGCCAAGCCCCATAAACTAATTTTGAAAATAAAATATTTTAAATTAATTAGTTTTATATTTAAAACCATGATTTTAAAATATTAAAATGTATCGAGTTTTTTTGAAATAATTTTGAATAATACAAAGAGCAAACTTGTTTTGAAAAACGTTAGGGTTAGCAACATAAGTGGCAAAAATGATTAAGTATTAGAAGTGGAAAAGAAAAGACATAATTTTTGGATGTAGATAAATCCGAAGCAATGAAGATTAAAGGCTCTACTTAGAGGATAGAGTAAAAATGGAGATTTTCATAAAAGTCGTAATAGTGACCAGGCCATCCAGAGCGACTTAGAGTAGTATCGTGCTTAGTTAGAGTTGGACGAAGTTAGCAGCAAGAACAATAAAAGAGGTTTTTTTGTTTTAGATAAGGTCGGCCTGCATGTTTAATTTCATTTATAAATAATAAGCGAACATCCTTTTCCTAGTCATTTCGTCCTCCCCCGCTTCGTCCTCTCGAACCCAACCAACAATCAAAAAATCTCCATCTTCCTCCACCAAATCGACCCCAATCTTCACCTATTCACCCCAAGTTATACCAATTTGATGCTCTTCACTCAATTTATCCCTTTCTACGATTAGTTTTCCAATTTTTGATAGTTTTTTGTCATGTCTCTGAGAAGACACTTAGGTGACTTTTTTCAGAGCTGATACCATGGGAGATAGCCTGGTGTCCAAGCGGGATAAATATTGTAATGGCTTATAGAGAGATAGTTGCCTATCGCATTCTATAAGGTAGAGTGATCAAGTTCAAAGAGGCCTATATAGATGATAAAAACACATATGCTGATGCATCTTCCTTAAGGAGGGTGGTTATGGATTTAGTGGCCCAACAACCTCTACATCAGTATTCCCACAATATCATTGTAACGGCCGCCTTTTTGCCCGATTCTCGCCGGTAATTAAACCAACTTAAACCGTTCACAAAGACGAATTGTTATGGGTACATACATATATTAAAACAAAATAACAGGACTTTCATTGCAAATTACAATGTTACATCAGAGTTACATAGAATGTCAGAGTTACAAATATATACACAGCGGAAGAAAAGAAAATAACTTTACTCTCAGCGGAAGATCAAAACACAGCGGAAGCTTCAATTCTATCGTGGACTCCAACTCTAAAAGCGCTCTAAATCATGCTCTAGCGATCCATAACTGCAAAACTAAACTACTGGCTGCCCGTGCGAAAAATCATGGGCACCCAGAGTTTAGGTGAGGGAACAATAAACTCCAGGTCAGTCGTGGGACTGGTGTGAGAACTCAAAACAGTTAGATTCATTTTAAAATTAGGAACTTCACCGGATCACGCCGCTAACGCGGAACGGATATACTCCATGTGAATACCCGTGCATATAAATACGCAATGTCTTTTGAAAAATGAAGCTATCATAAGCTCGTCCCACATCACACAATGCAAGCGCACACCAGATGGGCGAGTTTTATCTTATGATAACCAAATATGCTTTCATACGTAAAATTCCCTTCAATACCATAATATATATAGTGTGGAAAACATTTCGCAAGTAAATGTATTAATCCTAGACAGCATATACCCATAATATATGTTGCCACATATATATACAATCAAAATCGTATGGCTCGCATAAGAAATTTGGGTTTCCAACTTGATGATTCCTGGCACGAAAGATCAATTAGGGATACAAAACGAAGTGCCTCAACGGCTTTTTCGACCATACGCGGACACCGACTACACATCGTCAGGGCAAATAAAACCTGTTTTTGACCAGACACGGCCCCCCGAACATACCCAACTTCCCTAGGTTCATAAGTGGTTTGCCACTGCTGCACAGCTTCATCATCAATTCATAAGTATAAAACCTAACCGCCAGTTTCTCACCAATCCGGGGTGTGAGGTTTGTTGATGTCACGTCATACGCAAAGCAGAGGAAGAACTAGTATAAAACCATGCGGTCATCCCACTTTCGAAACTCGAAAATAATTACCGATGGTGCCATGGTCATCAGTAAAAACATCCTCGAGCGACTAGAGTGTGACCCTACATCAACCTATCTGCTTCGAACTGATCGACGCCGTCAGCGCCATTGCAATCAGAGGAAGACCTAGTATTTTTCATGCGATTTTGAGAAGATTTCGTGTTGATGATTTGGAAAGTTGAAATCTAGGGTTGGAGATGGTCGGAGGAGGAAGTGACGATTGCCGAATCAGAATATGGCGTGGTGACGAGGGAGGAGAGAGCTTCGAGGCGGTATAGTTTGGTGGAGACTGAAGGAAAAAGATGTCGATGATCTTTGTGTTGGCGTGTGGAAAATCACCTGCTCCAAGCGTCGGGTTCGAGCATCGAAATTTGAACGGGGGAACCAGAAGCGCGGCAAAGTGGTGCATTAGAAAGAGGAGGAGAAGAGAATCTTGCGGGTGCCTTTGGAGTTGATTTCAGTGGACGTTCGGGCTGGTGCATGTGCACGAGCGTGCACAATGGTTCATGGGTTCCAGGCGAGAAAGACCAGGTGAGGGAAAGAAGAAGGAGGGAGCGGTTGCGGGTTTGGTGCTTGAGGTTGGATCGGTGCAATGCAAATGGGCCGGGCCTTGGTTAGTGGGTGAGGAATTCTATCTAATTTTAAATATTAGTTAATCTTTGAAAGTTCATATCTTGTTCATTCCCAAACCGATTAACCCGTCATTTGATCCGATAGAATCATATGAAAACGAAGAATACCTTGATAGGTAACATTGACCATTTTGATTACGTACAGATTTATGATAAAAAAATAAAAAAATAAAATAAAATCATTATATATATAATATAATGAAGGTCCTTATTAATTTAAATTCTATATAATTAACAGAATAATAACCGGCTACTAATGGATATGGATTGGGAAGCTATATGTGTAAGCGATGTTAGTGTTCATGAGCTTATCCATCTTGGTTATGAAGATGTTGGAGCTCGACTGGTGAGAACTTCTAATTCAAATATTTATTTAAATTAGTTAATTTTAATTAGCTAAGATAATTATAATTAGTTGATGATGATTGTGTGATGGATGTTGGTGTTTGAATGGTTGTTCATGAATTAGATAATACACTGAATACTTGGAAGCGTTATCGACAGCAACACTTGTGCACAACTGAACTGGTTGTTGATGATAACGATAATTCATTATCATCGTATATATATGGTTGATTTACCCTGTTGTATGATGCACACACAATACAGTTGTTATGGGATTATACAGGTGATCGATTTTATTCCTCTTCCATATAAACGAAGTTGATTTTCTAATATTAGATATTATCATGTTCAAATTATTTCAAAAATAAGATTTTTGAAAATTTGATTTTTGGATTTATAAGTTTTGAAACATAATATGATAATATATATATAGACGCCAGAACGTTCTAAGATGACAGAGAGGATAGTGTCTAGGCTTGGGTTGGAAATTCAGTTTCCTGCTCCCCCTGGCTATCCCTGATTGGTTCGACAACGGGATGGTAAATTCGAAATCTAATTTGAAATATATTTTGAAACTGTTCAAATGATTTGGAAATATAAATTCAATTTAAAAAGGAGTTAAGCGATGTATATTTAAATCGTTATATAACTTGAATAAGGCATGCTCCGTTGCGTCAACGCGTAAATATTGATTTCAAACTTCGAATGGTTATGACTTGATAAATATTAAATGGACTTGAAATAAGACACGTTGGATTTCAAATAATAATAGTATTTGAATAGAAGGAAAAATTCGATTTTCAATATATGATTTCAAGTTATATGTAAAACAAAGTTGAAATACGGGCAGTTGGCAATCATAACGAAAATCGAATAAACCAAATTTATTTAAATTGGTGAATTTATGAAAATTTCTATTTTATAAATTTAAAGGTGGTTAGAATCGAAATGTTTGAATTTCGAATAACTTTAAATCCATTTGATTTAAATGGCCATTTTAACAGCAGTACCTTTGGGTAACATTTCCAAATGTTGTTTTGGCTTTGAAATTTATAAGCGTGAACTATGGTTTGGTTATAAGAATGATTTCGAAGATTATTAAGATATTGGAATATTTATATGGTATTAAAATGAGTTTTCCAAATTTTTAAATTCGGATATGGTTGGAATATAAATCTTCGGATATTTGATATTAGTTCGGTAGATGAAAACTTTTATTATCTGAAGAATTTAAAAAGGTAATTTACCGTTATTCCGCTTATGATATGAGTTGGATACGGTAATTAATATTTAAGATAAGTTGATGGTATTTCTATCCAAATCTAATGTCAAAGAATTGAATAAATCTTTTAATTAAGATATGGGTTTTCCACCTGATTGAAATGAGTTAGATAGAAATAATCTTTGATATTTGGTATAAAATTTCATGGTGTAAATGAATACTATCTGGGGAATTTGGAAGATATTATTATATCGTTATTCCACTTATGGTATTCGTTGATTTTGAGGATTTATATCAAATATAAGTGGATAAAATTTCTGTTTAATTTATGATTCAATATCGGTTGATTTGGGTTTGTCGTGAATCGTATCTTCAATAATATCATTCTTGAAACCCAATGAGATTAAGTGGTGGAACTCATATCGTAATTGGGATTTAGTCAAATCTTTGATTCGAAGAAATTAAAGTAAGAAATTGAAGCAAAGGTATAATCTTTAATTTCAAAGAAGAGATAGGATGATAACGAGATGTATGAAATCTATAGTAATTCAAATCTTGAATCATAAATGAATTGATAACTATTTAGAAGGAGATTTGAATTGAAAGGCCTGTGTAAACCAAAGCTACTATTTTAAAGTACGCTTATTACTTGGAAAGACCGGGATCGAGTATATGTTCGAAAACCATTCTAAGTAGTAATACGACGTTATTCAAGACTTGGTAACGACGAATGAAGACCGGGAATATTTGAATTGTTTATATTGATTGTTGATTTATGTCTTGGTTAGGTAGGCCACCCAATACGAGGTATGGGTTGCATGAGATCTGAACATATTCAAGTATTTTCGGGTTGTTGTTCCGTTCAGACCCAGAACGGATGTGAAAACCCGTAACTTTTGATTCCCGCTATGAAATTTTGATTATTCAGATTCGTTGGAAAGATATTACCAATTAGATCCTAATGTTTTTGGTTTCACTAAAATCCGGATTGTTTTGCACCCGGTACATTCATTTGAAGTTTGAAATCGAATTATCGAACTACCGCGCCATTTTCAATTCTATTTATAAATATATATAAATATTTATATTCTAACGACGACGCGTATAATATATACGTTCGAATTATATTCAAAATAAATTTCACGTCGATATTATTTAAAATAATTCATATTAAATAATCAAAATTCGCTAAAATGGCCAAAATAAAAAATTTAAACTGGCCCAGATTTTCGGGTTGTTACAATCTCCCCCACTTAAAACTTTTCGTCCCCGAAAAGGAACAAAGTCGAAAGTGGTTTGATTAATCAACACTACGCTCGATCAGGCTTCCATTCTCCAACTCTTTAGTTTCTGAGAATTTTCAAAATTTCAAAAATTTGGCTAACACCCTAAATTTTTGAAAAATTTCGCCATAACCTCCCCTGCACCGGGAGCATCGGGGAATTTCAAATAGCTTCCCCGATCCTTCAGATCTCAAAAAGAAAAAGAAAAAGTCAAGCGGCTAGCCAATAGGCTCATAAAATCATCATCACCCAAACAAAACAGTAAATTATGTAGTAAACATGTACCTATTTGTCGGGAAAACAGATTTTATTCTCTGCTCTAGCCTCCTTGCTATGACCTGTTCAATGTAAGCACATGTATATGCAAGTATATGCGACCAATTTTCAATACAATTCAATATTTAATTCAATTAGGCATAATGGTTAAAATTTCAACTAATCAAAACAGTAATCAAGCAACACAACCATCAATCAATTAGTTGATTAGCTTTTCAAATTCATAACTTTGATATATAGTCAAAATCACATTTTTGATGCCAAATCACAACAATAAGCCCTATCTAATTTTGGTTCTCACACCATTCTAATGGAAATATATAGGAATCTCACCTTCGCAACTCGAACATAAATGTTGATGATGCGATCGCTATCATCAATATCATCTTCGGGCGACTAGAGTGTGTTGCTATATCTATCCAATATATTAAAACTTTGAATATACGTTTGCAAGGCGTATATGCAAATTCTTTATATACTGGACTGTCCAAATCAATACAAATAAATAATCAAATACGAATAGTTGATTCAAATTTTCAAAACCAAACTTGTTTTCACTTTGAAAATTTACTCTTCACACTCGTTCTAGGATACTACTGATCCCATCTCTAACGAGTCATTCCCATTGGATATTACTAATCCAATATCTGATGAATTCTTTCGTACGGTTCTAATGTGTCTTGTTCTCGAGCTCTGATACCAACTGTGAAAACCCGTAACTTTTGATTCCCGCTATGAAATTTTGATTATTCAGATTCGTTGGAAAGATATTACCAATTAGATCCTAATGTTTTTGGTTTCACTAAAATCCGGATTGTTTTGCACCCGGTACATTCATTTGAAGTTTGAAATCGAATTATCGAACTACCGCGCCATTTTCAATTCTATTTATAAATATATATAAATGTTTATATTCTAACGACGACGCGTATAATATATACGTTCGAATTATATTCAAAATAAATTTCACGTCGATATTATTTAACATAATTCATTTTAAATAATCAAAATTCGCTAAAATGGCCAAAATAAAAATTTTAAACTGGCCCAGATTTTCGGGTTGTTACAACGGATTTGTATGGATGGCGTGTCTGACGTTGAAATTGACCGCATAGCACTGATTTCCGTTAATGTATATCGGATTTGTGGCAATATATTATCCTCGTCTCTAAGTCATATGAACTTAGAGGGTATGCATTGATTTGAATCAGTGATATGTCGTGAATTGTCAATGTGGCATACCCGAGATATGAAACGAGCTAGTGATGATCAAAGAATGGCTTATCGAAGCATCGCTTTGCGTATGACGTGACATCAACAAACCTCACACCCCGGATTGGTGAGAAACTAGCGGTTAGGTTTTATACTTATGAATTGATGATGAAGCTGTGCAGCAGTGGCAAACCACTTATGAACCTGGGGAAGTTGGGTATGTTCGGGGGGCCGTGTCTGGTCGAAAACCGTTGATCTGCCCTGACGATGTGTAGTCAGTGTCCGCTTATTGTCGAAAAATCCGTTGAGGCACTTCGTTTTGTATCCCTGATTGATCTTTCGTGCCAGGAATCATCAAGTTGGAAACCCAAATTTCTTATGCGAGCCATACGATTTTGATTGTATATATATATGTGGCAACATATATTATGGGTATATGCTGTCTAGGATTAATACATTTACTTGCGAAATGTTTTCCACACTATATATATTATGGTATTGAAGGGAATTTTACGTATGAAAGCATATTTGGTTATCATAAGATAAAACTCGCCCATCTGGTGTGCGCTTGCATTGTGTGATGTGGGACGAGCTTATGATAGCTTCATTTTTCAAAAAACATTGCGTATTTATATGCACGGGTATTCACATGGAGTAAATCCGTTCCGCGTTAGCGGCGTGATCCGGTGAAGTTCCTAATTTTAAAATGAATCTAACTGTTTTGAGTTCTCACACCAGTCCCACGACTGACCTGGAGTTTATTTTTCCCTCACCTAAACTTTGGGTGCCCATGATTTTTCGCACGGGCAGCCAGTAGTTTAGTTTTGCAGTTATGGATCGCTGGAGCAGGATTTAGAACGCTTTTAGAGTTGGAGTCCACGATAGAATTGAAGCTTCCGCTGTGTTTTGATCTTCCGCTGAGAGTAAAGTTATTTTCTTTTCTTCCGCTGTGTATATATTTGTAACTCTGACATTCTATGTAACTCTGATGTAACATTGTAATTTGCAATGAAAGTCCTGTTATTTTGTTTTAATATATGTATGTACCCATAACAATTCGTCTTTGTGAACGGTTTAAGTTGGTTTAATTACCGGCGAGAATCGGGCAAAAAGGCGGTCGTTACAATCATGCACCATAGTACATTGAGCCTAACAAGGCCTCCCAGCCATCAACATTTGGGGGAGAGATAGAGTCAGAACATTGGACCCCTGGCCATATGGACCAGCGCCTTATATGTCATGGAAACACGGACCTTTGGGAGAGGGGCCCTTCCATTCAATAGGGAAGGAGGATACTAGAACTTAGGTGAAGGTCATAATAGACCATCAGGAGCGAACGGATCATGACTAGCAAGATCTTGTTCACATATAGTGTGAGCTAGTAAAGAGAAGAAGGAGGCAGGAGCAGGGATTGGGTTGCATTGACTCTATGATCAGGGTTTTCATTTTCGTTTTATTCTATATTAAGTACTCTTATGAAGTACTATGTATTAGTTGTTGTAAAATAAGTGGTTGTAAGTGATTTTTTTTTTGTGTTTCTGTGATAATCACTCCAAAAGAATAGAAGCGTATAACTTATATAAGTAATAGAGTATAAAAAAAAAGAAAACTATAAAGAAAGACGACAAATCTCAATAAAAGTGATAAAGATAATTATATTAATAATAAATAAGAACCTTAATGAAAATGAATCCAGTCATATAAAAATTTCTGGGATTTGAAAACAATTTTTTTTCCTATGTAAATTGAACTTGGATAAAATAGAATTATAGCTAGAGCATTGAGAAAATTTCCATGTACAAAGAAAAACGGTAAGCAAAAGAATGATTGAAAATGCAAAATTTCAATTTTGTACATTTTACTAACATGAGGAATCAAGTTTATAAAAAAAACCTAAATTTGAGCATTAGAAGTTGTTGAGAACAAGATTTTGATCGATGCCAACATATAAAGTTGCAATGAAGATCATTTTATAGAGATAAGGTTATACACACACACTTTGAGTCGTGTTAGAAATATGTTAAAATCTATCCTTAAAGTATAACACGAATGCACAAAACAATTTATAAAGTTATATCATATCTTCGTTGCTGAAATCTGTATATTTGAGAAATTAAAAAGTCGTAGAAAAGCACAAATGGTCCAGGCTCCGACTGGGAAAGAGCGCAGAGCGATCCAGAGGTCCTTAGGTCCACAACCATAAACCGGTCGACTAGTCCAAAATGGGTGATTGACCGGTCGCTGTGTTTTTGCACATAACAGCTATTTTTCTGGAAGTTTTTTTTAATTAAATTCAACCAGTCAACTGGTGATTTTCAACTAGTCGACCGTTTTGAAACAACAAGCTTTTTCTAAAAGGTTGCTTCTATTTGTGAAGAGATTTCTATTCAATAACCAAAGGAAATGGACATAACTTTTTGTAGAAACTCTTCATGAAGAATTACTACCTTTCTACTATTATATAAACAACTTCAAACTTTTTTTACAGTCACCGAATCATTCTATATTCTCTCTAATTTCTGAATTGCATTTTCATACTCTTTGCAAAACAAAAGCTCTCCAAATTTAAATGCTTGTTAAATCCTTGAATCAATTAAATATCATTTGATTCAACAAGCATTCTACTTCCTTAAATCTATGCATTCAAAGTATATACTCGTGGACCAGATTATAGGAAGATTGTACTCAAACTATTGACTATCCATGTTGAATCAAGAACACAAAGCAGAAGTCAAAACCATTGTATTAGTTGAAGTCCTGTGTGTGATCAGGCAAGTGTTGAAGTCCTCAGTGTTGTTAGAGGCAAGTGTTGAAGTCCTCATATTGTTAGAGGAAGTGTTGAAGTCCTCAGTGTTGTAAGAGGCAAGTGTTGAAGTCCTCGTGTTGTTAGAGGCATGAAATCTCGTTCGGTTACTCGGGTGTTGTATACTGTTCCTCCGGGTGAAGTGAGGTGGTTGTTAGTGAAAATCCAGAACTAAGTCTGGGACTGGACGTAGGACGGTGCTTCGAACCAGTACAAAAATCCCTGGTGTGATTTTTTTTATTTTACTACATTTTCCGTTTTTATATCTATGATTAGCACTTACTTCATACTTGTGTGTTGTACACCATATTACACGATCCGTGTGTACTATATCTACACTAGCACGTACACACATTTTCATTTTGTATCAGAGCACGGTCATCTTGTAATCGTAACATGGTTATTTGATATATTCTTGTAATATGGAAAATAACCCAAGTTCTAGCACTCAAAATAGTACTTACACGGGAGGTCAATCAACACAAAGACCTCCATTTTTTAATAGCCTTAATTATAGCTATTGGGCAACACGTATGTCATTTTACATGCTATCAAATAGCTATGATGCCTGGAATGCCACACAAAAAGAAATAGTGCATCCAACAATTGAATATTTAGAATGGACATAGGCTGAGAAAACGGCAGCAGCTGTAAATGCAAAAGCAATAAACATGTTGTTTTGTGCATTAGACCAAAATGAATATAACTGTGTTAGTATCTGCACCACTGCATATCAAATTTGACAAACGCTAAAAACCACACACAAAGGTACTAACAAGGTTAAACAAGCCAAAATAGCCAAGCTGAAAAGTCAGTTCCAAAATTTTAAAATGAATCCAAATGAAACAACCAATGACATGCATTCACGGTTTCAAACTATGCATCATGCACTTATTGGTTTAGGACAAAAATATTCAGATTTTGATGTTGTTTCGATAGTCCTACATTTTCTGACTAGTGAATGGGAAGGAAATTAGCAATTGAAGAAGCTAATGACCTCTCCGTCATGAAGCCAAATGAATTGATAGGAAATCTAGTGTCCTATGAAGCTAATTTGCAGGCTAGAAAGGAACATAAAGAAGAAAAGAAAAATGTAGCATTTCATGCTGAAAAAGACGAAAATGAATCAGATTCTAAAAATGAAGATTTGGCATTCATCGCAAAAGGTTTAAAAAAATTCTTGAAACAACGAAAAGCAAGTCGTTATAACAAAACGAAAAGTGGATCAAATAGACCACCATCATCCACTGTTGAATGTTTCAACTGCCATAAAAAGGGGCACATGCACAAGGATTGTCCAGAGCAAAAGAAAAAGTCATAAAATGACAAGAAGGACAAATCAAAGAAACGAGCATTCTCAGTAACATGGGATGATTCAGACTCATCTTCATCAGAAAGTGAAAGTGATACAGAAAATGAACAAGCAAACGTTTGTTTCATGGTAATAGAAGATGAGGTACAAATTCCTACATTTGATGAAGTACTTGATATTAATGCTAAATTAATAGTTAAATTTAAAGACATGAAACGACAATACAAAGAAGCCAAAGCTGATTTGAGTAGAGCAAAGTTTGAATGAGATACGTTAAAAGATAAGAAGAAAATATTAGAAGAAGAACTTGAAAAACTTCAAGAATCATCATCTAACATTGATTCTCAATTATCTCTTTTGAGTCAAGAAATTGAAACTCAAAAAGAGAAAAATGATGCTCTTACTACTGAAAATCATGAACTTAAGGAAGAAGTCAAAACTCTAGACCTAGAAAAAGCTAGTTTACAAACTAAGTTAGATGATATTACTCAAAATGTTTCTAACTTCAACACAAAGGTCGAGAAAATTTGACAAAAATCATTGAAAGTTCACAACCTGCTTCAAATAAACAAGGTTTGGGACATAAGAAACAAGAAACCAATCATAGAAATAGTACTAGATATGCTTTTATGTACAATAAGAATATCACTGCTAGTACTAATGTACATCCAAGACCCAATTATTATAGAAATTCGAATACTTCTATGACTAGTAGTATTTATAATAAATATAGAAGTACGAAAAGGAGTATCACTAGAGATTACTTAAGTATTTGGGTTCCTGTAAGTTGGAAAAACAGAGAAAGATATATCGATGATTTTTTTGATTTACTAGTTAATAATGAAAATTTTATCTTTAAAGGTTCCATTAAACTCCCTTGGGTATGGTTACCTTCCATCTAACCCATAGACCCAAACAAAGCAAGTGGGTACCAAAACTGTATATGTCATATTTTTTGCAGGTTACCACAACAAAGAGGAGGTTATTGGGTATCTCTAAATATCTTTGAAAACTCAGCTCATCAAAAAAATCGCATGATTCAATGTCTCCTAAAGGTGCTATAATTATTTGTATTCTCTACTACTCTCGATTACTGTGTTTATTATGGTATTTATTCTTTTTAATCGATGACAAAGGGTGAGAAATATTTTCTCATGATTCATGTTACATATACTATCATTTAAAATTATGTTCTTAACATGGTAATAGTATATGTGTACTAACATTTGTTAACTCAGGAATCAAAAGTAACATTATTTATATTATGAGCTAACAAATGTTGCAGAAATTAAGGGGGAGCTTTATATTCAGAGGGAGAAAATCCAAGGTGTTGTCATCAATCAAAAAGGGGGAGAATGTTGAGAACATGATTTTGATCGATGCCAACATATAAAGTTGCAATGAAGATCATTTCATAGAGATAAGGTTATATATATATATATAATTTGAGTCGTGTTAGAAATATGTTAAAATCTATCCTCAAAGTATAACACGAATGCACAAAACAATTTTTAAAGTTATATCTTATCTTCGTTGCTGAAATTTGTATATTTGAGAAAATGAAAAGTCACAGAAAAATCCCAAATGGTCCAGGCTCCGACCGGGAAAGAGCGCAGAGCGATCTAGACTGTGGACCGAGGTCCTTTGGTCCACAGCCATTAACCGGTCGACTTGTCCAAAATGAGCGGTCGACTGGTAAGTGTGTTTTTGCACAAAATGACTATTTTTCTAGATGTTTTTTTAATTAAATTCAACCAGTCAACCGGTGTTTTTCAACTTGTCGACCGTTTTGAAACAGCAAGCTTTTTCTGAAAGGTTGCTTCTATTTGTGAAGAGATTTCTATTCAATAACCAAAGGAAATGGATACAATTTTGTATAGAAACTCTTCATGAAGAATTACTACCCTTCTACTATTATATAAACAACTTCAAACTTGTTTTACAATAACCGAAGATTCTATATTCTCTCTAATTTCTGAATTGCATTTTCATACACTTTGCAAAACAAAAGCTCTCCAAATTTAAATACTTGTTGAATCTTTAAATTAATTGAATATCATTTGATTCAACAAGCATTCTACTTCCTTAAATCTACACATTCAAAATATATAATCGAGGATCATATTATAGGAAGATTGTACTCGAACTATTGATTTTCCGTATTGAATCAAGAACACAAAGCAGAGTCAAAACCATTGTATTAGTTGAAGTCCTGTGTGTGATCAGGCAAGTGTTGAAGTCCTCAGTGTTGTAAGAGGTAAGTGTTGAAGTCCTTGTGCTATTAAAGGCGTGAAATCTCGTTCGGCTGCTCGGGTGTTGTATACTTGTTCCTCCGGGTGAAGTGAAGTGGTTGTTAGTCACAATCCAGAAGGAAGTCTAGGACTGGACGTAGGACGCTGCT
The DNA here is from genome assembly GCA_030737875.1 of Allium sativum. Taxonomy (NCBI): domain Eukaryota; kingdom Viridiplantae; phylum Streptophyta; class Magnoliopsida; order Asparagales; family Amaryllidaceae; genus Allium; species Allium sativum. Next base: position 962,468,294 of record CM060918.1, read on the forward strand.
CTGAACCAGTATAAAAATCTCTGGTGTGATTTTTCTATTTTACTGCATTTTCCATTATTATATCTGTGATTAGCTATTACTTCATACTTGTGTACTATATCTACACTAGCACGTACACACATTTTCAGAAGTTGTCTTATAAAGGTTTTTGGATGGAAAATTGGATGAACTACGCTTTTATAAGTAAAAGTGGAAAAAATTGGATGAAAAATTATTTATGATTATCAAAAGATTGGATTCATATAGAACTGCAATTATATTTATGATGTTTGCATCATGTTTTCAAAAGAATTTTTAAGAAAGAAGCATTCATATAGGAGCCACCGCTTAGAAATTCATGTATATTCATGTTATTTATGATGTGATGCATGACAGAAATGGTTGCAAAATTGGATGTACACTGGATGGATGTTAGTATACGGAGAGGTACGAATGATTACAAAGTTTTATCTTTATCAAATTTAAAGCACGAAATTCCTAAAGGGTAGGAGAATGTAACATCTCGCACTTTCATGATAAACTGTTAAACAAATTAGTTATCAAAGTTAGGAAATAAACTAAAATTTGGCCAAGAAACTTATATCATTGTGTTTGTTGTGATTTTTTGATCAATTTACATATATAATATGCGCTAAATAGAGTACGAATGAAAAATTTATTAACATATGAAGTTCGATGTCGGGAAATAATTATATGTTTCGTATGTGTGTGTATTAACTTTATATGTGAACATACATATAGGAATTCCAGAAATAAACATACATTTTAATTTAAAATCGAACGTGCCTTAAAAAAGAAAGAAAAAGTAAACATTGAACGTTATAAACTTATTAGAGAAGCTAGAAGTAAGGTTAGATAATTAAATACGAAAAGTTAATATAAATGCACCCGCACACATTTTTGTCCTATATAGGTCGACCGCCTTTGAGCTTGGTTACCCTAGTGGTCGACTGCCCAAGGGGAGAGATCGACCTGAACATAATTAAAAATCTTGTGTTGGAGTTGTTTTAAACCGATGGATGTCGCTCTATTAAAATCGAATGATCCACACTATTTCAGACCCTTATAAATGAACATGCAGGTGTAGTCTCCAAACCGATTTTATGCTGAATGGACGCAGAAGCCCTGCCCTTTTTCTTTCTCCTTCAAGAACTTATAAATTTTATAATATAGATTTAGGCTTCCTTATTAGCTATCTGAGGAAGAAGATCGGTTATCTAGGTTGTGCTTTACTCTAAAAGAACATTTGTACGAAGTAAGGTTCTATGTCTAATTTTATATTTAGTTCATTTAGATCAAAAATTACAGATCTGTATGTATATAAATTTGTGATCCCAAATAAGGATTAATAAAGGGAATAATATCATAATAGCACTAGGAAAGGATCATATCTAGAAATTGAAGTGCTTTAAACGGTGAGTGGAATACCTACTGAAAAATAGAAATTGTTATTTTTAAATTAATTATAGCAATTGGCTCATTTAAAGAAAAAGGACAAGTAAAAATAGAGGTGTTATTATATATTGTACTACCAATCGAAAAGAAAAGGTATGTTGCAATTAAGGATTATTGTGCAAAAGATAATTTTAAAAATAAATATAGAAATAAATTTCGGTAAAATTTCAATATCTAACCTACTAGAATATGACTATCCCCATAAGGACAAGACTTAAGATAATAACAAGACAAGTGGAATGCGTAACAATTAATATAAAGACAAAAAGGAAAGGTAATGATCAAGTTGAATGATTATTGAGCTAGAGTGAAGGTAAAGCAATGGCAGTAAAAGATGAAAAGATGGATAAAGAGAAAAGAAAAGTATTAACATATGTCTTTAAGTATGTCTTTAAGATATGTAAACAAAGAAATAAAAGAATAGAATTATTATGATGTGTGGTTCATGATGGAAAGATAGACTTTTTTTCAAACAATGACTATCATGAAAAAGGTGAAGAATCTGGAAAGATAAAAAGTACCATAATAATAGAAAACAGCATAATCGGGGTCCTTATAATGATGAATCTGATATTCATCGTTATTAAGTTTCAAAATAGCTGAAGCATCCTTGCCAAAAAAGATATGTAAATAGGTACCTAAAATTAAGTTAACTAATAATTGCATAAATTGTATATGTAATTATATGCAAAATAGCTGGAATTTTTGCAATTATCGAACAAAATTTGCGAAAATTTCTACGAGTATTTACCAAAAATATTAGCAATTACCTTAATTTTTTGAAAGATAGCTGAAATTTATGCAGTTATTCACCAAAAATTGCGGAAATATCTGCAATTTTTAATAGAAAAACTATAGACACTTATGAATTTTTTTAATATAACTGCGTAAATGTATTAATTATTCACTGAATATTTATATAATCTTGTGCATTTCTTTAGTAATTAAATTCTAGTACCTAATTTATAATCCCATTTTAGGAAGGAGTTTTCATGTATATATTTGTTAGGTTAAATCTCTTAGGGAGCACATAGGTGCAATTTATTAGCAAAGTTGAGAGTTTAGCAACCTTGATAAACCAAATATGACAAAGATGGCAATATAATGGTGTATGTAGTGTTTTGTATAAAATTATATAATTTACTAGTCACTTGAACTAGCTCTGACCCCTCCTCAAAATAAATTGCAAGTTATATAGAAGATAAAAGTTGTTCAACTTGGAGACACTCGATTCCGGAAGTGTCATTACCCTAATGAGTATTTATTTATTATAATGTATTGAATTACTTCCACTGTGAGTTATTTGCTGAAGGTTTGATATATTTATTTTTTTCCTATTTGAAGGATACCGGACACACTACTCATACATTAGTGGACTTGGATTTTAGATTTTTATCAAAATTCTAGGACTACTGGGGTGTGGATTATTATAAGTTGCTTCAAACTATTTTTATTCCACTGGGAAGCTGTTTACTTCGAAGTTGCTTTTACAAAATGGTTTTGTTTCAAACTCAATGGCATTGAATTGTTCTTTAAACCAATCAGTCCCAACTACTTTTAAACTGTATCGAATGATTTACGTCAACTATTTCGTAAAATCAAGATTTTTTTGCTTGAATCCTTTGTTGTATAAATGTGAAGCACCCCTAAATGTTTTGTTTTGCTTAGAATACCACTGACATACGAAGCCAAGTGTTTTGTCTTTGAAGACATAGAGGCAGGAAGCCAAGTGTTTCAAATTATATTTATTTTGAACTACTGAATCCCTATTAATCCTTTTGTTTTAAACTATTTCAAATAGCTTCGAAGCAAATCTTTATAATAAATAGTTTCTCTTTGTTTTTAATGGTTTCGAATGGACCGAATGTAAAACTAAACAATACTTCTCTAAGTGATTTTAGCTTCGACACCATATATTTTGAAATATGTTTACTTCTAAGATTTAATATATCATCAGCGAGGATTTAAAAAGCATATATTTGGCATTATTTTATTACTAGTAAAGGTTTGTCAAATTTCATTGCTTTAAGATAATATTCAAAGAATGAAATTATAGATGCCTATATTTTCAAAAAAATATACTGGAAAGTAATTTAATCTAGTGTTTTACTAAATTGATTGTCCTTCACATTGGATAGATGGAAAATGGGTAGTATTGACTCAGAAGATTTGAAACTAGATGGGACTGGTGTCGAGTCACACCTTATACTTTAGTTGTCACCTCTAGCTGAATTTATCCAACAATCAGTGCATAGGACAAGGTTGGGGTACGATAAAGATTATGGTACACAAAAAAGGGATGCAATGAGATGGGTAAATAACAAGCCCGCCAAACCATTTGGTTCTTAGTTGACACAGCAAAACTAGTCAAGAGGGAGTTAAACTTACACAAACCGTCCAATTTGGTTCTGACAGCCAGTTTGACAATTTTGGTAAATCCAGTAATCCTGAGTCGTCCGTTTAAAGTTAAATAAATATTTAGAATGATACAAATCGTTATGATTAAATAGGTAGTTAGAGATTACCAAAAGAGCAAATAGTCAGGATAACCCATGAAACGGCTAGTTAGGATAAGTTTGAGATGGGTTGCTCGAGCTACCCCTCAGATAGATAGTCAGGACATGCATGCATATAATTACTCATGATTATAATGTCATAAACCATTATGATTGTAGGTAAAGCATTGATTAGTTGATTGATTAATTGATTTGATTAAGGGCATTATTGATGAAAAAACTCGTTCAGCTAAGTGGCATGGTCTCACTTGATATCCGTTTAATTGAGTTGACATATTATTATTAGCACCGGACTATTTTCGAACCCAAAATTTTTCCCGTGCTTGGTTGAGCGGTTTGAAAGTAATATTTCAGGTTCTTAGATCTTCCAAAAAATAAAGTTGGCGTAGACGTGCAGGCGGGATCGCTAGTTACGTTGGAAGCTTTGTTTTGGAATCCAATGTGTTGAACTCATGTTGCTGTTGTAATAATTATTATTAAGAATTCCTTTTGATCATTTTGGAGGAATCTTCACATCTCTCCCTTAAAGAATTTATGTATTATTATGTTATCTAAAACCTAGAAAATATTGAGAGATTACACTATGCAATGAATATGAAATGTGAAATATTATTTTAGAAATTTTGTTTTTTGTTCGTGTGCTTTTGGTACTGATATCGTTAACATTACTGTGTTAGGTCGCCCGAATCTAATACTATAAATGACTGCAACATCTATAATGATTAGTTTCAAGCCTCAGAATGGGGGCATTACAATTAGGGCCTAATACTGAGCTTCTTGAACCTTTAGGACACAACGAAAAAACGAGTAACAATAGTAGGGATGTTGGTCATAATTTCAGCCCCACTGGTCACCTTTCGCTCATCAACCATACTTGTAACACCCTGCACTTATCTGCGCCCAAATTTCGACAAAAATCGAAACTTAAAACACAACCAAGCATGAAGCGTGTATATCTGGTACGTGCAATAAGGGAGCATGAGCATAATCAGAGTACGATAAGATAACTCACAGCGGAAAAAAATAGGATAACAAGTATTAACTTAGGTAACAACCATTTACAAAGTAAGTCACTGTGCCAATACTGAGCATGAGAGATAATGAGAACCAATAGCCAAACTTAAACACCTGTGAGAACCTGACCTTCTCTAGGAAACCTGGGAGGTTGTAATGAGGTGGGGGTTAGAACAACAAGTTTTGGTGATTAAGAAATTTACAACACAAATTATAATACACAGATGTATCTGGTTTGGTTCAACCCAAGATGAATGCCTAACTTGGTTAGTGATTCTAGCCCAACCTAGTAAATGTTTACACATGACTTTACTATCCCTCCCAAAGTAGTATTCCAGAAGTATTATACAAAGATAGGACGTTTTACTCATATTTGTGAAGCCTTTATACCAAAGCATGTCTAGTTATTAAACCGAGAAGTGAACTCCAAATTACGGAGTTATATATACTTTTTATTTGCTTACCCTTTATTATTTAGCGCCTCACTATCAACAATAGATAGGGTAGATTTTCCCGATCATTTAAGACACTAGGCGGACCTATTGGTCATTTAATATCTCTTGATAATTTGTTCACATTATCATAAACTAGAGGGCACTAACTACTGGCCCTACAAGTTAAGGCTTCCGTCATCCATGCATATACCCTTACCCTGTGTAAGATGAGAGATGGTATTTTATCGCTCGCTATACCATCTACCTGACCTTATTGAATAATCTCCTTAGACGCTTATTACTTCCCATAGGATAGGTAGCCACATCTAACATTTTTAAGTTTCCAGGTTTGGGCAGGCAATATGACACATGTCGTTTAATACCCCTAAACTAAAAGACTTACTCCTAGGTGTGCTCCTAAACCCTAACAACTTAAGACCCAAGAAAGTGGACTATACGCGAAGATTATTAAGTTTGTACCCCTATTAGCCTTTAATATCTTCCCCTGTTGGGATAAATTGGGCTACATCATTTCTAGTTCCTCTTTATGGAAATACTATATGTGCACGATTCATTATCATCATGGGTTCATATGGTTAATAATATTTTACATTATTAGCCTATTAAGTCCAATTCTATTTTTAATTATAAGTTTTATATTAATTAACATAAATAGGGAAGGTTATATCCCCTTTTCCCTAGGATATTTATTTGGCTTCTTCCTTAATTTGGACTTAGTAATTACACGATAATCAATATCCATTAATCCCCTTTTTGACATCCATTTTCTTCTCATTTCTTTGTTTATTGCCCCTTTATGACCATAATGGTCATGTTTTCCTAAGGCAACCAATTATATTTAATTTCCTTTGATTACAGTTAATGTCGTTTATGAGCCAAACGGCCATAATTTTCCTAACACATTAATTATAATGGACTATCCTATTTTATAAGTCCCGAATATATTTAATTGTTGTACCCCAATAGACATTTCTAATTTTATTTATTAGTCTGTTACCTGTTATATATATATATATATATATATATATATATATATGTATGTATGTATATATGTATGTATATATATATGTATATGTGTGTATATATATATGTATATGTATGTATATGCACCAGGACTTTCACATTAAGTTGACTACTTGTGGATACTGGATTTGCTGGTCGGTTCAGGAAAGGCTTCTACCACAAGTTGAACTTAAACTTGTGCCTTAGTACGTTTATATTAACGCATTAGACCCCTTACATTAAACTGACTACCTATGATTTCTGGATTTGTTGGTCGGTTCCAAGTAGGCTTATACCACGAGTGAGCATGACCTCGTGTCTAAATGTAATTATAATTCAAGTTTCCTAATTGGGGTATACAACGTTTATCCTAAATAAATTTTAGAAGTTGTAACCATTATCCTATCATTTTCACTTTCCCCATTCAATATTGGTTACAATTGTTATTTATTGATTTGCTGTCCTATTTATAGCAATTAACTATATTGATTGCTATGTATGGTCACCACAAATATATTCATTTAATATCAAATACAATTTACAATTTATGATTCCATAAATGAATATCATTCAAACATTCAATACCATGTACATTTTACCGTTTTATGCTGATTTGGATGGATAATATGTATATATTTGTATTTTCTGTTTTCGTACGGTCGGTGTAGTTATCTTTTATTATTATTAATTTTTATTTAAATGATATTTATTAATCAATAACCAAACTTTCCTTTTTGCATTCAATCTTGCTAAAAAGTTTCCAATCTTCCAAAAAGACCGTTAGCGGTAATTATTGTAACTTATGGAATAGACACAATTCAAATTCACAAATATATATATATATATATATATATATATATACTTATGTATATATTTAGAATAGTTGATGCAAACTACGCATAAATATTTATTATTATATTTATACGCCCGTTTGCAGCACTTTTTCTTTTTAGATCTTTTTGTCACACCTCTTGTGAACTCAAAATGACGTCTTTTTGTTCAAAAAGAAGAAAATGGCGTATTTACAATAATTAAGCCAAAACCCAACAATATTGAATATAAATAGTTATAATTACAATCACATAATTTAACAATTATATCTTCCCAAATTCACATAGTTTACCAATTTCATCTTTTTGCTCAAATTCACATATTTTGTTTTTCAACACTGAACCAAAGATTTGGAATGTAACTACGTCTAATTAGTGTTTACCAGGAATGATTTCCAGATCTATAGTGTCATGCATTTCCCACAATACATTATGTAACATAATTGCAATATATTTCATGACATAACTTTAGTAATAGGTGTAAACAAGTTTAAGGAGTCCTATAGTTTATTTTATGCATAGCTATAGTGTACAATTCATAAGTTTTACACTCAGATCTGATGGGTATCAATCAAATTACCACAATTTATTTACCAGATCTGATAGGCATAAATACTGAATTTATTACAAACGAGAAAAATACATTATTATAAATGTATATGTAAATTTCCCACTCACCTTATAGCTTTCAAATTCAAAGTTTGAACCTCTTTAGGCCTACAATCACCAAATTCTTATAAATCTGCAATTTACATAGAAAGGGGAAAATTCTAGATTGTAGAAATGTGAGAAAATGGGAAGAGAGCGAAGAATCTATCATTGACCGTAAAATTGCATTTTTTTCCCATTGAATCTATATATCCTCTCAATTGCATATGAATTTGATTTGATTTGATATGCATGAATATATTTTTATTTTAGAACCTAGATTAGAAGAGGAAGAAAAATGGTAGAGCTTTGCTGCCTCTATAGACTTGAATGAAAAAGAATGAGGCTCTACCCCTTTATTTATAGGGGTGGAAATGGCCTAGAACCATCGAATTAGTTTTAAGTTATATCCGTCCATAAGTTTTATAAAATATAACAAGAATACCCCTTAAAACCTAGCCATCATTAGGCACTACAGGCCCAGAGCGGTCAATACGCCTTCAACCGAAATGTCCAATGAAGACGGGTTAAAGAGTGAAAGGAATTTGTTACTTATTATTCTCTTTATTTATTTCCGTATGTTTTTCATATTTCGTCCGTAACTTTTTCATACAAACTCCATTCGCGAAACTCCAAACATGAAAGTTGACCGGAATTCCGAGACGAACACAATGATTAAAGTTTCATAGTCAAATTCCATCGTTTACAGAAATTCATATTTTTGAGCTTCTAATTAAATATCTATGTTATTGTCAAAAATCTCGGGTTGTTACTTCCTTCCCCCTTTAAAAGGATTTTCGTCCTGAAATTCTGACACCTAGTTATCCTATCCTACATAATCAATTTGTGTACATCCACTTTGCAACCATGTGTATATGTGCATGGTATACGTAATGCATTCCAACCATAAAATATGCATGCAAGATGATTCTAAATCGAGTCCTCTATATGTATGCATTTATATTTTTAAAACACTTTTAAAAACATGATGCAAAACATCCTAAATATACTAGCAGTTGTATATGAATGCAAATTTTGAAAATTCTTTTTCATCCATAAACTTTACACCATTACGAATAAAAGTGCAAAGCAACCAATTTTGCATTCAACCTACCATTCAAAACATTACGCAATCTAATTGTTCCCTAATTAATTTATCCTAAACCGAAAAAATGAAATCAAAGCGAATAATTTTAACATTTCTTCCCCTTACAAATATTCAATTTCCCGCTCTACAATGGAATTTTCACCTTAGTTACTCAAAATACTCCAAAAATTTCCATTTGTAGACTGTAAAGGAGGCTTAAAACAAGCTCTAAAACGTAAATCGAGTTAATTAATACCTCTCGCACATCGTTGACAAGGTATGGAAACAGCATTTCCAAGGCTAAAACAGCCATTTCCTTGTTGTCGTTAACATTTTAACGTATCCTTTATTCCTATTGCACCGCTAAAATGTGCACATAAAGCATCCAAACATCTTCCTTATGCTATTCATTTGACCAAAAATCAAATTTTTTCATGAAAATAAATTTCTGCTTAAAACTTCTTGTGTTTATTTTGAAAGTTCCTTTTCAATACCGCTTTACTTTCCATATGAAGAGAAAGCAAATGAGTTGAAAATTTAAAAGGGTAAATTTTTTTTTTTTAAAAAAAAACATTTTCCAAAAACTTCAGAAATGTATTTTGTGGAAACTTAAACGATACAAGTCACATGTTGGTGAAGAGGGAAGTTAGTTACGCCAAAAATGCAAAAACTAAGATTACACTCAAAAAGACCACAATAAATTTTAGCTTGACAAGGAACAGTGATTTATTTATTTATATACCCGTGATGAAAATCAACACAAAACCGGTCCTTTGCTAAAATTTATCCAACGAAAAAATTTATTCTTTCCAGCTCTAGGACAACTGTTGGTATAGATATGAAATGAGATTTCATTCGAACAGGCATGCGTGAATGACATAAACATTTCCTAACCTAGAAATCTCATTAACCTAAGTCATGAGATTTAAACAACACTAACAGTTACAAACATGAATCACCTTGAAACCAAGGTTCCAATGCTGGAATGAGATAACAACAAAAACAACACCAAAACTCCCAAAACAATAGCTATGAACAACGAAACGCCTTGCTCCAAGGCTGGAGCTCAAACCAATTTTTATGATCTTTAACTAACCATATCATTGTAGCAAAATGCTTATTCTCGTGTTACCAACACTACTGGTACTGTTGGAGGTTCCCACATCACCATCTCTTCTAAGAGAGAATTTACGATGAGAGAAAGAAACCTACCACAAAACTGTTTCTCATGGAAACCCACCTAACATTTCCTAAAGACAATGGAGAATAGGTGAATCTACATAAAGTAACTCCATGAGATAACACACAAGAACGCAAGCTGAATCGAATATGATGCGGAACTAAATGATGGTTATGCCATCGATCAAGAAAAAGGTAAATTTCCGCATCATGTGACACATCTAGTCATAATTTCCCATTTATAGAATGATGTGCTAAATGGGTCACACGTCTACATGGGTTGTTCGAACATAGATTTCCAAACACATAAAAACCAACATCGAGAAAAAGAGTTTTGCTACAAAATCTCCAAAGCCGGTTGAACAAGAGATCATATAAGTCCGCGTACAACATGGATTCCTCCAAAATATCATCGAGATTCTTCTCAGAAAAACCATTCAAAAATAGCTTATTCTTCTTCTTTGAAACGACGATCGACTTCGAAAGAACCTATTCGAACAAGGTATTACAAAGGCGGATGCAACACAAACCCAAATCCTATTCTAAGGTCTCGAAGCAGTGGGCCAGTGCAAGGCCAACTGCCTTGCCAAATTTTCTTATCCCTAAAGTGGTAAGACCTTTTTTCTCATTCCGATCCAACCAAATGTTCTCTACCTAAGGAGGATATTTTAATGGTGGGAGTAGGTTCGAATATTGCAACTAGGTATTATAGGCCAAGAAATGGTCGGAGAGAAGAAACTAGATCTGGGAGTATTAATGCGGCAAGATCTAATGCGCAAACAAGTGTGAAAAAGAGGAGATGAAGCGACAACAAAGAAAGAGAAAACAGATAGAGATATGGTTCGGCTAGATGAGGAAGAAAGGACGAAAGAAGGAAGGTAAGGGTAACTTGGATGCAACTTTTATGGTTGAGTCCTAGGTCTTAGTTCTACCAAAACTCATCAACTAAGTGACCGTCCTAGTATAGCACTAAACGGTCAATTACCAAATGGGCTTTGGACAGAGGTTGGACCTTGACCTTATTAGGACGGATTAAAATATTAATCGTCCTGCATCATATTTTAAGATTTAACATGATCCGAAAATACTTATTCTCATCACCATGGTATTTAAAGACCGTAGTTAAACTCCGAACAATCTCCAAGAATTTATAGTCTCAACAATGCTGCTTCGACTGCACAACTAATGAGCGGATTTCAAAAATAATTCAGCTAGAAATCCATAGTATAACTAAAACGGAATTTTCCTTACCTAGCTGACAATAAAAGACAATTCACTAAATCAAATACCCCAAAATCTGGATGAAGGATTTTCGTTAGCGTTTTCGAAGAACATTTTAAAACTTTTACAAAAATGGGATTTTATTGTAAACCAATGGTTTTGTATTTATAAACCAAGTTTATTATTGCTATTATTTATATCCAGTTCTATATTTCAATCTGAAAAAACTTTTCGTGTTCAAAGATATTATAGCTTTAGAATCTTAAGGATTAAGAAAATATATCCTTACAAAACTAGGCTTTTATAAAACCAATTTCCGAAACCTTCATTCAAAACCACTGAAACCCATTTTATTTTTCTAAACAGTTTTAAAAATAAAATTTCCTTGAATATAAGGCTAAGGACACAACTAAATGTTTCAACAAGGTAGATTCATAAATTTAATGAATTAACAAATGGATACACCTAGTAATTATATTTTCGAAATGGATACGACATACTAACATGGGCTCTTTCCTTGTTTTGGATCGAGTAATGGTCTTAACTTGGAACTACCAAACGAAACCAAAAACTACAAATTGTGACTATCTCGGTTGTAGCTAGATTTTTGGCTAGTTTCCAAACTCGAATCAACGGAATCCACCATACGCCGTCCTCATGCTCTTCACGACGAGATCGCCAATGTACTGTGGGTATGACAGAATTGGCTAGACACCCGAACTCAACATATTTCAACCCTTAGTTGCTCAAAGCACATTTTATTATTAGGCCCACGACTAATACATCATCGAGATAAATTAAAGACGAGTAAGAAAGACAGAGAAAAACATAAAACAAAATCGAATTATGTTCTCTCGCAAGTCCTAATTTAATTAATTCCTATAATCGTTTAACCTACGCTCTGATACCAAATGAAACATCCCACACTTTTCTACGCCCAAATTTTGACCAAAATCGAAACTTAAACACATCCAAGCATGGAGCGTGTATATCTGGTACCTACAATAAGGGAGCTTGAGCATAATCAGTGTACTATATGATAACTCACAACGGAAACAAAATAGGATAACAAGTATTAACTCAAGTAACTACCTTTTTCAAATTAAGCCACTTTGCCAATACCGAGCATGAGAGAGAACGAGAACCGAAAGCCAAACTTAAACACCTGTGATAACCCGACCTTCTCTGGCAAACCTGGGAGGTTGTAGTGAGGAGGGAGTCTGAACAACAAGTTCTGATGACTAAGAAATTTACAACACAGATTATAATATGCATATGTATCCCGTTTGGTTCAACCCAAGACGTATGCCTAACCAGGTTAGTGATTCTAGCCCAACCTAGTAAATGTTTACATACGACTTTACTACCCTTCCCAAAGTAGTATTCCAGAAGTATTATACCGAGATAGGATGTTTTACTCATATTTGTGAAGCCTTTATACCAGAGCATGTCTGGTAATTAAACCGAGAAGTGAACTCCAAGTTACGGAGTTATATATATATACACACTTTTCATTCGCTTACCCGTTATTATTTAATGCCTCACTATTAACGATAGATAGGGTGGATTTTCCCAATCACTTAAGAACCTAGGCGGACCTATTGGTTATTTGATACCTCTCGATAATTTGTTCACATTATCATAAACTAGAGGGCACTAGCTACTGGCCCTACTAGTTAAGGCTTCCGTCATCCACACATATACACTTACCCCGTGTAAGATGAGAGATGGTATTTTATCGCTCGCTATACCATCTAGCTGACCTTATTGAATAACCTTCCTAGTCGCTTATTACTTCTCGTATGATAGGTAGCCATATTTGAAATTTTTAAGTTTCCAGGTTTGGGCAGGTAATATGGCACATGCCATTTAATATCCCTAAACTGAAAGAATTATTCCTAGGTGGAATCCTCAATCCTAGCCACTTAAGACCCAAGGAAGCAGACTATATGCGAAGATTATTAAGTTCTTGCCCCCATTAGCCTTTAATACCTTTCCTTATTGGGATAAACGAGGCTACGTCATTTAGTCCTTTTCGTATAGTTCCTCTTTACGAAAATATTATATGTACATGATTCATTATCGTCACGGGTTCATATGGTTAATTATATTTTACATTACTAACCTACTAAGTCAAATTCTATTTTATTTATAAGTATTATATTCTTAACATAAATAGGAAAGGTTATATCCCTTTTCCCTAGGACATTTATTTGGCTTCTTCTCTAATTTGGACTCAGTATTTACACGACAATCAATACCCATTAATCCCATTTTTGACACCCATTTTCTTCACATTTCTTTGTTTATTGCCCGTTTACGACTATAACGGTCATATTTTCCTAAGGAAACCATTTATCTATAATTTCTATTGATTACAATTAATGTCATTTATGAGCCTAACGACCATAATTTTCCTAAGACATTAATTACAATGGACTATCCCTATTTTATCAGTCCTTAATATATTTAATTGTTGTACCCCAATAGACATTTCTGATTTTCTTTGTTTATTTGTTGCTTGTTATATATATATACACACACACATACATACATATATATATATATATATATATATGTGTGTGTGTGTGTGTGTGTGTGTGTGTATGCACCGGGCCTCGCACTTTAAGTTGACTACTTGTGGATGTTGGATTTGCAGGTCGGTTCCGGGCAGGCTTCTACTACAAGTTGAACTTAAAATCGTGCCTTATTACATTTATACTAATGCATTAGACCCCTCACATTAAATTGGCTACCTTTGGTTGCTGGATTTGTCAGTCGGTTCGGGGCAGGCTTATACCACAAGTGAGCTTAACCTCGGGTCTAAATGCGACTATAATCAAGTTTCCTAATTGGGGTATACAACATTTATCCTAAATAAATTTTAAGGATTGTTACCATTATCCTACCATTTTTACTTTCCCCATTCAACATTGGTTACAACTGTTATTTATTGATTTACGGTCTTATTTATATCAATTATTTATACTGATTGCTACAAATGGTCACCACAAATATATTCATTAATATGAATACAATTTACATTGTACGATTCCACAAATGAATATCATTCAAACATTCAATACCATGTATATTTTACCGTTTTACGCTAATGTGGATGGATAATATGTATATATTTATATTTTACGTTTTCGTACGGTCAGCGCAGTTAACTTTTATTATTATTATTAATCTTGCCAAAAGGTTTCCAATCTTTCAAAAAGACCATTAGCAGTAATTATTGTAACTTATGCCAAATTTGTGGAATAAACACAATTCAAATTTACAAGAAATATATATATATATATATATATATATACATACATATATATATATATATGTTTATATATATTTTTAGAATAGTTGATGCAAACTACGCACAAATATTTATTTTTATATTTAAACGTATGTTTGCACCACTTTTCCTTTTTCGATCTTTTTGTCATGCCTTTTATGAATTCAAAATGACATCTTTTTGTTTAAAAAGAAGAAAATGACATATTTACAATAATTAAGCCAAAACCGAACAATATTGAATACAAATAGGTATAACTACAATGACATAATATAACAATCATATCTTTCCAAATTCACATAATTTACCAATTTCATCTTTTTACCCAAATTCACATATTTTATTTTTCAACACTGAACTAAATATCTAGAATGTAACTACATCTATTTAGTGTTTAACGGGACTGATTTCCAGATCTACAGTGTAATACAACACCCACAATACATTCTATAACGTAAGTGCAATATATTTCATGACATAACTATAGGAATATATGTAAATAAGTTTAAGGAATCCTACAATTTATTTTATGCATAGCCATAGTGTACATGCGACGACCCCAAAACCCCATACGACGGTGTCAAGGGTAATCTTTGGAATATAACACATAAACAGATTATAACAGAACAAAAATAAATAAATACACCAGATAATGTACAATAAAATACACTGGATGTAACACCCCACGTCCATTAATGTCACTCGCAAAGGGAATGCATTAACTTCCATGGATCATTTTAAGTGAATATAGAACAGAAAATCACAACAAGACAGATATAAAGCAGTACTTGAAAATTTAAATCTTTATTTATTGTAGCAGAAGGTAAATATGATTGGTTACATCATCAAAAACCATAAACCAAAGTCAAGTACATAATATCCATCATGATAAAACAAAGTACATAATCCCACTACTACAAATAGCCATAAAGAAAATGATAGGCTAAACTTTACTTCGGCAATCCAAATCCAAGTGCTCCCAAAGAGATCCCAATCAAGCTCCACTAGTACTAGTCCCACCCTTAGAACCTTGGGGGGAGGGGGAGGAAGAAAAGAGGTGGAAACAAAGGGGGTCAGACATAAAGTCTGGCGAGTCCGATAACTCTAACAACATAATTATTAAATCAATATGATAAGATATAAGCTAGAGAATTAGGTGATGACTGTGTGAACCACATGGGTATGGCAAGGCAATCAAGAGAAACAGAGATAACGTAAATGGCGCTTCCTAATCGATATAGGATAATTACTATACTCTACCGTACTGTACCATATTGTACTGTACTAACACTAACTGCACCCCTACTAGTCACTTAGAAATTTGATCCCTCTTGGCTAAATAGAACGATGATAGCTTCGTGTACTACTAGATGTACCCACTATCCTCCATGTTTGATTGTATATCTCTAGTTGCTATCATAGGTACCCAGCGTGTACCTATCCCCACTAGATGTACCCCTTCAATAAGTAATAATGGTAATTCCACGTACTCCTAGCTGACGTCATAGGTGTCGCCCGCTCCTATCTCCACTAGGTGTACCCCCTTAATAATTATTAATAATAGTGGTAGCTTCGTGTACCCCTAGCTGACTACATAGGTGCTGTCTGCCCCTATCTCCACTAGGTGTACCCACTACCCTGCCTGATTCGATCGGCTCCCTAACTCGTAGATACCCGTGCTGGCCCCACAGTGGGGTGTATCACTCCCCAAAGTGGCAACCCGATACCACCAATGATGCACGGCTTATACCTACACGATGCAACAACGTCTTACCTACCAGCCCGGGTCCACACACGCATATGAACCCATTGGACTTGCGTTGCCACCGCTAACCCGGTTTGGCCTCTTACAGTCAAGCCCAGTATGCGTGTCCCGTCCTCGACTTGGGTCGAGCCCACAAAGATACGAATGGGTTACTGGTTGAAACGGGCCCCCATTACTTGACACAAGCTATCCACCTAAGCTTGATCCCCTCTAGTATATCCCACTTAACCCCCTCCATGTCCACTTACATGTTTTAAATTTGGTTAAGGGTTTCCATTAGTAATTCCACATGCCACCCAAGGCACCCACTTAACCCCTATGTCCCACTACATGTTTTACCTTGGTTAAGTGTTACTAATCGTATTTCCTCATGCCACCCAAGGCACCCACTAGATTCCACATGCCACCCAAGGCACCCACTTAACTACCTCATGTCCCACTACATGTTTATCTGGTTAAGCGTTTCTTAATTCATTAAGACCGAAACCTCATAAAGACCTCTCACATTAGACTGGCATTTGTGGCAGCTGGATTTGCCGGGCGGGTCCGGGCAGTCTTACACCACAAACGAGCCTAACCTCGTGACTTTACAACTATTACGTATTTAATTTGTGCCTAAGACCTCTCACATTAGACTGGCATTTGTGGCAGATGGATTTGCCGGGCGGGTCCGTGTAGTCTTACACCACAAACGAGCCTAACCTCGTGTCTTAGACGATTAATTACACCTAATTAATCATTCCCCCAATTTGAATTACTTTCCCTATTCAAATTATCAATCAATTCCAAATTTAACGATGTCCATAATTGACTCAATTATGTCCATCCATTTATGGTATGTAAAATCATACCAATTTCATCTTTAATTAAATTTATTCCTTAAAATTAATTACATGCCTTTTTAGGCCATTACATGCCAAATTCATAATATGTGTGTATCCACTATTATCCCCATCGTACCCCCATCATTCGTTCGCTTAACATGATATATACATATTAGACTAGAAAATAGTCTAATACTTAAAAAAAAGGAATAAACGTCACAAAGTCATATACACACAATAATAGATCTAATTTGCAACTAACTTGCAATTATGAATTACAACATACTTGCGTAGTCTTTGTATTATCAAGGATCCAAAAATCATAGATCTAAAAGATGTGAACTTGCATGTGTGAACATAGCTTTACACCCAACTAGCCTAGGTAATTATCACAAACTTACATAAATATGTATGTCGTCAACCTAAACATAAAGTTTTCATCTTGTATAACTATGGATCAAATAAAAGTGTTAACCTGAGTAAACTATGGATCCACATAAAGGTGTAAACTTGCATAACTATGTATGTCATAGTTTCAACATAAAAATGTCAACTTGAATATGGATCTAAACTTCAAAGGTGTGAACTTGTATATATGTGAATCCAATTATCACTTAAACTTGCATATGAACATAATACTTATACGAACTAGCATATGTTCCACTTCCATATTCGCATAAAAACTGATGTTATAAACCTAGGTGATTGGATTATAAAAAGGGATTCATTGACACAAGTTAATATCATGAATTACTAGAATATATTTAAGATCCAAACTTACATAACATCATATAACTCGCGTACAACTTACGTGATCCTATTAACTTGCATAACATCATATGTACAACTTGCATAATCATATTAACTTGCATCACATCATATGTACAACTTGCATAATGATATTAACTTGCATAACATCATTCATGAAACTTGCATAACATCATATATAAAACTTGCATAACATCATATATAAAACTTGCATAACATCATATAATATGAATCAAGTTAACATACATGATTAAACATATGAATTAGATTCACAACCATAACTTATAATCCAACGTATATCACATCATAATTGATTTAACAATTATTTTGTTAAAGTGATCGAACTCACAACTCAAAAGCGGTATTGAGTTCTGAATTCTGATTTCCGGAGTTGTATTAGCTGTCCTTTGAAGAAGATTCGTTGTTAGGGTTGAAATAGAACTGATTTGGTTTGCTGTTCTTCTTCTTTAATTTGGTGGCGGCTGCTCTAGGGTTCAAGACAACATCATGACGACCATAGTTTCGGTTTTAATTCTGATTTAGGGTTTGAGTCTATGGGTCTTTTTATAGAGTTTTGAATTAATTTAAGTCGTCGGATGATCTTAGGGTTAATCGAAACCATTCATTCGGGATAGGGTGACACCTCAGGCCTAATGACTCAGCAAGGAGTCAGAAAGGACTCAGCAACATGGGTCAGCCTGAAGCAGAAAGCTGTGCAGGCTTGCTGCCTCGTCCTGGGCACACTTGGCAGGTGCGATAGTGCAAATTTGTACTAGCGCACTTCCCAAGTGCGCCAGTGCAATTTATTTATTTATTTATTCTTCTCTTCTTGCCACCAATCTTCGTTCGTCCATAACTCTTTCATCCGGTACCTGTTTCCCGCAAACTCGGACTATATTTCAACCAGAATTCCAAGATGAACACAATGGCGCAACCCCATTCCCATAATTCTCATGTCTGAGATTAATTATTCTTTATTTTAGTTAATTCGATTATTCAAAAATCCGGGGTGTTACATTCTCCCCTCCTTAAAGGATTTCGCCCCCGAAATCTCCAAGTTAAGGAGAATGCATATCCTACCATCCAAACAACCATCTACTCAATTATCAAACACGGGCATCCATTGTCCTTATAAAATTTCTAATGCTGTATGAACATATGCAAGAAGTGTGTGTATATGTTTCTTATCTAATGCAAAATCAGACGGTCTACTGATTCAGTTGACCTCCTTAATGCAAACCATGATAGTGCCATGCATCCATTATGTATGTGAAAGAATCCTATCGATATATATTATTTCTATATGTGTGCAGAAACATTCACCAAAATGCAACATCCATATGATGGTACAACCATTATACATCCCTTACTTAAATATGTACACACATTTATATGCAATATGCAATATGAAGTGACTGAGCTGATCTTGTGCCTAAAGTGTGTGTACATGCATCCACGAGCGACCACTAGCAAACACTTGCATCCACGTGCATCCATCATACATAACATGTCTCAAACACATGTTTCAACCATAGGACTATCGTATCTAAAGGTCAAAGATACTAGCGAGAGGACATACTAAAGATAAGATAAGTACAAGGTAAGCAATAAAGGAGAAATTTAAAAGACATACCCTCGAAAAGAAATGGGTATAATGAACGCATCTTCGCTTCTGTCTCCCAAGTAGCATTGCTCTCATCATCTCCCCATTGAACTTTGACTAGTTTGCCCTCTCGATTCCTCAACTTCTTAATCTCCGACTCAAGAATGCGCGTAGGAGCTTGTTGAATCGTCGCACCACGCTCGATCTCCACCTCTCTAAGCAAGCTCGGCTCTACCACTTCCGCGGTCTCGTGCAAGCACTTCCTCAAATATGATACATGGAATACGTCGTGTACACCACTAAGTCTCTCGGGCAACTCCACTCTATACGCCATCTGCCCAATCCTTTCCTTAATAGGAAACGGCCCTACGAATCTTGTTGCTAACTTCCCATCGGATCCAAAGCGAACGACGTTCCGTACCGGAGACACCTTGACAAAGACCATGTCCCCAATATCAAACTTAAGATCTGTCCTCCTCTTGTCCGCATAAGATTTCTTCCTATCTTGCGTCGTCTTCATCCTCCTTCGAATCAAATCGATCTTTTCCGAAGTCTCTCTAATCATATCGGGCCCAAGTAGACTCCCACCAACATGTAGGCGAACGACACGGCCGTCCATAAAGAGCTTCGAATTGTGTCATGCCAATGCTAGACTGAAAGCTATTATTATATGCGAACTCTACCAACGGAAGATTTTCCTCCCATGTACCGCCGAAGTCTAAGACACACAACCTCAATAAGTCCTCTAGAATACGATTCACCCTCTTGGTCTGTCCGTCCATCTGAGGATGATATGCGGTGCTCAAACATAACTGAGTCCCTACCGCCTCTTGCAAGCTTTTCCAAAACTCGCTAGTGAAGATAAGATCGCGGTCGCTCACTATGCTAGAAGAAACACCGTGCAAACGAACTATCTATCTAATGTATATGGAGGCTAACCATGGAGCAGTCCTCTTACTCTTCACGGGAACGAAATGGGCGATCTTAGTAAGTCTGTCTACCATGACCCAAATCCTCGTATTACCCTTCCTCGATCTTGGTAATCCATCAACAAAGTCAATCGAAACACTTTCCCACTTCCATTGTGCGACCCCCAATGGGTGAAGCAATCCACCGGGCTTCTTTTGCTCTACTTTTACTTGTTGGCACATCAAGCATCTAGCAACATACTCGGCCACATCCCTCTTCATACCGGCCCAAAAGTAAACTCGTCTCATGTCCATGTACATCTTGTCCCCGCCGGGATGGATGGTCATCTTCGAACGATGGGCATCATCAAGAATGGTCTTCCTCAAATTCTCATCCTGTGGTACACAAAGTCTACTGTCCTTACGCAACCAACCCTTATCATCTAGGGTATACCTACTTAGGTGGCTTGATGATTCCCCTCTTATGAGCTTCTCTACTAACTCCATCAACTGTGGGTCATCACGCTGTGCCTCTCCAACCCGTCCCAAAAGCGTAGGTCTGACCTCAAGGACGCTAGCAAACTGGGTACAAAATCAATGGATGGTCTAAAGTCAAAGGTAGAGATAAACTCTAAGCTACGCCGCTCGACAAACAAAGGACTCAATGCCAACTTTTTCCTACTCAAGACATCCGCCACAACATTACCCTTGTCAGGGGTATATGCTATCTCGAAATCATAGGACGCAAGAACTCCATCCACCATAACATATCACCCTTCCCTAGAGACCACATGCCCTAAAATCCTCACTTCTTTCCTCCAAAAATGGTATTTTGGAGAACTTAGCTTTAAGCTGGTGTGCTTGTCGGGTCCCTAAGCTTTCCCTAAGATGTAGGGCATGCTCTTCTCTGCTTCTAGAGAAAACCAGGATATTATCCCATGCAAAATCATCACAACTATCCTTCTCTCACCCAGACCATCCTAGTTGAACTCGACATCCCCCAAGTGCAAGCCCCAAAGGTCTAAACCAATATCAGACAAACACCCAAGGGATACCTCCTTCGAATTCAGATGACCTACGTGAGATGATACTAGTAAGACGGCCAACTAATTGAGCACTTGACCGACTCTGGCTGTCCTTGCCAGTCTTGCTCCGAAACCACCGCTGATCACATAACTAGCTTTGCTTAATCTATTAAGCACATATGAAAACTTATTTCACGCTTCTGGGTAAACCCCTCACTTTATCAACGACGTCTCCATACTCACGGACCACACAAATAGACTCCCAATCATCGTTGGATGCGTCAGAAGATTCTAGGCAGCTAAGCATCACTGAACCCCTAGGGTCACAAGAAATATGAGGGTCTTTCCATAACAAATCAATAGTCTAACTACCCTCCTTTCACAATCTAGGATGGCACCCCACCTGGCTAGCCAATCCACCCCTAGAATCAAACTATAGCCTGTGAAACCAAGGACGAAGGCATTGCATTCAAATCCAACGCCCAAGATAGACACTCTCAAATCCCAACAAACCATTGAAGGATGAGCCGAACCACCAACAGGATTTGAGACTAGGATGGGATTCTTAACTAGACTAGTATTTAGGTGCAGTGTTTCAACTAATGAAGCAGATACTAACGAGTATGAAGCGCCAGAATCAAACAAAGTTCAAACGGGATGACAAAGAAAACCAAGTTTCAACCTGGACGGTCCTACCCCCATCAGGTATACCAGCCGTGAGGGAATACAGCTACCCTCCAGAAGATCCTGTACTTTTTCCTTGCCTCTTTGGACAATCCTAAGTTTTCTATTTCTCCAAAACAACTAGCCTTCTTCTTCACTTTCACAATTCGTGACCTCCCACCAAGATGAGGTTTCATCCTTTGTTAAACAGCAATTTGAACCTTCCTCCCATCGTCTATCTTAAAGGTACCAACAAGCCCTCCACTTCATTGGACTAACTTCTAGCCCAACAAACATCTAGGTCCCTTGAAGTGATTTTTCGTCCTTCGTACGGAAGTCCTTATTTATCTTAGAAAAAGCATCTATACGCGGAGGGGGGGGGGACTCAAAAAGAGAAAGAGGAAGAGATTCAAAATGGAGAAGCGAAGGAAGGATATATGGCTCTTGGGGATTATGTTCTTAAAATAAACCTTTCTTTCAAAAATACTCTTCTACAAACATATTTTTGAAAGTATTCTTTATAAAAATGCTTTTGAAAAATAGTTTTTCAAAATATCTTATCTGTTCTGGTAACCATCAGCTCTGATACCACGTGTAACACCCCACGCCCATTAATGTCACTCGCAAAGGAAATGCATTAACTTCCATGGAGCATTTTAAGTGAATATAGAATAGAAAATCACAACAAGACAGATATAAAGCAGTACTTGATAATTTAAAACTTTATTTATTACAGCAGAAGGTAAATATGTTTGGTTACATCATCAAAAACCATAAACCAAAGTCAAGTACATAATATCCATCTTGATAAAACAAAGTATATAATCCCACTACTACAAATAGCCATAAAGAAAATGATAGGCTGAACTTTACTTCGGCAATCCAAATCCAAGTGCTCCCCAAGAGATCCCAATCAAGCTCCATTAGTACTAGTCCCACCCTTAGAAACTGGGGGGGGGGGGGGGGGATGGAAGAAAAGAGGTAGAAACAAAGGGGGTCAGACATAAAGTCTGGCGAGCCCGATAACTCTAACAACATAATTATTAAAGCAATATGATAAGATATAAGCTGGAGAATAAGGTGATGAGTGTGTGAACCACATGGGTATAGCAAGGAAATCAAGAGAAATAGAGATAACGTAAATGGCGCTTCCTAATCGATATAGGATAATTACTATACTCTACCGTATTGTGCCATACTGTACTATACTAACACTAACTGCACCCCTACTAGTCACTTAGAAATTTGATCCCTCTTGGCTAAATAGAACGATGATAGCTTCGTGTACTACTAGATGTACCCACTATCCTCCATGTTTGACTGTATATCTCTAGTTGCTATCATAGGTACCCAGCGTGTACCTATCCCCACTAGATGTACCCCTTCAGTAAGTAATAATGGTAATTCGACGTACTCCTAGCTGACGTCATAGGTTCCGCCTACTCCTATCTCCACTAGGTGTACCCCCTTAATAATTATTAATAATAGTGGTAGCTTCGTGTACCCCTAACTGACTACATAGGTGCCGTCTGCTCCTATCTCCACTAGGTGTACCCACTACCCTGCCCCCATTCGATCAGCTCCCTAACTCGTAGATACCCGTGCTAGCCCCACAGTGGGGTGTATCACTCCCCAAAGTGGCAACCCGATACCACCAATGATGCACGGCTTATACCTACACGATGCAACAACGTCTTACCTACCAGCCCGGGTCCACACACGCATATGAACCCGTTGGACTTGCGTTGCCACCGCTAACCCGATTTGGCCTCTTACAGTCAAGCCCAGTATGTGTGTCCCGTCCTAAACTTGGGTCGAGCCCACAAAGATACGAATGGGTTACTGGTTGAAACGGGCCCCCATTACTTGACACAAGCTATCCACCTAAGGTTGATCCCCTCTAGTATATCCCACTTAACCCCCTTCATGTCCACTTACATGTTTTAAATTTGGTTAAGGGTTTCCATTAGTAATTCCACATGCCACCCAAGGCACCCACTTAACCCCTTTGTCCCACTACATGTTTTACCTTGGTTAAGTGTTACTAATCGTATTTCCTCATGCCACCCAAGGCACCCACTAGATTCCACATGCCACCCAAGGCACCCACTTAACCCCCTCATGTCCCACTACATGTTTATCTGGTTAAATGTTTCTTAATTCATTAAGACCGTAACCTCATAAAGACCTCTCACATTAGACTGGCATTTATGGCAGCTGGATTTGCCGGGCGGGTCCGGGCAGTCTTACACCACAAACGAGCCTAACCTCGTGTCTTTACAACTAATACGTATTTAATTTGTGCCTAAGACCTCTCACATTAGACTGGCATTTGTGGAAGATGGATTTGCCAGGCGGGTTCGTGCAGTCTTACACCACAAACGAGTCTAACCTCGTGTCTTAGACGATTAATTACACCTAATTAATCATTCCCCC
This sequence comes from Allium sativum, assembly GCA_030737875.1. Lineage (NCBI taxonomy): Eukaryota > Viridiplantae > Streptophyta > Magnoliopsida > Asparagales > Amaryllidaceae > Allium > Allium sativum. The sequence goes on from CM060918.1 coordinate 962,492,988, forward strand.
AATTTGAATTACTTTCCCTATTCAAATTATCAATCAATTCCAAATTTAACGATGTCCATAATTGACTCAATTATGTCCATCCATTTATGGTATGTAAAATCATACCAATTTCATCACTAATTAAATTTATTCCTTAAAATTAATTACATGCCTTTTTAGGCCATTACATGCCAAATTCACAATATGTGTGTATCCACTATTATCCCCATCGTACCCCCGTCATTTGTTCGCTTAACATGATATATACATATTAGACTAGCAAATAGTCTAATACTTAAAAAAAAGGAATAAACGTCACAAAGTCATATACACACAATAATAGATCTAATTTGCATCTAACTTGCAATTAAGAATTACAACATACTTGCATAGTCTTTGTATTATCAAGGATCCAAAAATCATAGATCTAAAAGATGTGAACTTGCATGTGTGAACATAGCTTTACACCCAACTAGCCTAGGTAATTATCACAAACTTACATAAACTATGTATGTCGTCAACCTAAACATAAAGGTGTCATCTTGCATAACTATGGATCCAATAAAAGGTGTTAACCTGAGTAAACTATGGATCCACATAAAGGTGTAAACTTGCATAACTATGTATGTCATAGTTTCAACATAAAAATGTCAACTTGAATATGGATCTAAACTTCAAAGATGTGAACTTGTATATATGTGAATCCAATTATCACTTAAACTTGTATATGAACATAATACTTATACGAACTAGCATATGTTCCACATCCATATTCGCATAAAAACTGATGTTATAAACCTAGGTGATTGGATTATAAAAAAGGATTCATTGACACAAGTTAACATCATGAATTACTAGCATATATTTTAGATCCAAACTTACATAACATCATATAACTCGCGTACAACTTACGTGATCCTATTAACTTGCATAACATCATATGTACAACTTGCATAATCTGTAACAACCCGAAAATCTGGGCCAGTTTAAAATTTTTATTTTGGCAATTTTAGCTAATTTTGAATATTTAAAATAGATAATTTTAAATAATATCGATGAAAAATTTATTTTGAATATAATTAGAACGTATATTTTATATACGTTGTCGTTAGAATATCAATAATTATATATAATTATAAATAGAATTGAAAATGGCGCGGTAGTTCGATAATTCGATTTCAAACTTCAATTGAATGTACCGAGTGCAAAACAATCCGGATTTTAGTGAAACCAAAAACATTAGGATCTATTCGTGAATATCTTTCCAACGAATCTGAAAAATCAAAATTTCATAGCGGGAATCAGAAGTTATGTCCAGTTGAAAATTCTGAATAGTCGCTATGGAATTCAGGCCCTTAAAAATGGAAATTTTGCAAACGACCTCGGATTTCGACGAAACCAGTTTTGTTGGGTCCGTGATGTAAAGTTATTGCTAGGTTTCAAATTTCATAATTTTTCAAATCAATATGTGAGCGTGGCAAAGGAAAACGCGTTTGACCAGTTTCAGTTGATTTTAATCGACTGGAAAATGGCCATTTTTCGAGCGGTCTCAGAATTCGACGAAACTAGTTTTGTTAGGACCGTATCGTCAATACGAAGCTAGAAAATATTTTTCTGGAATTTTTCTAGTTAGTATGTGACCCCGGTAATTTGAAATGTACGTTTAAAATTCAATATAGTGATTTAAATGTAAATTCAACGGAAACTGATTCAAACGATCGAATCAACCTGCGATACACATCCCATTGTGTTCGGAATGGGGGTAAAACGCTATGGACGACAGGCGGTGGGTCTCGTTTAGAGGTCGAAGGTAAAAGTTGCTTTTTGGATGGAAAATTAAATTAATTAAATAATTAAAATAAAAAAAGCCCCTTTCTCTCTTTATACTCCAGGCCCCCCCGATAGCAATTCAATCGGAAAAAAAAAGAAGAGAACAGCGGAGGACCGCCTCCCCTCCCCACGACGCCGCTACCACCGCCTTCTTCCCTCTCCCCCTCTACGTCGAAGACCGCACCTCTTCCCTCCCCCCTCCTCCGTTCGACTTCGAAACGCCCCCTTTACTCCACCCCCCCTTCCAGCCCTAGCCGATCCCCCCCCCCCCCCCCCGACCGCGAATCCCCAAACCGAAACCCCCCTGAAGCTCTGGCGCCGCTTCCAGCCACTCCCTCGAGTCTCCTCCAACCCCAGCATGTAACGCAGTGAGTTTTTTATTTTTATTTAAACATTTGTTTAAATTTTCAGTTTTAGTATAAATAACATTTTAAAAATCTGGTTTTTGTTATGAACAAGCGTTAACAAAAATTGGGTTTTATTATATATGTAGCATATATAAAAAGACTTTTTTTTATAGAAATAAAATCGTTTTAAAAATAAGATCTTTATAGAAAATGTCATGGGAAAAAGATTTGATTTTGTTTAGACAATACGATGGGAAAGAAAAAGATTACATTCTTGTTAGAAAAGAATATGGTTTTAGCGAAGTGGCGATAGTAAAAATTCGATTTTTATATATTGAATAGCATAGTAAAAATTCGATGTTTATATATTGAATAGCATAGTAAAAATTCAATTTTTATATATTGAATAACATAGTAAAAATTCGAATTTTATATATTGAATAGCATAGTAAAAATTCGATTTTTATATATTGAATAGCATAGTAAAAATTCGATTTTTATACATTGAATAGCATAGTAAAAATTCGATTTTTATATATTGAATAGCACAGTAAAAATTCGATTTTTATATATTGAATAGCATAGTAAAAATTCGATTTTTATATATTGAATAGCAAAGTAAAAATTCGATTTTTAAAGGTATAAAGCAATTATAAAAATATGATTTTTAAATTGAAAGTGAATAAATAAAAATGTGATTTTTATTTTAAAGACATCAAAATATAAAAATGTGTGATTTTTATATATGTAGTGGCTACGGGCAACGAAGATGGCGAAGATGCGATAGCGATGAAGATTTCTATCAATGAAGTGCCGTGGAGCTAGGATAGCTATTTGTGAGAATTTCTCACCTTTCAGTTTCTTTTTCTAGTTATATATATATATATATATATATATATATATATATATATATATATACTAGGATGCAGACGGTGCTTAGTAGCACCCGACACAATCGTCCACAGACCATGGACTTGTTTGTTTGATTGCAAAAATTAGTTAGATTATTTGATTGGATTGAATTGTTTGGTGAAATGAAATTGATTTGATTGATGTGTGAATGGCGTGGGCCTTCACTAGACCGGGGATAAGGCTAGGCCTTGTCCCATTTCTAGTATCGTGCCGTTATGCCGCCGAAATTTTCTAAAAATAAGTTAGAAAAATAAAGATAACGTTTTATTTAATAAATGAACCGAATAGAATATTCATAGGTTAAATAAAATGTTTTATCGTTAAAAATATAATTTTTAACGTGAAGTAAATAAAATATTGATTTACAAACCGGACGGTTTGTTTATGTACACTGATTTGACTGACATTGATTGGGACGATAAATTTTACACATCGCCCAACTGCACAAATAAAAATATGTGTTTGATTGCTTGAAACCCCACACGGGTATTGGGATGATATTTGACGTACACTAATCCCGATTGTTTAGTTGTATGTCGATCGATTGATTGACATGCTGTTATAAGCGTTGAATATTTATATTTGATGCTTATACAGTGTAGAATGCACTTTGGATGATGGTTGATTATTCATCGTTGTTGATATATACATGTGTTGTAGAAAATCCATATAATTAACATTATATGGTAATTGATTGGGCCTCATTCCAGTTTCGAAATAGAAATATTTGAAATAGAAATATTCGAAATAGAAATATTTGAATAGAAATATTTGAAAAGAGAAATATTTGAAATAGAATATTTGAAAATAGGAATATATGAAGCCGTATTGATTAGATTGACGCCATTTTGACGTGAACGATATTTATATCGATTTTATTCATTTTTTAATGAATATCGAAAGTGATTTCAAAATCTGATATTTTGAAAAGAAATTGAAATGGAATAGAAATAAATTCGAATTGAAGTTGAATATAAATGAATTCGAATTGAAATTGAATTAAAATGAAGTTGAAATCAATTTGAAAAGAATTTAAAACGAATTTATATTGGAATGTTCAATTTTGATTTGAAATTGAATATTAAGTTGAAACCGTTTTGAAAATAAATTGAAAACGATTTATAAAGCACGTTTTGAATTGGAATCGACGAAGTATATATTATATATATTTTATATATATTATAATGGCCTGAATAGAACGCATCGCACCGCGGTAGTTCACGAATTTCGACCATTGACTTCGAACGGATATTGCGGGAGATCCGACCGTCGGATTCTCCTAAAACCGGAACCGTTGGGTTCGTATCGAAAAGAGCTTTCTAATGAATATTAGAAATTTGAAATCTAACGGTTGGATTTGGAATTATATCCAAATCAAATTTGAAAAAGGTCGTTGTAAGTGCAGTTCGATGGCCGTTGATGGAAATCGACTGTACGGGCCTTGATAAAATTATTAAAAATAGTAATAATTTGTGTAAAATCATAAGAAATGATTTAGAAAGGATTGGGATAAAAAACCCATATTTGAAAAGATAAAAATAGATTTTTATCGAAATGAACTAGTTTTGAACTACTTTTGAACTAGAATTATAATTCTATTTATTTTTAAATAAATAAATTGAATTTGAAAAGGGTTTTAAAAATAACCAGAATTTCCAATGATTGCATTGGAGTGGACTTGAATCGAAATTGTCTTCGGAATATTTTGATGTTGGAATTCGTGATTATACAAATGTTGTTATGGATATTTGAAAGATATACATATATCGTTATTTCCAAAACGACATTTGTTAATCGTAGAATTTGATATTGAATATAAGTCGATATATTTTCTATTCAGAGCCTTATATTGAATATCAAATGTGATTTGGGTTTGTCGTGAATGGTGTCTTCATTAACACTGTTCTTGAACCCAGTTGAGAAAGGATTAAATCTTTTTATTTAGATTTAATGAAGTGTACCAATTAAATAATATTTAATTGGAATTGAATTCGAATTAATTTTTGGGTTTATCGTGAGCAGTGTTTTAAATAACATTTGTTCTTTAACCCAATAATTAATGGAATGTGATCTTGGGGTTTATCGTGAACAGTGTTATAAAATGACACTGATTCTTTAACCCCGTTAAAGATTAAAACTAAGTGGAGTTTTAATGAATCTTTAATTAGATTGAAAAGATCGAGAATGGAGTATCACCAGTTTTACTTCAGGTGATAGTTAAATCTTTAATTAGATTTGAACGTGAAATGGTAATTGAATTTACCGATAACACTGTGGTGTTAGATATGAAGTATTACCAGTTTTACTTCATGGGATGAATAGGTTGGGATTGCGAAATTAAAATAAATGATTACTTCGGTAAGGTTCGCTAATCCCGACTAGTTTGAATTGATATTCAAAAATAGATTAAAGAATAAATTTTAACGAATTTATCTTGGATAAAATTAATGGGAACCTTTCCCTATGAATGTGAAATTTAGAAACTAACTGTCGGTTCGCCAAGCAGAATGGTTTTCTGGATATTGATCTGATGTTGGTTTCGGCCTTCAGGGTTAATATTTGGGAAATTATTCTCTTGATTAATTTACGGTTAGTGACTGATAAATTGGAATGAGGCGTATGTTGTGTTTGTGTAACACTTATTTAAAATATACGCGAGTTATTCGGAAAGACCGGGTTTATCCCATTTTGAATAACTGATACGACGATAAGTCAAAGATGAAGACGGTGGTTGAAGATCGGAAGTCTTCACATCGTTTGGGTGATAACTGATGATCTTGATTGGGCTGTACACCCAAGAAGATGGAAACAGTTGGTGATCGTCCAGACGTACTTGGAGATCGATGGATATGTGGGGTACTAGGTCCCTCCGGTTTCGTTCAGACCCAGAACGGACTTGCAAATGGATTGTGTGCCTGACATTGGATTTTAGTCCGTGTGATTGATCTCTATTAAATATATATCTGTTTGGCGGCGGAGAATTTATTCTCTTGCTTAACGCCCTTCTCTGAGACGTACGAGCTCAGGGGTTATATATTGTTGGATATCAATCGCATGGAGTGAATTGCCTGTGTGGCATGCCTAAGTGGCAAATGATCAAGGCTTCTGTTGAAAAGCAAAGTCTTGTGGTTGATGATCGAAGCACGGCCTTTGTGGCATAGCTTTGTGTAACGTTTACTTCGTGAGTTTCACACCCGGTATGGACCAAAAATGGGAGACGGACCTCAGGGAGGGCATGCGTTTCTTTCTAGTTAGGAGTGGCGTCAGTGCTTGAACTGGCTGACGAGTTTGACTCGTGTGGATGTTGCTTATTATTACTTGCTGAAAAGCGAGGCGCCTCGTGATATCGGTTTCGGCCGATGCTTCTGGTCGGCTGACAGGCCAGGCTTACGCCCCAAAGGGCGGGGAAACGCAGTGTTCAGGCATAATAATCCACATCGGTGGACCGACCCTGACGATCCAAGGGGCAGTTGCGGCTGTTCCTGAGGGGCGGACTAGAGCGTCTCGAATCGGTGAGGATCTTGCCCCTAGCCTCGGTTCATACCATAAATGATAACCCAACTTCCAATACGACGTCTTGCGGTTTTGATTGTAAACTTATATATGGCGACATAGTGGTATGGGGCATTCATGCCGCCTATGATTGATACTTATGATTTGAAGTTGTTTTATACACTATACACTTATAATAGTATCAAATGATTTCTTTTAAACGTATCAAGCATTCTTGGCTATTATAAGGTAAAAACCCTATCCCCCGGCTTGCGTTGCATTGTGTGATAGGACCTGGGTCTTATAATAGCTTCATTTTTCTTTATTTAGCATTGCGCTGTTCGCTTTATGCACTGGTATTCTTGGGAGGAAACCCGTTCCGTGTTATACGGCGTGGTCCCTTGATTTACCTAACTTTAAAATAAAGATTAATAACTGTTTTAGTTCTCACACCAGTCACATGACTGACCTGGAGTTTATTGTTTTAACCTAAACTCTGGGTGCCCTTATTTTCGACACGGGCAGCTAGTAGTTTTGGTTTTGCAGATTTATATTCACAGGATCCTGGTTTACAGCTGGAACAATATCCGGAAAGCTTTGTATCCGTATATCTCCTTCTAGTTGTGTATTGTATTATTTTCCGCTACTATGTATTTAAATGTAATTTAAATCTCTGATATTTCTGTGTAATATTTATTTGTTTATACTCTGTACATTCTTGTAATCTGATGTATTGTTGTAATATACAATGAAATGTTCTTCCGTGTGCGTTCTGGTTTGTCTTATTCTCAAACGATAGGGCGTTTCGAACGGTCTGGGTCGGTTTAGCGATTGGGTCGGACCGAGTGAAATTCTTTTTCGTCACATTTGGTATCAGAGCTTTGGTTTACAAAGCTCAGAGAACAAGGCATATTAGAACCATACGAAAGAATTCATCAGAAACTGGATTAGTAATATCCAATGGAATGACTCGTTAGAGATAGGATCAGTAGTATCCTAGAACGAGTGTGAAGAGTATATTTTTAAAGTAAAAACAAATTTTGTTATGAAAATTTAAATCAACTATTCGTATTTGATTATTTGTTTATATTGATTTTGGACAGTCCAGTATATAAAGATTTTGCATATACGCCTTGCAAACGTGTATTTGAAGTTTTAATATACTGGATAGATATAGAATTACACTCGAATCGCTCGGAGATGATTTTGATGATGGAGCTCCATCATTAGAATTCATGTTCGAGTGACGAAAGTGGACTTTCTATATATTTCCTATTGACTGGTGTGAGAACCAAAATTAGATAGGGCTTATTGTTGTGATTTGGCATCAAAAATCTGATTTTTTTACTATGTATCAAAATTATGAATTTGAAACGTTAATCCACTAATTGATTGATGTTTGTGTTGTTTGTTTTATTGTTTGATAATTTTGAACCATTATGCCTAACTGAATCACATATTGAATTGTATTGGAATTTGGTTGCATTTGCTTGCATATACTTGTACTTACATTGAACAGGTCATAGCAAGGAGGCTAGAGCAGAGAATAAAATTTGTTTGCCCGACAAATAGTTACATGTTTACTACATAATTTACTGTTTTGTTTGGGTGATGATGATTTTATGAGCCTATTGGCTAGCCGCTTGGCTTTTTCTTTTTCTTTTTGAGTTCAGAAGGCCTATATGGCAATTTCGGGATTTTCCCGTGGCTCCCGGTGCAGGGGAGGTTATGGCGAAATTTTTCGAAAATTTAGGGTGTTAGCCAAATTTTTGAAAATTTGAAAATTCTCAGAAACTGAAAAGTTGGAGAATGAAAGCCAGATCGAACGTAGAGATTGATTGATCACTTTCGACTTTGTTCCTTTTCGGGGACGAAAAGTTTTAAGTGGGGGAGATTGTAACAACCCGAAAATCTGGGCCAGTTTAAAATTTTTATTTTGGCAATTTTAGCGAATTTTGAATATTTAAAATAGATAATTTTAAATAATATCGATGAAAAATTTATTTTGAATATAATTAGAACGTATATTTTATATACGTTGTCGTTAGAATATCAATAATTATATATAATTATAAATAGAATTGAAAATGGCGCGGTAGTTCGATAATTCGATTTCAAACTTCAATTGAATGTACCGAGTGCAAAACAATCCGGATTTTAGTGAAACCAAAAACATTAGGATCTATTCGTGAATATCTTTCCAACGAATCTGAAAAATCAAAATTTCATAGCGGGAATCAGAAGTTATGTCCAGTTGAAAATTCTGAATAGTCGTTATGGAATTCAGGCCCTTAAAAATGGAAATTTTGCAAACGACCTCGGATTTCGACGAAACCAGTTTTGTTGGGTCCGTGATGTAAAGTTATTGCTAGGTTTCAAATTTCATAATTTTTCAAATCAATATGTGAGCGTGGCAAAGGAAAACGCGTTTGACCAGTTTCAGTTGATTTTAATCGACTGGAAAATGGCCATTTTTCAAGCTGTCTCAGAATTCGACGAAACTAGTTTTGTTAGGACCGTATCGTCAATACGAAGCTAGAAAATATTTTTCTGGAATTTTTCTAGTTAGTATGTGACCCCGGTAATTTGAAATGTACGTTTAAAATTCAATATGGTGATTTAAATGTAAATTCAACGGAAACTGATTCAAACGATCGAATCAACCTGCGATACACATCCCATTGTGTTCGGAATGGGGGTAAAACGCTATGGACGACAGGCGGTGGGTCTCGTTTAGAGGTCGAAGGTAAAAGTTGCTTTTTGGATGGAAAATTCAATTAATTAAATAATTAAAATAAAAAAAATACCCCTTTCTCTCTTTATACTCCAGGCCCCCCCACCCCACCCCCCCCCCCCCCCGGTAGCAATTCAATCGGAGAAAGAAAAAAAAGAGAACAGCGGAGGACCGCCGCCCCTCCCCACGACGCCGCTACCACCGCCTTCTTCTCTCTCCCCCTCTACGTCGAAGACCGCACCTCTTCCGTCCCTCCCCCTCCTCCGTTCGACTTCGAACCGCCCCCTTTACTCCACCCCCCCCTTCCAGCCCTAGCCGATCCCCCCCCCTTCCAGCCCTAGCCGATCCCCCCCCCCTCCCCCCCGACCGCGAATCACCAAACCGAAACCCCCCTGAAGCTCTGGCGCCGCTTCCAGCCACTCCCTCGAGTCTCCTCCAACCCCAGCATGTAACGCAGTGAGTTTTTTATTTTTATTTAAACATTTGTTTAAATTTTCATTTTTAGTATAAATAACATTTTAAAAATCTGGTTTTTGTTATGAACAAGCGTTAACAAAAATTGGGTTTTATTATATATGTAGCATATATAAAAAGACTTTTTTTTATAGAAATAAAATCATTTTAAAAATAAGGTCTTTATAGAAAATGTCATGGGAAAAGATTTGATTTTGTTTAGACAATACGATGGGAAAGAAAAAGATTACATTCTTGTTAGAAAAGAATATGGTTTTAGCGAAGTGGCGATAGCAAAAATTCGATTTTTATATATTGAATAGCATAGTAAAAATTCGATTTTTATATATTGAATAGCATAGTAAAAATTCGATTTTTATATATTGAATAACATAGTAAAAATTCAAATTTTATATATTGAATAGCATAGTAAAAATTCGATTTTTATATATTGAATAGCATAGTAAAAATTCGATTTTTATATATTGAATAGCATAGTAAAAATTCGATTTTTATATATTGAATAGCATAGTAAAAAATTCGATTTTTATATATTGAATAGCATAGTAAAAGTTCGATTTTTATATATTGAATAGCAAAGTAAAAATTCGATTTTTAAAGGTATAAAGCAATTATAAAAATATGATTTTTAAATTGAAAGTGAATAAATAAAAATGTGATTTTTATTTTAAAGACATCAAAATATAAAAATGTGTGATTTTTATATATGTAGTGGCTACGGGCAACGAAGATGGCGAAGATGCGATAGCGATGAAGATTTCTATCAATGAAGTGCCGTGGAGCTAGGAAAGCTATTTGTGAGAATTTCTCACCTTTCAATTTCTTTTTCTAGTTATATATATATATATATATATATATATATATACTAGGATGCAGACGGTGCTTAGTAGCACCCGACACAATCGTCCACAGACCATGGACTTGTTTGTTTGATTGCAAAAATTAGTTAGATTATTTGATTGGATTGAATTGTTTGGTGAAATGAAATTGATTTGATTGATGTGTGAATGGCGTGGGCCTTCACTAGACCGGGGATAAGGCTAGGCCTTGTCCCGTTTCTAGTATCGTGCCGTTATGCCGCCGAAATTTTCTAAAAATAAGTTAGAAAAATAAAGATAACGTTTTATTTAATAAATGAACCGAATAGAATATTCATAGGTTAAATAAAATGTTTTATCGTTAAAAATATAATTTTTAACGTGAAGTAAATAAAATATTCATTTACAAACCGGACGGTTTGTTTATGTACACTGATTTGACTGACATTGATTGGGACGATAAATTTTACACATCGCCCAACTGCACAAATAAAAATCTGTGTTTGATTGCTTGAAACCCCACACGGGTATTGGGATGATATTTGACGTACACTAATCCCGATTGTTTAGTTGTATGTCGATCGATTGATTGACAGGCTGTTATAAGCGTTGAATATTTATATTTGATGCTTATACAGTGTAGAATGCACTTTGGATGATGGTTGATTATTCATCGTTGTTGATATATACATGTGTTGTAGAAAATCCATATAATTAACATTATATGGTAATTGATTGGGCCTCATTCCAGTTTCGAAATAGAAATATTTGAAATAGAAATATTCGAAATAGAAATATTTGAATAGAAATATTTGAAAAGAGAAATATTTGAAATAGAATATTTGAAAATAGGAATATATGAAGCCGTATTGATTAGATTGACGCCATTTTGACGTGAACGATATTTATATCGATTTTATTCATTTTTTAATGAATATCAAAAGTGATTTCAAAATCTGATATTTTGAAAAGAAATTGAAATGGAATAGAAATAAATTCGAATTGAAATTGATTATAAATGAATTCGAATTGAAATTGAATTAAAATGAAGTTGAAATCAATTTGAAAAGAATTTAAAACGAATTTATATTGGAATGTTCAATTTTGATTTGAAATTGAATATGAAGTTGAAACCGTTTTGAAAATAAATTGAAAACGATTTATAAAGCACGTTTTGAATTGGAATCGACGAAGTATATATTATATATATATACATACATATATATATATATATATAATATAATGGCCTGAATAGAACGCGCCGCACCGCGGTAGTTCGCGAATTTCGACCATTGACTTCGAACGGATATTGCGGGAGATCCGACCGTCGGATTCTCCTAAAACCGGAACCGTTGGGTTCGTATCGAAAAGAGCTTTCTAATTAATATTAGAAATTTGAAATCTAACGGTTGGATTTGGAATTATATCCAAATCAAATTTGAAAAAGGTCGCTGTAAGTGCAGTTCGATGGCCGTTGATGGAAATCGACTGTACGGGCCTTGATAAAATTATTAAAAATAGAAATAATTTGTGTAAAATCATAAGAAATGATTTAGAAAGGATTGGGATAAAAAACCCATATTTGAAAAGATAAAAATAGATTTTTATCGAAATGAACTAGTTTTGAACTAGAATTATAATTCTATTTATTTTTAAATAAATAAATTGAATTTGAAAAGGGTTTTAAAAATAACCAGAATTTCCAATGATTGCATTGGAGTGGATTTGAATCGAAATTGTCTTCGGAATATTTCGATGTTGGAATTCGTGATTATACAAATGTTGTTATGGATATTTGAAAGATATACATATATCGTTATTTCCAAAACGACATTTGTTAATCGTAGAATTTGATATTGAATATAAGCCGATATATTTTCTATTCAGAGCCTTGTATTGAATATCAAATGTGATTTGGGTTTGTCGTGAATGGTGTCTTCATTAACACTGTTCTTGAACCCAGTTGAGAAAGGATTAAATCTTTTTATTTAGATTTAATGAAGTGTACCAATTAAATAATATTTAATTGGAATTGAATTCGAATTAATTTTTGGGTTTATCATGAGCAGTGTTTTAAATAACATTTGTTCTTTAACCCAATAATTAATGGAATGTGATCTTGGGTTTATCGTGAACAGTGTTTTAAAATGACACTGATTCTTTAACCCCGTTAAAGATTAAAACTAAGTGGAGTTTTAATGAATCTTTAATTAGATTGAAAAGATCGAGAATGGAGTATCACCAGTTTTACTTCAGGTGATAGTTAAATCTTTAATTAGATTTGAACGTGAAATGGTAATTGAATTTACCGATAACATTGTGGTGTTAGATATGAAGTATTACCAGTTTTACTTCATGGGATGAATAGGTTGGGATTGCGAAATTAAAATAAATGATTACTTCGGTAAGGTTCGCTAATCCCGACTAGTTTGAATTGATATTCAAAAATAGATTAAAGAATAAATTTTAAAGAATTTATCTTGGATAAAATTAATGGGAACCTTTCCCTATGAATGTGAAATTTAGAAACTAACTGTCGGTTCGCCAAGCAGGATGGTTTTCTTGATATTGATCTGATGTTGGTTTCGGCCTTCGGGGTTAATATTTGGGAAATTATTCTCTTGATTAATTTACGGTTAGTGACTGATAAATTGGAATGAGGCGTATGTTGTGTTTGTGTAACACTTATTTAAAATATACGCGAGTTATTCGGAAAGACCGGGTTTATCCCATTCTGAATAACTGATACGACGATAAGTCAAAGATGAAGACGGTGGTTGAAGATCGGAAGTCTTCACGTCGTTTGGCTGATAACTGATGATCTTGATTGGGCTGTACACCCAAGAAGATGGAAACAGTTGGTGATCGTCCAGACGTACTTGGAGATCGATGGATATGCGGGGTACTAGGTGCCTCCGGTTTCGTTCAGACCCAGAATGGACTTGCAAATGGACTGTGTGCCTGACATTGGATTTTAGTCCGTGTGATTGATCTCTATTAAATATATATCTGTTTGGCGGCGGAGAATTTATTCTCTTGCTTAACGCCCTTCTCTGAGACGTACGAGCTCAGGGGTTATATATTGATGGATATCAATCGCATGGAGTGAATTGCCTGTGTGGCATGCCTAAGTGGCAAATGATCAAGGCTTCTGTTGAAAAGCAAAGTCTTGTGGTTGATGATCGAAGCACGACCTTTGTGGCGTAGCTTTGTGTAACGTTTACTTCGCGAGTTTCACACCCGGTATGGACCAAAAACGGGAGACGGACCTCAGGGAGGGCATGCGTTTCTTTCTAGTTAGGAGTGGCGTCAGTGCTTGAACTGGCTGACGAGTTTGACTCATGTGGATGTTGCTTATTATTACTTGCTGAAAATCGAGGCGCCTCGTGATATCGGTTTCGTTCGATGCTTTTGGTCGGCTGACAGGCCAGGCTTACGCCCCAAAGGGCGGGGAAACGCAGTGTTCAGGCATAATAATCCACATCGGTGGACCGACCCTGACGATCCAAGGGGCAGTTGCGGCTGTTCCTGAGGGGCGGACTAGAGCGTCTCGAATCGGTGAGGATCTTGCCCCTAGCCTAGGTTCATACCATAAATGATAACCCAACTTCCAATACGACGTCTTGCGGTTTTGATTGTAAACTTATATATGGCGACATAGTGGTATAGGGCATTCATGCCACCTATGATTGATACTTATGATTTGAAGTTGTTTTATACACTATACACTTATAATAGTATCAAATGATTTCTTTTAAACGTATCAAGCATTCTTGGCTAATATAAGGTAAAAACCCTATCCCCCGGCTTGCGTTGCATTGTGTGATAGGACTTGGGTCTTATAATAGCTTCATTTTTCTTTATTTAGCATTGCGCTTTTCGTTTTATGCACTAGTATTCTTGGGAGGAAACCCGTTCCGTGTTATACGGCGTGGTCCCTTGATTTACCTAACTTTAAAATAAAGATTAATAACTGTTTTAGTTATCACACCAGTCACATGACTGACCTGGAGTTTATTGTTTTAACCTAAACTCTGGGTGCCCTTATTTTCGACACGGGAAGCTAGTAGTTTTGGTTTTGCAGATTTATATTCACAGGATCCTGGTTTACAGCTGGAACAATATCCGGAAAGCTTTGTATCCGTATATCTCCTTCTAGTTGTGTATTGTATTATTTTCCGCTGCTATGTATTTAAATGTAATTAAATCTCTGATATTTCTGTGTAATATTTATTTGTTTATACTTTGTATATTCTTGTAATCTGATGTATTGTTGTAATATACAATGAAATGTTCTTCCGTGTGCGTTCTGTCTTATTCTCAAACGATAGGGCGTTTCGAACAGTCTGGGTCGGTTTAGCGACTGGGTCGGACCGAGCGAAATTCTTTTTCGTCACATAATCATATTTACTTGCATAACATCATATGTACAACTTGCATAATCATATTAACTTGCATAACATCATACATGAAACTTGCATAACATCATATATAAAACTTGCATAGCATCATATATAAAACTTGCATAACATCATATAATATGAATCAAGTTAACATACATGATTAAACATATGAATTAGATTCACAACCACAGCTTATAATCCAACGTACATCACATCATAATTGATTTAGCAATTATTTTGTTAAAGTGATCGAACTCACAACTCAAAAGCAGTCTTGAGTTCTGAATTCTGATTTCTGGAGTTGTATTAGCTCTTCTTTGAAGAGGATTCATTGTTAGGGTTGAATAGAACTGATTTGGTTTGCTGTTCTTCCTCTTTAATTTGGTGGCGGCTGCTCTAGGGTTCAAGACAACAGCATGACGGCCATAGTTTCAGTTTTAATTCTGAGTTAGGGTTTGCGTCTATGGGTCTTTTTATAGAGTTTTGAATTAATTTAAGCCGTCGGATGATCTTAGGGTTAATCGAAACCATTCAGTCGGGATAGGGTGACACCTCAGCCCTAATAACTCAGCAAGGAGTCAGAAAGGACTCAGCAACATGGGTCAGCCTGAACCAGAAAGCTGTGCAGGCTTGCTGCCTCGGCCTGGGCGCACTTGCCAGGTGCGCCAGTGCAAATTTGTATTGGCGCACTTCCCAAGTGTGCCAGTGCAATTTTTTTCTTCTCTTCTTGCCACCAATCTTCGTTCGTCCATAACTCCTTCATCTGGTACTCGTTTCCCGCAAACTCGGACTCTATTTTAACCAGAATTCCAAGACGAACACAATGGCGCAACCCCTTTCCCATAATTCTCACGTCTGAGATTAATTATTCTTTATCTTAGTTAATTCGATTATTCAAAAATCCGGGGTGTTACATTGGATAAACAGAATCATCAGAGTTACACAGTATACAGGATCTACTTATTACAAATACAGTGCAGCTATACATAAATGTCTACAGCGGAAAACAAACATAATATGTACAATAGGAGCTGAACTGCATAAAAAGAGATAAATGACAGAATCCGTCTTCAGCTCCAGCTATCCAGAAAGAGCCTACTAAAACCTGAATACAAGGTTGCCCATGTAGAAAGAGGGGCTCCCGAGTTTGCAAGTGAAACAAAATACGAGTCAGTCATGGGACTGGTATGAGAAATCTACTTAACACATTCTATAATATGGCTAATCAAAGGATCACGCCACTTATGCGGAACGGGTTTACTCCTTTGGATTTCCATTGCTTTTAAAACAAGTAAATCTTTAAAACATCGCAATGCTTTTTATAAAAATGAAGCCATTATAAGACTCAGTTCCCATCACACAATGCAACGCAAACCGGAGGATAGAGTTTTACCCTATAATGGCCAAAATATGCTTGATACGAATAAAACAAAAGCATTTGATATTATTACTAGTGTTTATATGTTTCAAAAACAATTTCAAATCATAAGCATCAATCATAGACGACATTAATGCCCCATACCACTATGTCGCCATATATATGTGTACAATCAAAACCGCACAGTCACGTATTTGGAAATTGGATTTCCGTCATGAACCGAGGCAAAAGATAGTCCTTACTGAATTCGAGACTCTCTAGCCCGAGCCTCAGGACCCAGACTCAGGTGGGCCATTGGAGCGACAGGGCCGGTCCACCGATGTGGATTAAAATGCCTGAACACTGCGTTTCCTCACCCTTTGGGGTGTAAATGAGCCAAATTACTCCATCGGCTTCACATAGTCACCGATATATCTGAGGCGCCTCGCAACAGCAACAACCACACATGTGAAAATAATATAATTGTCAGCCAGTTTAAGAACTGACACCACCTCTAGCTTGAAAGAAACGCATGTCCTCCCTGAGGTCCTCTCCCGTTTTTGGTTCATACCGGGGTGTGAGGCTTGCGAATCAACGTTATACACAAAGCTATGCCACACAGGCCATGCTTTGATCATCAACCACAAGACTTTGCTTTTCAACAGAAGCCTTGATCATTTGCAACTTAGGCATGCCACGCGGGCAATTCACTCTATGCGACTGATTTCAATCGATATATAACCGATGAGATCATACGTCTCAGAGAAGGGCGTTAAGCAAGAGAATAAATTCCCCGCCGCCAAACAGATATATATTTAATAGAGATCAATCAACACAGAACAAAATCCAATGTCAGACACACAGTCCATTTACAAGTTCGTCCTGGGTCTGAACGAAACCGGAGGCACTATATACCTCGCATATCCATCGATCTCCATGTACGTCTGGACGATCACCACTCACTATCCATATTTCGGGATGCCTCCCAATCAGGACATCGGTTACCATCCAACCGAGGTGAAGATCTCTGGTCTTCAACCACCGTCTTCATCATCGACTTCTTATCGTCGATCAATTATTTGAAATGAGATTTAACTCGACCATTTCAAATAATTCACATATATTTAAAATTTAAATCAATTCATTTCAATGGTTAAATTATTCGACATCAATAATTCTGTTATTAAATGTAATTTACACACCAAATACATTAAACCATCGAATATCAAATAAAACGGGTAAATTCGATTTATTTTCCATTCCATATCATTTATACTATTTTATAACGATTTATCGCTATTTTTATTCATTTAAAAATAGCCAATTCATTCAAATGGCGCTTCAGGCCATAACGCGGCCATGGCGCTGTTTTTCTTCAGATTTGATTTACACATATCTGAAAATCTAACCGTTAGATCTTCACCAATTTTATATCATTAGAAAGATCTTTTCAAAATGAATCCAATGGTGTCAGTATTGGGAAAATCCGACAGTCGGATCTCCCGGTACACTCGTTTGAAGTTTTGATTTCAAAATACGAACTGCAGCGTCGTTATTCGATTTAATTTAATTATATATATATATATATATATAATCGATTCTGGCGTTGCTTTTCTTCAAATTTGAATTAAACAATCCAGACAATCCAACCGTTGGATCTTCACAAAGTGGGTGTCGTTGGAAAGATATTTCCAAGACGAACCCAACGATTGCGGTTTCAGGAAAATCCGATGGTCGGATCTCCCGCACTAATCGTTTGAAATCACGGTTTCAAAACACGAACTACAGCTTCGTTATTCGTTTTATTTTATTTATATTTATATATATATATATATATATATATATATATAATTCATTCTTCGATTTCAAAACCATACTCACTTCACATATTTGACAAAAATGATATTTTTATCCCACTGGTATTTATTTCAACACATCACCATTTATAACACTTCGTATTCACAATAAAAATGTAGATTTTATTGTTCGATCTATATATTCAACACATGAATGTTTCGACTTCACACACACACGATAAAAATATGATTTTTATCGTTCTTCTCCTTGATCCAACACATGAATTTTCTCTATAGGTCATATATATAATAAAAATGTGATTTTTATTGTAAAACAATTTATTTCAAAACACGATTATTTTATATAAGCTATATATATCATAAAAATGTGATTTTTAATGTAAAACCATTTATTTCAAAACATGATTATTTTATATAGTTTATATTTAAGGTAAAATGGTAATTTTTGGTGTTAAAGTGATTTATTTAAAACACTAGTATTTTATATAATCTATATATATGATAAAAATATTATTTTTATTTTTCAAAGAATTTATTCAATACACGAACTCCATTCAACACATGAATTTATTTCAACATTCAACACATGAATTTATTTCAACATTCAACACATGAATTTTATTTCAACATTCAACACATGAATTTATTTCAACATTCAACACATGAATTTATTTCAATATTCAACACATGAATTAATTTCGACATTCAAATTTAATCAAACACAGAAATATTTCAGAAAATTTGGGTAGCATAATGACAGGGTAGTTAAAACCGGGGCCGTCCCTTGTACGGCTCCTTGCTCTACCTTAAAACCTCGCGGTTTTTGACAATGAGGATTTTCAATATCTTAGTTCGCACGCAGGAGAATTTTCCCATATATTAATCCTATTGGGATTTCAATTACAATCAATCATTTCAATTCAACCATTCATGATATTCACCAAATTTCACATCAACCAATAATCCAAACAATATCACAACCAATAAATATCGTCTATGGTCTGTGGACGAGGGGAGTACATATATATATATATATATATATATTCGTATATATATATTTCAATTCACTTCGATTTTCATTTCAATTTATTTCAACACATATATAATTTTTACAACGCATATATAACTTATACATCGAACATACAACTTATACAACACTTATACATAAGGTGTACAATGCTTATATAACTCATACTTCGACTATATAATTTATACATTGTTGTTTTCCATATCGTTTATAAATTAGAAATCTCACATTGGGTTCCACTCCACCAAAAATAGCAGAAGGCTCAAAAAAATATGCGGTCTCTTCTAGAATGTAGAAGACGTCCACATGAGTCCATTGTCTCTTGTTTCACTGAATTTCGACCACAAACGAAAAAGATTTGATTTTTATAGTGAAATCAAAATCCGTAGCGTTTAGAAGTGCTATAGACTATAAAATAAATTACAAGTCATTACCTCTCTGATTTGTTCAAAACTAGGCTTCAACGTTTCTCGAAATCCGTGTAGCGGTTGCTCGATCGGATTTCACCACGCAGTAAGGCCTGGAGAGGCGCACGTGCGCTAGGGAGGGGGTCCAGTTCGGTGGATCCAGGTGCTGCCGGCGGCGGTTGAAAGGCTCCAAATTTGGAGTCCTGGATCTCGTGATTCACTTGACGAGAGGGGGTGCAACGACCATGGATTTGAAGCTTGAGAGGAGCTCTTCAAAAACCCCAACTGGGTCGAAGGCTATCGATGCGTGTAGGAGGAGAAAACGAGGAGAGAAGGGAAGAATGAATTCTGCCGTGCGTCGAGAGCTCCTTCGGGGAGAGAGAAAGAGATGGCGTGTTGTGATTGGTCAATGAATATTATTTTTAATTTATATATTTTTAAAATCTCAAAAATACCCCTCTTCACATACTAACTCCAATCCAAACCCAACGATTGTCGTCTCTAGCTAAATACCCCCATTACGAACACAATGGGATATGTTTCGAATGCCCATTCGACTGTTTCAGTCAGTTTTCCTTCAAATTAAAATATAAAACATTTGATATTTGATTTGAACGTACATTTCAATTTGCCGGGGCCACATACTGATTCTAAAAATTCCAGAAAAATAAATCTAGCTATGTTTTGACGATACGGTCCCAACAAAACTAGTTTCGTCGAATTCTGAGACCATTTGAAAAATGGCCCTTTTCTGGTCGATCCATTTTAATAGAAATTGACCAAACACATTTTCTTTTGCCACGCTCACATACTAGCTTCAAAAATTATGAAATTTGAAACCTAGCAATAATTTGACATCCCGGATCCAACAAAAGCAGTTTCGTCGAATTCTAAGGTAGTTTGCAAAATGGTCATTTTCACGGGCTATATAAACTCTATAGCGACCTCTCTGAAAATTCGTTTGGCCATAACTTTTGCTTCCCGCTATGAAACTTCGATTTTTCAGATTCAGTAGAAAGATATTCACTAACAGATTTTAATATTTTTGGTTTCACTAAAATCTGTTTTATTTTGCACCCGGTACAGTCAGTCAAAGTTTGAATTCAAATTTTGAAACTACCGCGCAATTTCAGGCCTTATTTATAATTAGAATTAATTATATTTATTTTCAAACATGGATTCAAAAACAATTTCCATCGTTATTATTTAAAATATTTTATTTTAAATATTTAAAATCCACAAAAATAGCCAATTTAAAATTTTCAAACTGGTTCAGATTTTCCGGGTTGTTACAATCTCCCCAACTTAAAACTTTTCATCCCCAAAAAGGAACAAAGTCGTAAGTGGATTAATTAACCAACTCAACTTTCAATCTGGCTTCCATTCTTCAACTTTTCAGTTTCTAAGAATTTTCAAATTCTTCAAAAATTTGGCTAACACCCTAAATTTTTGAAAAATTTCGCCATAACCACCTTTGTACGGGGGACTTCGGGTTTTTTTCAAATAGCCTCCCATGGCCCTCACCAATCCAAAAGAAAAAGCCAAGCGGCTAGCCAATCGGCTCATAAAATCATCAAATCCCAAGAAATACAATAAACGTGTGCCTATTTGTTGGGCAAACAATTTTACTCCTCTGCTTAGTTGTTTATCCATAACCTGTTCACACATATATAATGCACAAGTATATATTTCTATCTATTTTTGATTCAGTTCAATATTTGTTCAATTTGGCTAAATGGTTCAAAAATCTAATTAAACAATCAAAAATCAAATAACACAACCAACAATCAATTTGTTTTCATCCTTCAAAAACATACTAATTAATTCATATACTCTTATAAAAGCATTCAGACTATATGATTAAAAAATTTACATCCATGAAAAGAAAACAACGATAAAGTAGAGAATATGATAGAAATTTCAAAATATGGTAAATGTACCTTGCACCGGAGTCAATCAGAGATATCCACCCTGCACTTAGGATAGGCTTTATGAATGCTCTCCTCAGTTTCCCAAGTACAATCTCGCGGATCTCCACTCCATTGCACTTTGACTAAGTGAACTTTCTTGTTCCTCGGTTCTTTGGTTTCTTTGCCAATAGTCTTTAGCGGTTCTCTTCTCACCGCCAATTCTGGAGTAATTTCTATATCCCATTGTGCTGCTTCTTCCACGATCAAGTTGGGATCATGAACATGCTTTCGTAGTTGAGATACGTGAAATACATCATGCACTCCAGGCAACCAATCAGGCAATTGAACTCTATAAGCGAGAGTTCCAATCCGTTCAAGTATAGGGAATGGACCGATAAATCTGGGCGCCAACTTCCCAGTTTTGCCAAATCGAATCACTCCCCTCATCGGAGAAACCCTTAGATACACATAGCCACCAACATAAAAATCCAAATCTCTTCTTCTCGAATCAGCATAGCTCTTCTGCCGGCTTTGAGTGGCGAGTAATCATTTCTTAACGAAATCCACTTTATCTGCAGTTTCACGGATCATATCAGGTCCCAATACAAGTCTATTACCAGGTTTAACCCAACAAGCAAGAGATCGGCACGGTCTACCATACAATGCTTCGAATGGTGACATTGTCAGGCTCGCTTGGTAGCTGTTGTTGTAGGAGAACTCAGCCATACGTAGATGGTCTTCCCATGATCCACCAAAATCAAGAACACAAGCCTGCAATAAATCTTCTAGAATACGATTTACCCTCTTAGTTTGACCATCTGTCTGAAGATGATAGGCGGTGCTTAGATTCAGCTTCGTTCCCAGCTCTACTTGAAATGCCTCCCAGAATTAGCTAGTAAATATTGGATCTCTATCACTAACTATACTGATCGGCACTCCATGTAGCCTAACTATTTCCTTAAAATATATCTGTGCTAGACTTTGAGCAATTCTATTGGATCTGACAGGTATGAAATGGGCGGTCTTCATAAAGCGATCTACGATCACCCAAATAATGTCATTTCCTTTCTTGGTTCTGGGCAAACCATATATAAAGTCCATGGAAATATGTTCCCATTTCCAACCTAGAATATCCAGCGGTTGCAACAATCCGGCAAGTTTCTATTGGTCGCCTTTGACTAGCTGGCAAGTAGGACACCTACTAACATATATTGAAACGTCCCTTTTCATAGCCTTCCACCAGAATGTTCGCTTGAGATCGTTTCACATTTTGCCCACACCTGTATGTATACTCATCTTGGACTTGTGACATTCGTCTAACACTTCTCTTTTGATTTCGGGGATGTCGGGAACACAAATCCTTCCTCTCAATCTCAGGATCCCATCGTTATCTATTTGAAAACCCGAGGGTTCACCTTTCTGAATCCTTCTGATCATATCCTTAATAAAATTATCATCTTTCTGAAGAATAGATATTCTGTCAATCAAGGAAGTCGTAATAATAAAACTGCCCATTATTGCATTCTTTCGACTTAGCGCATCGGCCAGAACATTGGCTTTCCCTGGAGTGTACAAAATCTCAAAATCGTATGCTACAAGAAATTCTAGCCAATGTTGCTGCCTCAGATTCAAGTCCTTCTGGGTGAACATATACTTTAACGACTGATGATCTGTATATAGTTCGAATTTCTCACCCAAAAGATAGTGCCTCCAGATTTTCTCAGCAAATACGATGGCTAACAACTCAAGATCATGAGTAACATAATTTTTCTTGTGCGGTTTCAGCTGACGGCTAGCATAAGCAATCACTTGACCTCTTTGCATTAACACTGCACCAAGTTCTTCTCTAGAGGCATCTGTCCAGACTTTCAAGTCTTGATTGCCATCGACAATCGTTAACACTGGAGCAGTTGTTAATCTTAATTTTAGCTTCTGAAAAGCCTCCTCACATTCAGGAGTCCACTTGAATTTTGCGTGCTTCTTCATAAGCTTTGTTAAGGAACTAGATATCTTCGAAAAATCTTTAACGAACTTCCGATAATAACTAGCTAATCCAAGAAAACTCCGAACTTCTGTGAGAGTACTAGGTTGCTTCCAATTTTGAATAACGGTGATTTTACCTGGATCCACAGCAATTCCCTCTTTTGATACAACGTTGCCAAGAAACTTTACTTCATCTTGCCAGGATATACATTTGGACAGTTTGGCCTTTAAAACATTCTTTCTCAGAATTTCCAACACTTGTTCCAAATGTTTTTCATGTTCAGCTTTTGACTTAGAGAAGATGAGAATATCACCAATAAAAACCAGAACAAATTGATTCAAAACTTCTCTGAATACCCTATTCATTAAATCGACAAAATAAGCTGGAGTGTTACATAAGCCGAACGACATTATTAACCATCATAGAACAAATCAGGACCTCTGAATGATGTCATAGGAACACACTCTTCGGCAATACGAAGCTGATGGAAGCCTGTAGCTAAGTCCATCCTTGAAAATACTTGTGCACCATTCAATTGATCCAGCAAATCATCAATCCGCGGCAATGGATATTTGTTCTTTAATGTCTGCTTGTTCAAGTCACGATAATCCACACATAGTCGAAGAGTACCGTCTGACTTTGGGACAAACACCACTGCTGCTCCCCAATCAGAGAAACTAGGCCTGATCAGACCCTTCCATACAAGCTGTCGAGTTTGATTATCTAACTCATATTTCTCCTTTAGAGTCATTCTCCGAATAGCGTGCACTACTGGCCTTGCATTCGGGATTAAAGCGATCTTGAAATCAATTTCTCTCTTTGGAGGTAAGCTAACAACTTCTTTGAACACATCTGCATAATTTTTGACAACAGGAATATCTTTTATGAGGTCTGGTATATTCTCTGCGACTACAGGGATATTTTCTGTTTGAGCAGGAGAAACATCAAGAGCTGACCAAAAGTCTTTTCTATCTGAATTCGGACCTTCACATGGTATGGTTATATAACTTCCCAATTGGGCCTTTGCCTTAACAACTCTCTCGCGCATTTAACCTCAGCTTCATATTTGGTTAACCAATCCAATCCCAAAATAAGATCGAATTCAGTAAAATTCATGATGATAGAGATGGTAAGGAACTTATAATAGGAAAAAGAGACAGGCACCGCACAAACCCAACTAAGATCGAGAGAACCCCCAACCGGATTATGGACAGTGATGGGTTCTTTGAGCTTTTTCACTTTCAAATCCAACTTCTTAACTGCATTCTTTGCAATAAAGCTTCGTGACGCGCTTGTATCAAACAGTACTTTGACGGGAATGTTTTTGACATTAAGCGTGCCTTCCAAAACATCTGACCTTCCCTGACTAGCGGAGGGCTCAGAAGTTTCTACCACTTCATTTACTTGTACTGTTTCAGATTTCTTGGATAGCCGGCAATTTTTTGAAATGTGACCCGCCTGGTGGCACTTATGGCATCCTCTATTCTCTTGTAACTTCTTACCGGACTTAGACCCATCCTTTATTTGTTTCTTTAAAGATCTGCAACTAATCGAGAAATGTCCTTGCTTATTGCAGTTAGAGCATACCGCAGTCGTTACTGGTTCTTTTTCAGATTTAACACTTTTTCTCTTGGCACTGGGCTTCTTACTGACCTCCGGCACCGTACTGGCCTCAGGACTATCAGTCTCTGACTCCCCTTTGTTATCAGTACTGACTTCCTCTTCATCGTTCAAAAGACCTTTCCTATTGATATCTTCATACTGATAAGCCATGTATATCATTTCAGAAAAAGGAAGCTTCATATGCCCCATTACTCTACTTTGGTACTTTCTTTGAAGCCCGCTGATAAATCTCAGATTCTTCCTCTTCGGATTTTGAATTAAATGAGGGGCAAAGTGAGAAAGTTCATTGAATTTCTTGTGATATTCTAGAATACCCATATCTCCTTGTATCAGATAACTGAATTCATCACATAGTCGCTCAGTTGCTTCTGGAGGAATAAATCTTTTTGAATCTATCCCAGGTGATATCACCTTCTGGATTATCTTTGATGATTGTTTCCCACCAGATTAAAGCTTCTTCTTTGAGCGCCCAAGATGCCACTAATCTTTTCTGATCGTCCCTCAGCTGGAAACTCTCAAAAATTCTTTTGGCAGAACTCATCCAAGCTTGGGTCTGAATAATTGATTTATTGCCCGAGAATTGTGCTCCACCCAGATTCCGATATCTCTTAAATAGAGCATCTAAATCTGGTTCTGCATTCCTACTGTTTTTTACACTCATTTTCTAGTACTTCTGCAAATAGCAGATCAAGTGTCAGGTCAACAGAAAATGTATTTTTTAAAACATAGAAACATATACTTGAATGTAAATGTGTCTATCGAGGTATATTTCATTCTGCTATACTCATACTTGGATATTACTCATCCTATCGGTAATGAGTTACTCGTCCTAGAACACTACTGGTTCTATTTCTGACGAGTTCGTTAATATGTTATATTCCTGAGCTAAGCTTAACCAAAGCTCTGATATCACGTTGTGAGGACCCCAAAACCCCGTACGACGGTGTCAAGTGTAATCTTTGGAATATAACACATAAACAGATTATAACAGAACATAAATAATTAAATACACCTGATAATGTACAATAGAATACACTGGATAAACATAATCATCAGAGTTACACAGTATACAAGATCATACTTAGTACAAATACAGTGCAGCTATACATAAATGTCTACAGCAAAAAACAAACATAATATGTACAGTAGGAGCTGAACAGCAAAAAAAGAGAGATAAATGATAGAATCCGTCTTCAGATCCAGCTATCCAAAAAGATCCTGCTAAAACCTGAATACAAGGTTGCCCGTGTAGAAAGAGGGGCATCCGAGTTTTCAAGTGAAACAAACTACGAGATAGTCGTGGGACTGGTAAGAGAAATCTACTTAACACATTCTATAATATGGCTAATCACAGGACCACGCCACTTTCGCGGAACCGGTTTACTCCATTGGATTGCCAGTGCTTTAAAACAAGTAAATCTTTAAAACATCGCAATGCTTTTTTATAAAAATGAAGCCATTATAAGACTCAGTTCCCATCACACAATGCAACGCAAACCGGAGGATAGAGTTTTACCTTATAATGGCCAAAATATGCTTGATACGAATAAAACAAAAGCATTTGATATTATTACTAGTGTTTATATATTTCAAAAACAATTTCAAATCATAAGTATCAATCATAGACGGCATCAATGCCCCATACCACTATGTCGCCATATATAGGTATACAGTCAAAACCGCACAGTCATGTATTTGGAAATTGGATTTCCGTCATGAACCAAGGAAAAAGATAGTCCTTACCGAATTTGAGACTTTCTAGCCCGAGCCTCAGGACCCAGACTCAGGTGGACCCTTGGAGCTACAGTGCCGGTCCACCGATGTGGATTAAAATTCCTGAACACTGGGTTTCCTCACCCTTTGGGGTGTAAATGAGCCAAACGACTCCATCGGCCTCACATAGTCGCCGATATATCCGAGGCGCCCCGCAACAAAAACAACCACACAGGTGAAAATAATATAAATGTCACCCAGTTTAAGCACTGACACCACCTCTAGCTAGAAAGAAACGCATGTCCTCCTTGAGGTCCTCTCCCGTTTCTGGTTCATACAGGGCGTGAGGCTCGCGAATCAACGTTATACACAAAGCCATGCCACACAGGTCGTGCTTTGATCATCAACCACAAGACTTTGCTTTTCAACAGAAGCCTTGATCATCTGCCACTTAGGCATGCCACATGGCAACTCACTCTATGCGACTGATTTCTATCGATATATAACCTCTGAGCTCGTACGTCTCAGAGAAGGGCGTTAAGCAAGAGAATAAATTCTCCACCGCCAAACAGATATTTAGTTAATAGAGATCAATCAACATATAACAAAATCCAATGTCAGACATAGTCCATTTACAAGTTCGTCCTGGGTCTGAACGAAACCTGAGGCACTATATACCTCGCATATCCATCGATCTCCACGTACGTCTGGACGATCACCACTCTCTATCCATATTTTGGGATGCCTCCCAATCAGGACATCAGTTACCATCCAACCGAGGTGAAGATCTCCGGTCTTCAACCACCATCTTCATCATCGACTTCTTATTACCGATCAATTATTTGAAATGAGATTTAACTCGGCCTTTTCAAATAATTCATGTATATTTAGAATTTAAATCAATTCATTTCAATGGTTAAATTATTCGACATCAATAATTCTGTTATTAAATGTAATTTTCACACCAAATACATTCAACCATCAAATATCAAATAAACCAGGTAAATTCAGTTTATCTTCCATTGCATATCATTTATACTATTTTATAACGATTTATCGCTATTTTTATTTATTTAAAAATAGCCAATTCATTCAAATGATACTTCAGGCCATAACGCGACCGTTGCGCTGTTTTTCTTCAGATTTGATTTACACATTTCTGAAAATCTAACTGTTGGGTCTTCAAAAATTTTATATCATTAGAAAGATCTTTTCAAAACGAATCCAAAGGTTTCAGTTTTGGGAAAATCCGACGGTCGGATCTCCCGGTACACTCGTTTGAAATTTCGATTTCAATATACGAACTGCAGAGTCATTATTCGATTTAATTTAATAATATATATATAAATATAATCGATTCTGGCGCTGTTTTTCTTCAGATTTGAATTAAACATTCCAGACAATCCAACTGTTGGATCTTCAAAAAGTGGGTGTCGTTGGAAAGATATTTCCAAGGCGAACCCAACGGTTGCGGTTTCGGGAAAATCCGATGGTCGGATCTCCCGCACTAATCGTTTGATATCACGGTTTCAAAACACGAACTGCAACTTCGTTACTTGTTTTATTTTATTTATATTTATATATATAAATATAATTCATTCTTCGATTTCAAAACCATACTCACTTCACATATTTGATAAAAATGATATTTTTATCCCACTGGTATTTATTTCAACACATAACCATTTATAACACTTCGTATTCACAATAAAAATGTAGATTTTATTGTTCGATCTATATATTCAACACATGAATGTTTTGACTTCACACACACGATAAAAATATGATTTTTATCATTCTTCTCCTTTATCCAACACATGAATATTCTCTATAGTTCATATATATAATAAAAATGTGATTTTTATTATAAAACAATTTATTTCAAAACGCGATTATTTTATATAAGCTATATATATCATAAAAATGTGATTTTTAATGTAAAACCATTTATTTCAAAATACGATTATTTTATATAGTTTATATATAAGGTAAAATGGTAATTTTTGATGTCAAAGCGATTTATTTAAAACATTAGTATTTTATATAATCTATATATATGATAAAAATGTTATTTTTATTTTTCAAAGAATTTATTCAATATACGAACTCCATTCAACACATGAATTTATTTCAACATTCAACACATGAATTTATTCCAACATTCAACACATGAATTTTATTTCAACATTCAACACATGAATTTATTTCAACATTCAACACATGAATTTATTTCAACATTCAATATATGAATTTATTTCGACATTCAACTTTAAATCAAACACAGAAATATTTCAGAAAATTTGGGTAGCATAACTGCAGGGTAGTTAAAACCGGGGCCGTCCCTAGTACGGCTCCTCGCTCTACCTTAAAACCTCGCGGTTTTTTGACAATGGGGATTTTCAATATCTAGTTCGCACATAGGCGAATTTTCCCATATACTAATCCTATTGGGATTTCAATCACAATCAATCATTTCAATTCTACCATTCATGATATTCACCAAATTTCACATCAACTAATAATCCAAACAATACCACAACCAATAAATATTGTCCATGGTCTCTGGACGAGGGGAGTACATATATATATATATATATATATATATATTCGTGTATAAACATATTTCAATTCATTTCAATTTTCATTTCGATTTATTTCAACACATATATAATTTTTACAACACATATATAACTTATACACGTAACATACAACTTATACAACGCTTATACATGAGGTGTACAACGCTTATATAACTCATACTTCGACTATATAATTTATACATCGTTGTTTTCCATATCGTTTATAAATTAGAAATCTCACATTGGGTTAAACTCCACCAAAAATAGCAGAAGGCTCAGAAAAATATGCGGTCTCTTCTAGAATGTAGAAGACGTCCACACGAGTCCACTGTCTCTTGTTTCACTGAATTTCGACCACAAACGAAAAAGATATGATTTTTTTAGTGAAATCAAAATCCGTAGCTTTTAGAAGTGCTATAGACTATAAAATAAAATACTGCCGTTACCTCTTTGATTTGTTCCAAACTAGGTTTCAACGTTTCTCGAAATCCGTGTAGCGGTTGCTCGATCGGATTTCAACACGAGGTAGGGCCTAGAGAGGCGCACGTGCGCCAGGGAGGGGATCCAGTTCGGTGGCTCCAGGTGCTACCGGCTGCGTTTGAAAGGCTCTGACTTTGGAGGCCTGGATCTCGCGATTCACTTGACGAGAGGGGGTGCAACGACCATGGATTTGAAGCTTAAGGGGAGCTCTTCAAAAAACCCAACGGGGTCGAAGGCTATCGATGCGTGTAGGAGGAGAAAACGAGGAGAGAAGGGAAGAATGAATTACGCCATGCGTCGAGAGCTCCTTCGGGGAGAGAGAAAGAGATGGCGCGTTGTGATTGGTCAATGAATTTTATTTTTAATTTATATGTTTTTAAAATCTCAAAAATACCCCTCTTCACATACTAACACCAATCCAAACCCAACGACTGTCGTCCCTAGCTAAATACCCCCATTCCGAACACAATGGGATATGTTTCGAAGGCTCATTCGACTGTTTCAGTCAGTTTTCCTTCAAATTAAAATATAAAACATTTGATATTTAATTTGAACGTACATTTCAATTTGCAGGGGCCACTTACTGATTCAAAAAATTCCATAAAAATAAATCTAGCTATGTTTTGACGATACGGTCCCAACAAAACTAGTTTCGTCGAATTCTGAGACCGTTTGAAAAATGGCCCTTTTCTGGTCGATCCATTTTAATAGAAATCGACCAGACACATTTTCCTTTGCCACTCTCACATACTAGCTTCAAAAATTATGAAATTTGAAACCTAGCAATAATTTTACATCCCGGATGCAATAAAAGTGGTTTTGTCGAATTCTGAGGTCGTTTGCAAAATGATCATTTTCACGGGCTATATAAACTTTATAGCGACCTTTCTGAAAATTCGTTTGGCCATAACTTTTGCTTCCCGCTATGAAACTTCGATTTTTCAGATTCGTTAAAAAGATATTCAATAACAGATTTAAATATTTTTGGTTTCACTAAAATCCATTTTATTTTGCACCAGATACAGTCAGTCAAAGTTTGAATTCAAATTTTGAAACTACCGTGCCATTTCAGGCTTTGTTTATAATTAGAATTAATTATATTTATTTTAAAACATCGATTCAAACACAATTTTCATCGTTATTGTTTAAAATATTTTATTTCAAATAATTAAAATCCACTAATATAGCCAATTTAAAATTTTCAAACTGGTTCAGATTTTCCGGGTTGTTACAGTACAATTCATAACTTTTACACTTTTTATAACCAGATCTGATGAGTGTCAATCTAAACACAATAATTTATTTACCAGATCTGATAGACATAGGCATAAAAACTAAAATTATAACAAATGAGATAAATACATTATTATAAATGTATATGTAAATTTACCACTCACCTTATAGCTTCCAAATTCAAAGTACGAACCTCTTTAGGCCTATAATTCCCAAATTCTTATAAATTACCATTTATCTAAAATGGGGAAAATTCTAAATATGTAGTAATGTAATAAAAAGGGAAGAGAGAGAAGAATCTATCGTTTAGCATCAAATTGCATTCTTTTCCATTGAATCAATCTATCCTCTCAATTGCATATGAATTTGATTTGATATGCATTAATATATTTTTATTTTAGAAATTAGGATAGAAAAGGAAGAAAAATGACAGAGCTCCATTGCCTCTATAGATTTGAATGGAAAAGAATGAGGCTCTACCCCTTTATTTATAGGGGTGGAAATGGCCTAGAATCATCTGATTAGTTTTAAGTTATATCCGTCCATTCGTTTTGTAAAATATAACAAGAATACCCCTCAAAACCTAGCTGTCACTGGGCACTACAAGCTCGAGGCGGTCGACACCCCCGGGGAGCGGTCGACTTCCCTTTAGCCGAAATGCCCAATAGAGGCAGGTTAAAGAGGGAAAGGAATTTATTAATTATTCTCTTTATTTATTTTCGTTCGTTTTTCGTATTTCGTCTGTAACTTTTTCATACGGAGTTCATTCGCGAAACTTCAGAGATGAAAGTTGACCGGAATTCCGAGATGAACGCAATGGTTAAAGTTTCATGGTCAAATTCTATCGTTTGCAGAAATTTCTATTTTTGAGCTTCTGATTAAATAAATATTTTATTGCCAAAAATCCCGGGTTGTTACAATACTAGTTTATTCCTGACTACCATGACACTTTTGAAGCTTGGGTGAGATCTTTGTGAACTTAAGCACCTCTCTGGTCATTTTTCCCTCTTTCACGTCCATTTCTTTTCTTCAGCAGTTACATGTTTCTGCTAAACACAAATCCTTTTTCCTCATGATGATGCTAACGAGTCGTCTAAATCTTGTAGTATTTTAATTTTCTCCGAGTGTGAACAAGGATGGGAAGTAGAGGCCAAATTGGAAGCTTGAATTATGGTAGAGACCAGGATTGAAGTAGTGAATATCGCTTCAGTTTCTATACCACTGGAAGATGAAGAAATGGGCGTGGAGATCTTAGAGCCTATACAAGAAAAATGAGCAATCAGATAATCAACCTCCTTAAGCAAGAACAATAAGTCCTCAAGTTAAGGAGTAGAAAGAGAATACTTTTGTGGGTGTCTCAGTCCAGAAGGGTACCTCAAAGTCCTTCCTATTATCACTATTACCTAGTCTCATAACCATATGTGTCTGTATCGAAGTTGAAGTAGAAGTCAAGATGCCAACCGACGAATAAGAGAGGGAGTAATGCCTTCAGACACCAGGGAGAACTCATATTGTCTCTCAAGCTCCAATGAAGAATTTTGGGGTCTGAAGCAACGTGACAAGCCAAGTTTGCCTCAAAGTTCCCACTTTAGTTGAAGCTTGCCTCTCTTTCTCAAGCCTAGTCTCTTCTCTTCCATGGCGAGGATAGTTTCAAATTCCTTATCTAGATAATGTCTGGTTTGCTCCTCTTTAGTGTAGCCTAGCCCGACGACTTGCTCCATCACTTCTTATGGGTGAATTTTCTCCTAGAGGCATGGACTCTCATTTTCTGTGAATGACAAAGTGTAGAAGTTAAACATCGTGGCATCCTACTGGTCCATCTTGTCATCATAAGCTTTTGAAGATTGGCAGTTGGCTGATTTTTCTTTTTTTCAAGCTGTGTAACCTGATTTTGAAGCAAGGAAATATCTTTTATCTATGTCGATATAGTGTGGAAATGATCAATAATAGACTACGCTTGAGGCTAAGTGATATGGCAGCTTCGAGACCCTTTCACATGGCCTCCTCATCAAAGTGAGTTTTCTTGAGATAAATGTCACAGAAAATTTCAAGATTTATTCCTATATCACTTAACTCTCGTACCATAACTTTACTCCCTTTCCTGGTTGTCAAAGCCTCATCCATATCCTTCCTCAAATGCTCGACCATGGCATCACGCTTCTTTACTACCTCTGAAAACACCTCTCTCTCACGATCATGGGTCAGGATTTCTGTAAATTAGCGTTGTTTATGGTTTCATGATATTTACACAATCTTTACTAGCCTTCTAGTTGATCCACGTCTCTCTTCCAAGCTTTGGTTCTGTTCAAGGTGGTCTCCCTATCAAGAACCATGAAATCTTGGTCAAATTATCCCCTTTCAAAACCAACCAAACAAGTTTTTAGATAAAGTGATAGGGATGGCCTATAGCTGATTTGATTCCATTTTCGGAGTTGGTAAAAATCAAGGGCGGGACCAACAAAGGTAAGCATTTCAATCTTAGGGCTATCCAGAGTCTTCAAAGAATGGTGGTGCTCGGATGGACCCTGCTATATTCTCTATCATTCAGAAGGCTACTCAATCTCAGCAGCTTTCTTGCCTTCACAAACCCTTTCCTTATCTCTTTCCATTTTTTTCTCTTCTTCTCTTCCCTAACTCTCTCCTTTTGCTTCATTTTCCGATCCTTGCACTTCTTTCTTCTTCTTCGTTCTTCCATTTCCGAGTAGGAGGGAGAGTGATACTTTAAAACTGAAAAGCCTCCTACACGAGAAGTCGTCTGGGGAAGTATGTTGGGAGCTAGCAATGTGACCATGGCTCATGCACTGTCTAAAAAAGAAAATGAAGCGAATCTAGTGACAAGGCTAAATAAAGGGGAAGTGCGGTGATCCTAAAGTAAAGTGTTTGACATTTTATCTACATTTTAATGACTCCACAAACTGCATCTCTTCATAATTATTGTTAGAGTCTACATGCCATCCGACCATCCGCAGTAATTCACCTAGGACAGAAGTCAAGAGTTTGTAAGTGTGATGTTCTCACTCCGGGTAGCATGGATACCACTAAAATCTCCAAACTCATTGGCTACACCTCTATCTCTAGAAGTAGGACTTAAAATTCAGTTGAATACACAATAGACATCAGTAATTATGCGCTCTTTAATATCCATCCCTTGATGTACTGGTGTTATCCTCGAGGTCTCATCAAAAGACAGGCGTAGTATTCTCTAAACTCACCACCTTCTCTAATTGAAACGTATTCTTCTTCCTCTTTAATTTCTCTTTCTTTTGCTTCTAGATAGGTTATGTGCCTTTTTCTCTATACAAACTACCTCAATATGCTTCTTTTCGGGAATCAGAGTCATCCTCACTTGCTCAATTGGTACTATATGGTTCAGATTCCCTATTTGAATATCTTCACACAATTCCGCTAACAAGCCCACTCCACCCTTTAAGATGGTTTCTTCTGATCTACGGAACAATTAGCTAGAGCGAGTTTTAACTCTCGTTTGGGTAGAAGTTGAAACTTCGCGAGGGCTGAATGATCTCTTGGGACGCAGTAACTGTATCTGTGGAGCTTCTGATCTGTCATAAGAAATATTCTCTCCTTCTCCTATGTTGGACTTCCAATAAAGTCTCCATGGTAGCTTCATGCATAGTGTCTCTATTCGAAGAAGGATATACTAAAGTAAGATGCAAAATTCAAATAGGAATCTGAATGCCTCATTCATGGAAAAACCAAAATTGTACAATTATATCTAGAAGTCCATAATCTATTAAATCATTTAGGGCAACGAATGATGAAAAATTAATTATCAAATGCCATTAGATCGTTAAAAAGGTATAAAATAAGCTTGTGGTTCCACTGAACCTTTACGAAGACAAATGAGGGGTAATTCTAACTTCTGTTGAACAATAGAAAATATCTTAGCTCATCAAAAGATGGCGATGTTTGAAGCTCCGCATAAAGTGGTTGTATAGGCAGTTAAAACGGCATAACCTTTAGGTTGCAACTAAAACAAAGTGATGCTTATCTCCTAGAGAACCATTCGTGAAAATGGATTACAGAAGGCACGTCATTATAGAACACATAAAGAGTTGACATGTCATGAAGCCAGGCAGCTTCCTATGAGCAAATACTTTAAGGGATTTCTCTAACAAATCAGGAATGACTATTAGAGGGGAACGTGACAAGTCAATGACCGAACTTGCCTAGATTATAGTATGTTAAATCGAAGCTAGAGTTAAAGTCCAAACTATGGCAGAGGACAAATGCGTGGTGGTTGAAGACCTGCTTTAGAGTGGGAAGAAATTTTGGCTTTGGACTTGAGGTGAGACAAACATCGCGAAGTCATTCTATAATATAATCTTATGTTAAAGACTATCCAGTACATTTTCTCCAAAGCATTTTTTGAATAAAGAAACATACGATATTCAAAGGAAGCCGACATGCATTGAACAATTGAATACCAAATGCTAACCAAAGCAAGTGCGGTGCTCTATCTAAGTGAATGAAGTTCACTGAGACCTGAACTTTGCAACTAGAGCGTCTAACTTGGATAGCCTACTTGTACAAGAAAAACAATCTATGCCACCACTTTTTGTCTATTCGGGACTTACTCGTTATCAATTGAAAATTCAACAATAGATCCGTTTTCCAAAATGCCATGAGAAGCTTTCCTTTTTTGGACCATTGGACATGCAAATACAGCATGAAGAAGCCATCAAACTACTAATATGCTTAAACTTGATCATGTTCAGTTTAATGATTTAGAGTTTGTCATATCTGCAAAATGATGTCCAAAATTCAATAACCTCAAACATCCATTTTAATTTTGCAAGGCAATTTCATTTTCAAGTACAATCATTCTTTATAGAAATATTTATGGGCATTTATGATTTTGTAATGGGTTTAAGTTCGGCTCTAGACATCCCGTTTGTTCTAGAGAGTCACATGCGCTTAAACAAAAGGCATTTGAAGTTCAATTTCAATTGTGTGCATATATTTTCAAGTCCAAAGATGATTTTTTTAAATCAAAACAAGATTTAATTAGGTTTGGATGTCACAAAATTCGACAATCTTATGCTTAAGTCGTCACTATCAGACCCTAAACCCCAAAAATTGTGCAAACCTATGAATTTTTAGTCAAGCATAAATTAGGGTTTAGATCTCTCAAATTGAACCAATAAAGCCAGTATCCAAGAAAAGGAAGAAACTAATAGCCAAAGGGTGACAATGATGGTCAGAACGGTGGCAGTGATGATGGACGGGGAACTAGGGTTTGCGCAATAAGATGGGCCAATCTAGGGCATGTAATGGAGATTTAGGCTGGGCGATTCTGATGACGACAAGGGAGTGATAGCAGGAGTTGGCGGCGATAGGCAATACTAACCATCATTCACTGACGAAGGAAAAAATAAATGGATCGATCTGGGAGGCTATTTCGTGGATTAGATCATCTTAGGAGTAGAAAGGTGAAATGTAACACCTAGTAAAATACACCACAAATAGACACAGAGAACTAAAATAATAAAGATTAAATTTTAATGATAATTGACTAAAAACATTAATATTCAATACTTAGTTAATTTGGCCATGAAAGTTATACCATTGCGTTTGTAGCGAGATTTTGATCCATATTCATATTTTATTTTAAAAAACAGAATCAATATAAAAAAGATATAAATAAAATAAGTTTTGAACTTAAAATAAATAAACTTGTAAATTTGAATTTGAATTTAAACCGTATGAGATTTAAAAGGGAATAAAAATAGTCATAAAAGAACATTCCAGTTTGAAATTCAAGATTATGTGTACATATGCATATATAAGAAATAGTATACATTAAAAGAAATAAATCCTAATAGGTTAATATTAAATATAGCAAAACATAAGGCATATGCCAGGATGTCGAGAATAGGAGGGCGCTCGATCGCTCCAACCTATAGTGTTCGACTTACAAGTTGACCGCCCAATAAGGAGGAGGTCAACTTCTATATGGGTGAAGTGGGCGGCGACGAATAGGTTTTCGGGATATTTTCTTTAGAGTTTGGTGTACTAGACACCTTAGATTTCACTATTTAAATATAAAGGTTTATACACACTTTGGCATCTACATATAATACCCTAGACCCACATTCAAACTCACATTCCTTTATGGCTATCTTCGTCCATTCTTTTCCATCCTTATCTTTGTTTAGATCCAATTCTTAGGAAAGGTTAGTTTCTTCTCCTCTCCTCCTTCTTCAGTTTTATTTTAGTAATTTTGGATCTAACTTCTACATGTGTAGGTTTTTTTGTTAATTCTTATACATATGTAAAAATAAAGGAAGAAGAATTGGAATCATTTTGCCGGGTAGCAATCCAGATGGGGATTCCAACTAGGATTAAACACAACTTTTTCTTTCTCATGCTATGAATGGGAACTTTAATATTTACTTTTGTTTCTATACCTTGTTTATTCTAAAAATTTCGATTGTGTATGGATAAGAAATTTGGAGATTATAAAAACCAAACATATCCCCTTAAATCTCTAACTAAATTAAAGTGCCAATCTATGTTTGTTTACTTGGGTTTGGATTACGGATGTTAATAAAAAAGGGATTTTGTTCTTGTATCTTCAGCTTAATCAAAATAATAGTCTATTTTACTTTCTTTCCTCTTTCGGTTCAAACCTTCGATTTGCACAAAATTATGGATTTGGGTACGATAAATCATACGCAGTCAAATCACCGTCTCATTTATAAAACAATGGATTTAGGTGCTATATACTACATGGAACCAAAATCCTTACTTTCGTGCAATGTTTACATAAAATGGAAATGACGTGAAATTTGACTAAGTGAATACATAAAGTTGTATTTATAATTAACCCCCTCTATTTACTAAAGGAATTTTTGAACCTATGTTACAAGTCTATCTTTTGGATGTGTTATTGTTATTTCCCTTCTAGATTATAAATCTTAATTTGGATCTTTTGTGTATTAATATATTTGTAGGTAATATGACTTGTAGATCTATAGTGTGTAGGTTGACATTTCATAAAATTAATGTGTTTTCCACGCGTTCCCATTTATTGCATACTTATTTATATTTATTATAGCGTTAACTACATATTAAATATGTATTTATTTTATTTAATCAGGAATTTTGCATTAAATGTTTCTACTAGCAAAATTTATTCTTATGTGTGTGTTAATGATGTTTACTTGGTATTTAGTGACACGAGGACATGAGCTTAACCCCTCCTTGTAGTAAAAGTTTACCAGGACAACCCAGTTACCAATAGCTATGAGAATGTGGGTTATTGTAAGAAATATAGTGTCAAGTGCCATTTAGTGTTTGGATAGGCCTGCCTCCTGGAAGGTATTAAGTGTTTGACCCACTTCTTAGGAGTATTAAGTAGTTGGACTTTCCCCTTTACTAATGGTTTTATACTTAAGAGTATAGGTTGTAGTCATAGGGCCTACTCTGATAAGGTATTAAGTGATCTATGAGTCCTCCTTTCTCTAATTGTTTGAGGCATTAAATGGTCTCGGATTAGTTAGGTGTAACAACCCGGAAAATCTGAACCAGTTTGAAAATTTTAAATTGGCTATTTTGGTGGATTTTAAATATTTAAAATAAATATTTTAAATAATAGCGATGAAAAGTGAGTTTGAATCGAGGTTTGAAAATAAATATAATTATTTTTAATTATAAACAAGGCCTGAAATGGCGCGGTAGTTTCAAAATTTCAATTCAAACTTTGACTAACTGTACTGGGTGCAAATTAAAACGGATTTTAGTGAAACCAAAAATATTTAAATTTGTTAGTGAATATCTTTCTAACGAATCTGAAAAATCGAAGTTTCATACCGGAAAGCAAAAGTTATGGCTAAATGAATTTTTAGAAAGGTCGCTATAGAGTTTATATAGCCCATGAAAGTGGCCATTTTGCAAATGACCTCAGAATACGACGAAACCACTTTTGTTGGACCTGGGATGTCAAATTATTGATAGATTTCAAATTTCAAATTTTTGAAGCTAGTATGTGAGCGTGGCAAAGGAAAATGTGTTTGGTCGGTTTCTATTAAATTGGATCGACCAGAAAAGGGCCATTTTTCAAATGGTCTCAGAATTCGACGAAACTAGTTTTGTTGGGACCGTATCGCCAAAACATAGCTAGATTTATTTTTCGGGGATTTTTAGAATCAGTATGTGGCCCCGACAAATTGAAATGTACATTCAAATTAAATATTGAATGTTTTATATTTTAATTTGAAGAATAACTGACTGTAACAGTCGAATTGGCCTACGAAACATATCCCATTGTGTTCGGAATGGGGGTATTTAGCTAGGGGCAACAGTCGTTGGGTTTGGATTGGAGTTCGTGTGTGAAAAGTGGTATTTTCCGAATTAAATAAATTAAATAGTAAAATATAAACCTTGGACCAATCACTTTCCTCCTCTCACTTTCCACATTATAGAAACCCGATCCGCTCCTTTCAAACCCGACGGCGACTTTAGCTCCAGCCTTCTCTCCTCTTTTTCTCCAATTCCGCACAACGAAACCACCCACTTCTTTGGAGAATTTGGTAGATCTCGGAACAAGCTTCAAATCAATACCACATTTGTTAATTATCGTTTGATAGTCGAAGAGATCGACTGCCACGAAGTTCATCCGTTCTAGCCGTCGATTCGCCTCCTTCACCAGTTCGAGTTCAGAGCGGTGGTACCCCCTGGAGGCGCCTCTCCAAGCTCTACGCTGTGGCGCTATCCGATCGGCCCCTAGCTACACGGATTTCGAGAAAAAGGGTGACTTAGTTTTGAACAAAACAGAAAAGGTACGACCTTTAAATTTTGAACTGTTCTATAGAACTTTAAAGAGCAACGAAATTCGATTTCACGATAAAAATCAAATCTTTTTGCTATGTTGAAGAAATCCAGTGAAACAAGAGACAATGGACTCGTGTGGACGTCTTCTACATTCTAGAAGAGACCGCATATTTTTCTAAGCCTTCTGCTATTTTTGGTGGAGTGGAACCC
Organism: Allium sativum; assembly: GCA_030737875.1. Lineage (NCBI taxonomy): Eukaryota > Viridiplantae > Streptophyta > Magnoliopsida > Asparagales > Amaryllidaceae > Allium > Allium sativum. Next base: position 962,533,110 of record CM060918.1, read on the forward strand.
AATGTGAGATTTCTGAATTATAAACGATATGGAAATGACGATGTATAAATTATATATTCGAAGTATGAGTTATATAAGCGTTGTACACCTCATGTATAAGCATTGTATAAGTTGTATGTTCGATGTATAAGTTACATATGCATTGTAAAAATTATATATGTGCTGAAATAGAAGTGAAATACACTTATATATATATATATATATATATATATATATATATACACGCCCCTCGTCCACAAACCATGGACGATATTTATTGGTTGTGGTTGATGTGAAAATTGGTTGATAGCGAATGGTTGATTAGAATTGTTTGTGGTTGAAATTGATTGATTGTGGTTGAAAAATACCTGTTTGTGGTTGAGAATTATTTGGTTGAAACCACATAGGATTAGTTTGTGGAAAAGAAAAAAAAGAAACATGCCGCCTGCGTGCGAACTAGATGCATGAAATCCCCATTGTCAAAAGCTGCGAGGCTTTAAGGTAGAGCAAGGAGCCATACTAGGGACGACCCCGGTATAAACTACCCTACCGTTATGCTGCCGAAATTTTCTGAAATATTTCTATGTTTGATTTAAATTCATGTGTTGAGTGTTGAAATATATTCATGTGTTGAATGTGGAAATAAAATTCATGTTTTGAATGGAAATTCAGGTGTTGAAATATATTCGTGTGTTGAATGGAGTTGGCGTATAGAATAAATTCTTTGAAAACTAAAAATAACATTTTTATCATATATATTCATGTGTTGAATGGAGTTCGCTTATAGAATAAATTCTTTGAAAAATAAAAATAACATTTTTATCACATATATAGATTATATAAAATACTACTGTTTTAAATAAATCGTTTCAACATCAAAAATAACATTTTTACATTATATATAAACTATATAAAATAATCATGTTTTGAAATAAATTGTTTTACATAAAAAATCACATTTTTATTATATATATAAACTATAGAGAATATTCATGTGTTGAATAAAGGAGTAGAACGATAAAAATAATATTTTTATCGTATGTGTGAAGTCGAAAACATTCATGTGTTGTATATATAGATTGAACAATAAAATCTACATTTTTATTGTGAATATGAAGTGTTAAAAATGGTGATGTATTGAAATAAATATCTATGGGATAAAATATCATTTTTATCAAATATATGAAGTGAATATGGTTTTGAAATCGAAGAATCGATTATATATATATAAATTAAAATAAAACGAATAACGAAGCTGGAGTTTGTGTTTTGAAACCGTGATTTCAAACGATTAGTGCGGGAGATCCGACCATCGGATTTTCCCGAAACCGCAACCGTTGGGTTCGCCTTGGAAATATCTTTCCAACGACACCCACTTTGTGAATATCCAACGGTTGGATTGTATGGAATGTTTAATTCAAATCTGAAGAAAAACAGCGCCAGAATCGATTTTATATATATATATATATATATATATAATTAAAATAAATCGAATAACGACGCTGCAGTTCGTATTTTGTAATCGAAACTTCAAACGAGTATACTGGGAGATCCGACCGTTGGATTTTTCCCGAAATTGAAACCATTGGATTCGTTTTGGAAAGATCTTTCTAATGATATAAAATTTGTGAAGATCCAACGGTTAGATTTTCAGATATGCGTAAATAAAATCTAAAGAAAAATTGCGCCACGACCACATTATGGCCTGAAGCGTCGTTTGAGTGGAATTGGCTATTTTTAAATAAATAAAAATAGTGATAAATCGTTATAAAATAGTATAAACGATATGGAATGCAAAATAAACCGAATTTACCTGGTTTATTAGATATTTGATGGTTGAATGTGTTTGGTGTGAATATTACATTTAATAACAGAGTTATTGATGTCGAATAATTTAACCATTGAAATGAATTGATTTAAATTATAAATATACGTGAATTGTTTGAAAAGGCCGAGTTAAATCTCATTTCAAATAATTGATCGGCGATAAGAAGTCGATGATGAAGACGGCGGTTGAAGACCGGAGATCTTCACCTCGGTTGGATGATAACTAATGTCATGATTAGGAGGCATCCCGAAATATGGATAATGCATGGTGATCGTCCAGACGTACGTGGAGATCGATCGATATGCGAGGTACGTGGTGCCTCCGGTTTCGTTCAGGCCCAGAACGAACTTGTAAATGGACTGTGTGTCTTACATTGGATTTTGTTCTGTGTTGATTGATCTCTATTAAATATATATCTGTTTGGAGGCGGAGAATTTATTCTCTTGCTTAACGCCCTTCTCTGAGACGTACGAGCTTAGAGGTTATATATCGATAGAAATCAGTCGCATGGAGTGAGCTGCCTGTGTGGCACGCTTAAGTGGAAAATGATCAAGGCTTCTGTTGAAAAGCAAAGTCTTGTGGTTGATGATCAAAGCACGGCCTGTGTGGCATAGCTTTGTGTATAACGTAGATTCGCGAGCCTCACACTCCGGTATGAACCAGAAACAGGATAGGACCTCAGGGAGTGCATGCGTTTCCTCCTAGCTAGGGTGGTGTCAGTGCTTAAACTGGCTGACATTTATATTATTTTCACCTGTGTGGTTGTTGCTATTGCGAGGCGCCTCGGACATATCGGTGACTATGTGAAGCCGATGGAGTCATTCATTGGCTCATTTACGCCCCAAAGGGCGGGGAAATGCAGTGTTCAGGCATAATAATCCACATCAGTGGATCGGCCCTGATGATCCAAGCGGCAGTTGCGGCTGTTCCGGAGACATGGGCTAGATTGTCTCGAATTCGTTAAGGACTATCTTTTGCCTTGGTTCATGACGGAAATCCAATTTCCAAATATGTGACTTTGCGGTTTTGATTGTATACCTATATATGGCGACAAGATATATGGTACCCATGCCGTCTATGATTGATATTTATGATTGTATATAAAATTAGAAACTAACTGGAAACGAGCTAAGATGGGGTGGTTTCCTGGGTATTGGTCTGATATTGGTTTCGGCCTTCGGGGTTAATACTTAGGAATCGTTCTTTTACTAATTTACAGTTGGAGTCTGATTAAGAATTAAATGACAAAATTTACATTTTAAGTGATTTTACTTTATTCGTATCAAGCATATTTTGGCCATTATAAGGTAAAACTCTATCCTACGGTTTGCGTTGCATTGTATGATGGGAACTGAGTCTTATAATGGCTTCATTTTTATAAAAAGCATTGCGATGTTTTAAAGATTTACTTGTTTTAAAGCACTGACAATCCAATGGAGTAAATCCGTTCCGCGAAAGTGGCGTGTCCTGTGATTAGCCATATTATAAAATGTGTTGTGTAGATTTCTCATACCAGTCCCATGACTGACTCGTAGTTCGTTTCACTTGCAAACTCGAATGCCCCTTTTTCTACACGGGCAGCCTTGTATTCAGGTTTTAGCAGGCTCTTTCTGGTAGCTGGAGCTGAAGATGGATTCTATCATTTATCTCTTTTTATGCTGTTCAGCTCCTGTTGTTCATATTATGTTTTTTTTCCGCTGTAGACATTTATTTATAGCTGAACTGTATTTGTCCTAAGTATGATCCTTTATACTGTGTAACCCTGATGATTATGTTTATCCAGTGTATTATTTGTTCATTATCTAGTGTATTTATTTATTTCTGTTCTGTTGTTATCTATTTATGTGTTATATTCCAAAGATTACCCTTGACACCGTCGTACGGGGTTTTGGGGTCGTCACAACGTGGTATCAGAGCTTTGGTTAAGCTTAGTTCTGGAATATAACATATTAACGAACTCGTCAGAAATAGAACCAGTAGTATTCTAGGATGAATAACTCATTATAGATAGGATTAGTAATATCCTAGTATGAGTATAGCAAAATGAAATACACCCCGATAGACACATTTACATTCAAGTATATGTTTCTATGTTTTAAAATATCTTTTCTATTGACCTGAGACTTGATCTACTATTTGCAGAAGTACTAGAAAATGAGTGACAGAAACAGAAGAAGGAATACAGAACCCAATATTGAGGCTCTATTAATTCAGTATCGAAATATGGGTGGAGTACTGTTCTCGGGCAATGAATCTATTATTCGAACCCAAGCCTGGATATGCTCTGCTGAGAAAATTTTTGAAGGTTCAAAGCTGAGAGATGATCAGAAAAGATTACTGGCATCTTGGGCACTCAAAGACGAAGCCTTGTTCTGGTGGGATTCGATTATTAAAGATAATCCAGAAGGTGATATCACCTGGGATAGATTCAAATAAATTTTCAGTGAAAGATTTACTCCTCCAGAAGCAACTGAGCGGTTATGTGATGAATTTTGTTATCTGATACAAGGAGATATGAATATCCCAGAATATCATAAGAAATTCAACGAACTTTCTCATTTTTCCCCTCATCTAATTCAAAATACGAATAGGAAGAATCTGAGATTTATTAACGGGCTTCAAAGAAAGTACCAAAGTAAAGTAATGGGGCTTGTTAAGCTTCCTTTTTCAGGAATGATATACATGGCTTACCAGTATGAGGATATCGACAAGAAGGGTATGTTACGCTACGAAGTGGAAGTCAGTTCTAGTAATAAAGGGGAGTCTGAAACTGATAGTCCTGAGGCCAGTACGATGCCTGAGGGCAGTAAGGAGCCCAGAGCTAAGAGGAAAAGGGTTAACTCTGATAAATAACCAGTAACGACTGCCATATGCAATAACTATCATAAGCAAGGGCATTTGCAAGGAAATTGTAGATCTTTAAAGAAACAAAGGAAGAATGAATCTAAATCCAAGAACGAGTTTCAAGAGAATAGAAAATGCAATCTTTGCCATCACTCTGGTCATGTAAAGCAAGATTGCTGGATGTTAAAAAGGACCAAAGAGCATGTGAATGAAGTGCCAGAAGTTGCAACACCCTCAGCTAGTCAGGGAAGATCTGATGTTTTGGAAGGCACGCTTACTGTCAAATACATTCCAGTTAAAGTATTGTTTGATACAGGCGTGTCCCGAAGCTTTATTGCGAAGAATGCAGTTAAGAAGTGGGATTTGAAATTGAGAAAGCTCAAAGAACCCATCATTGTCCATAATCCGATTGGGGGTTCTCTGGATCATAGTTGGATTTGTGTGGTTCTTGTCTCTTTTTCCAGATATCGGTTTCCTACCATCTCGATCGTCATCAATTTTACTAAATTCGATCTTATTTTGGGATTGGATGTAACACCACGTATTTTCCGTGATCACATAAGTAAAAAATCAGAGAATAATTAAATTATAAAATAAGAATCAAGGGAAATGGGTTGCGCCATTGCGTTCGTCTCGGAATTCTGCATGAAATCGGGTCTGAGTTTTCGAAAATCAGCGTTCGTATGACCAAGTTATGACCCTCAGAAGTTTCAAGAATTTGAATAAAATAAAATAGTTTGAAAATAAAGCCAGAAATTCGAAATTCAAACCCAGAGAAGGCTGGTGGGAAAATTCCCATCCATATACCCAGGCCGACTGGGGAGTCGACCCCCCCCCAACCAGGTCGACTGGGGTGTCGACCACCCCATGACCAGGTCGACTGGGGAGTCGACCTGGGGGTCGACCTGCTCCCAAAACCCAGTTTTTGAACCTGGTTCATTCTGATGTATCCGGTCTCATTTTCTGTCAAGATTCGTCCGCCTAATCCTATATAAATAGCCCCCTAGCCTCATTTTCTCTTCACAATTTCATTCTGTTATACTCTGTCTCTGTTCTAATTAAAAATAAAAATGGCGTCGTTACTCTATTGGAATCAAAACTTGGACTGATGCACCTTCTTCCAACCTGAATAGAATTAAAAGCTAAATCAAATCTCAAATAAAAGTTTAGAGCTACAACAACAATTAAAGAAGAGTAATTCAGCCTTTCTGCATCAACACCAGTTTATTTCCTTTCTTAAACCACGAAAGGCAAGTACAGTTATTTTCCAATATAAACGTTAATTATGATTGTGACATGAATTGTAAATCTGAATCTGAGGTTATGTCTGTTTTGTTCTGTTTAGATCTATCTTATTCTGTATCTCTTTCTTCTGTTCTATAGCCAGGCTACTACGAGCCTGCGCCGAATCTCATAAGAGATTAACGCACGAACGCTAAATTTTGGGACAAATAATGAATAATGCATAATTGGACATGAAACTGTTGCCTATGAGAACTATTGCCTATGACTATGATTCATGCCTATGAGACTATTGCCTATGACTATGATTCATGCCTATGAGACTATTGCCTATGACTATGATTCACGCCTATGAGACTATTGCCTATGACATTGAATAAGAAACTATTGTGATTAGTCGCCCATGACTATTATGGTTAGTTGCTTATAACTATTGTAGTTAGTTTCTTATGACTATTCCCTTAATGATGTTGGATCTCATATTTAATATGTAACCTTGCTAGTTTATTCCCATTCACTCTTATGTACATCGAGCCTAGTAGGGCCATTATCATTGTATTTGGTTCATCATTGCATGCTTATTAGTCTTGGACATAAATGGTGAAATAGAATATTAATTCTAGTTTTGACATGAACTGTAAATGGGAATATTAAGACTAAAATTTAGGGCATATATTGTATTATGAATTATGACCTTGATTTGGGCATATAAGTTTAGGCTAAATTTATGATTAGGCAAGATATGTAAATGGAGTTTTAGATATATATAATCTGCTAAATCTGTTATCTGCTAAATCTGTTAAATTGCCTAATCCGTTATCTGCTAAATCTGTTGAATTGCCTAAACTGCTAAGTCTATTATCTGCTAAATCTGTTGAATTGCTTAAACTGCTAGATCTGCTATCTGTTGAATTGTCTGATCTGTTGAAAACTAGATAATGGTAATCTGGGTATGGAAATCCGTAGGCTCGACCTAAGATTTAGTAAAACATGGAAATTTGATTAATCTATTGTATCCTGTGAAGAAGTTTAATCTTTTAAATAAACAGAATTAGTCTGATATCTGAAAAATCTATATTGGAATGAATTGGCTATGACACGAGGTTAGACTCTGTTTGCGGTGGAAGCCTGCCCGGAACCAACCGGCTCAACCAACGACCGCAAACTGTCAGTCTAATGTGAGAGGTCGTAGGCATAACTAAAATATGCTTAGACACGAGGTTAGGTCTGGCTTGTGGCAGAAGTCTGCCCGAAACCGCCCGGCATATCCAACGGCCACAGGCTACCGACCTAATGTGAGAGGTCAGCGCATTAATATTTAATTAATGCAAATCTGGGATAAGTATGATGTCTAAAATGTTTTGGGTAAATAGGGTTAAACCAACTGGACTGATGAATTAATAAACCTGTTTCGTGAATCTATAGGCCCAATTACAAAGTTAGACAAATCTGTAAATCTGTTAAATCCGTATATCTGATCCGTTAGTCTGAAAACTTGTCTGATCTGCGAACTAGTTGATCTAAACTCTATATGTCTGAACTTGTAAACAAGTTAATCTGAAATCTGTTAGTCTGGGGACACAAGGTTATGAGGGAAATTACTTGTGTCATCTGTTGTTTGGGACCCATATTAGTCAGTAACCCTTTCTGGTATCAAAACTTTGACCCAACAGTAGGTAGGGTCCGAGCACGCTTACTGAACTAATTATAAGCGGTTCATTCTGATAATGGCGAAGGGTGTTGATGGTGCGTTCCAACTGGGTCATGTGCGTGCATGGATCCCAGTCTGCCTCTGAGGATGTAAGACGCCGTGACATCTGTAAATAGGTCTGTGCCAATTGGTTGTCACTTTAGGGAGTGATACACCCTACTATGGGGACGACACAGGGTATTTATGTATTAGGGAGCCGATCGCTTGGGGTAGGGTTTTAGGGTACACTTAGTTCTATCTGTTTCTGTTGGTACCGTCTGTTTCTGCTGGGTGGTAACACCTGTCCGTTTCTGCATGGTACCGTCTGTTCGGGTGGTAAAGGCCCATTTACTAGTGTACACCTAATTGTACATTCTGTTTCCGTAGGGATTAATCTATTTCTATACCTTCTGTTCGGGTGGTAAAGGCCCATTATTAGCATTCTGTTTCTGTCTGTTTCTGTTCGGGTGATAAAGGCCCATTATTAGCATTCTGATTTTGTCTGTTTCTGTTGGGGTGGTAAAGGCCCATTACTAGCATTCTCTTCTATGGAGATTATTCTGTTCCTGTTTCTGTTCAGTTTAGACATTGGGGTGACACATAATCCTGTTATACCAGTATTAGTGCAGAGAGGTGAAAAGTAGTATTATTCTGTTTCTTCTGTTTAACCTAAGTATGTCTGCTGCTCCTGTTACTATTATCTCTTATCCAACTTATTTTCATGTCATTATTATTATTATATGTTCATATGCTGAAAGTTACTGGACTTGCAAGACTTTATGTCTGACCTTGCTTGTTTTCGCCCCTTTTTCTTCCTCCCCCCCTCCCCCTAGGTTTCCAAGGAGGGAATACTTTAGCTTGATCTGGATTCCTTCTGCTTGAAGTGCTTAAAGTATGGCTTAGCTCTTTATAGCTTCTGTTCTGTGGGGATTATAATTTTAAAAAGTATGCATTGTGAAGGCTTTTGTACAAGACTGGCATTTTTGTACTTGAATTCTAATATTGTGAATAGAAAAGATGTAACCAAACTTGCTTCGGTTTCTGTTTGAAATAAAGTTATAAAATTTTCAAGTATTGTTTTATCTATCTTGTAAATTTCTTTTCTGTCTACTAAAACGCTCCATCAAAGTTAAGACATTCCCTTTGTGAGTGACCTTAACAGAGGTGGGGTGTTACACTTGGTATCAGAGCTGTAGGTTACCAGATTGGGTAAAGTTTTTGAAAACTATTTTCAAAAAGGTTTTAAAAGGTAGTATTTTCGAAAGTAAAGCCTATTTTTGAAAAAAAACATAATCCCCAAAAGCCATATATCTGTCTTTTAATCCTCCGTTTGAATCTTTGTTTCCTTCTTTCTCTGGGGCTCCCGGCTTTCTAGGAGGTAACCTCATCGCGGCATGATTCTTAGGCTTGATAAGACTACGACACGGTCAAAGGGCAAATAAACGCCCGACTTCCATCTGTAGCCGCAGTAGTCTCGCCTATGGCTAATTTTCTTTCGAGCTTTGTAGGATTTTCCGTGCGATGGAGGCAGCTTTCGAAGGACTTGACAAATAGTAAAGATGAGAATGAGGGAGATTGGCTAAGGAGCATAACCTAAGGATGAGAAACTCATGGATATGGACTTGGTTCACAAAGGAGGCAAAAAGGAAACACAAAACAAGGAAGAAAAGTCTGAAGATAAAGGAGGAGAAAAGTGCTTTACTTATGGAAGCTTGACTCATCTGGACAAGGATTGCCGAAAGAGGAAGGACACTCACTTCAACTGTGGTGAGATGGGACACTTCACTAGGGACTGCCCGAAGAAGCGGGGGCAAGGACAGAGGACATGACCTACTTCGGGAAGGCAGGCGAATGCTCTCATAGTTGGTGGATAGGATAGAAGTAGGAAAATTTCCATAGAGAGTTTAGTTTCCTTATCTGATTATTGAGTTAGAATTCTTTCTGATTATGGCATTCTGATTTCATAGTCGAGTCTCTGCACTTTAATACTAGTCTTGTTTCTGATCTGGTTATAGTCTCAAACCCCATAGGGGTTACGACTCATCTGTTGGTGATAGGTTAGGGTTTGAGGGTATCTGTGTTAGGCGTCAAGTCGATTGTAATGCATACATTCTGGGTTTTTGAGCGATATGGTGGGATTTTCCCATGCTTAGTTTTCTAAGAATCATTCGATAATATGATTTGTATCAGTAGTCTGTAAGTATCTGAATATTTCTGATAAGATTAAGATTTCCAGTTTTGACATTGTCTAAAGTGGGTAATCCTCTGGGTATCAATCTGATGTTGATTTCGGTCTTCGGGGTTGATACTTAGGGGAATTATTTTCTCAACCAAGGTCTAATGGGAACCAAGTTTTTATTTTTGCTCGCTTCCATCATTCAACTATATCCTATCGATCGAGTCTTCGATCGTTAGATAGGAATCCTATGGATGTAAACATGTGTTTGAAACATGTTATGTTTGATGGTTGCCAGTGGATGCAAGTGGTTGCTAGTGTTTGCTCGTGGATGCATATACACACACTAGGCACTAGATCGGCTCGAAAACACTCTCATACCACATATGGATGTGTGAGCATTTTTCAAATTTTGAGGATGCAAAATGATTGACTCATCACATGGATGTTACATATGAATGAATGGTTGTCACTCATATAAGAATGATATGGATCAAATAGTAAAATGGCATACATGTTGGACTCATGGCACTGACATAATTCGCATTAAGGAGGTCAACTGAATCAGTGGACCGCCTGATCTTTGCATTAGATAAGGAACATATACACACACTTTTGCATATGTTCATACAACATTAGAAGTTTTCTAAGGACAATGGATGCTTGTGGATGATGGTTGAGTAGATGGATGACTGGAAGGTAGGACACATTCTTCTTAACTTGAAGATTTCGGGGACGAAATCCTTTTAGGAGGGGAGAATGTAACACCCCATACTTTCCATGATCGTGTAAGTAACAAATCAGAGAATAATTAAATTATAAAATAAGAATCAAGGGAAATAGGTTGCGCCATTTTGTTCATCTCGGAATTCTACATGAAATCAGGTCCGAGTTTTCGAAAATCGGAGTTCGTATGACCAAGTTATGACCCTCAGAAGTTTCAGGAATTTGAATAAAATAAAACAGCTCGAAAATAAAGCTAGAAATTCGAAATTCAAACCCAGAGAAGGCTGGCGGGAAAATTCCCGCCCAAATACCCAGGTCGACTGGGGAGTCGACACCCCCCAAACTAGGTCGACTTGGGAGTCGACTGGGGTGTCGACCTCCCCATGACCAAGTCGACTAGGGAGTCGACCTGGGGGTCGACCTGCTCCCGAAACCCAGTTTTTGAACTTGGTTCATTCTGATGTATCCGGTCTCGTTTTCTGTCTAGAATCGTCCTCCTAATCCTATATAAACAGCCCCCTAGCCTCAATTTCTCTACACAATATCATTTTGTCTATACTATGTCTCTGTTCTAATTAAAATTAAAAATGGCATCGTTACTCTGTTGGAATCAAAACTTGGACTGATGCACCTTCTTCCAACCTAAATAGTATTAAAAGCTAAATCAAATCTCAAATTAAAATTTAGAGCTACAACAACAATTAAAGAAGAGTAATTCAGCCTTTTTGCATCAACACCAGTTTATTTCCTTTCTTAAACCACGAAAGGCAAGTACAGTTATTTTCCGATATAAACGTTAATTATGATTGTGACATGAATTGTAAATCTGAATCTGAGGTTATGTCTGTTTTGTTCTGTTTAGATCTATCTTATTCTGTACCTCTTTCTTCTGTACTATAGCCAGGCTACTACGAGCCTGCGCCGAATCTCATAAGAGATTAACGCACGAACGCTAAATTTTGGGACAAATAATGAATAATGCATAATTGGACATGAAATTATTGCCTATGAGAACTATTGCCTATGACTATGATTCATGCCTATGAGACTATTGCCTATGACTATGATATGCCTATGAGACTATTTCCTATGACTATGATTCACGCCTATGAGACTATTGCCTATGACATTGAATAAGAAACTATTGTGATTAGTCGCCCATGACTATTGTGGTTAGTTGCCTATAACTATTGTAGTTAGTTTCTTATGCCTATTCCCTTAATGTTGTTGGATCTCATATTTAGTATGTAACCTTGCTAGTTTATTCCCATTCACTGTTATGTACATTGAGCCTAGTAGGGCTATTATCATTGTATTTGGTTCATCATTGCATGCTTATTCTTTCTTGTGCTTATTCCCTATTCCTTTTGCTAGGGTCATTTCATGAGTACTTAGAGAACTTGTGGAAACATGTTATACGGGGATTGGGCGTAGCTTAATTAAGTTAATTTGGCATAATAAATATGTTGGCATAACCTGAATTATCTATAATAGTGAATGATTAACATGTATATTAGTCTTGGACATAAATGGTGAACTAGAATATTAAATCTAGTTTTGACATGAACTGTAAATGGGAATATGGAGACTAAAATTTGGGGCATATATTGTATTATGAATTATGACCTTGATTTGGGCATATAAGTTTAGGCTAAATTTATGATTAGGCAAGATATGTAAATAGAGTTTTAGATATATATAATCTGCTAAATCTGTTATCTGCTAAATCTGTTAAATTGCATAATCCGTTATCTGCTAAATCTGTTGAATTGCCTAAATTGCTAAATCTGTTATCTGCTAAATCTGTTGAATCGCTTAAACTGCTAGATCTGCTATCTGTTGAATTGTCTGATCTGTTGAAAACTAGATAATGGTAATCTGGGTATGGAAATCCATAGGCTCGACCTAAGATTTAGTAAAACATGGAAATTTGATTAATCTATTGTATCCTGTGAAGAAGTTTAATCTGTTAAATAAACAGAATTAGTTTGATATCTGAAAAATCTGTATTGGAATGAATTGGCTATGACACGAGGTTGGACTCTGTTTGCGGTGGAAGCCGGCCCGGAACCAACCGGCTTAACCAGCGACCGCAAACTGTCAGTCTAATGTGAGAGGTCGTAGGCATAACTAAAATATGTTTAGACACGAGGTTAGGTCTGGCTTGTGGCAGAAGTCTGCCCGGAACCGCCCGGCATATCCAGCGGCCACAGGCTACCGACCTAATGTGAGAGGTCTGTGCATTAATATTTAATTAATGCAAATTTGGGATAAGTATGATGTCTAAAATTATTTGGGTAAATAGGGTTAAACCAACTGGACTGATGAATTAATAAACCTGTTTCGTGAATCTGTAGGCCCAATTACAATGTTAGACAAATCTGTAAATCTGTTAAATCCGTATATCTGATCCGTTAGTCTGAAAACTTGTCTAATCTGTGATCAAGTTGATCTGAACTCTGTATGTCTGAACTCGTAAACGAGTTAATCTGAAATCTGTTAGTCTGGGGACACAAGGTTGGGAGGGAAATTACTTGTGTCATCTGTTGATTGGGACCCATATTTGTCAGTAACCCTTTCTGGTATCAAAACTTTGACCCAACAGTAGGTAGGGTCCAGGCACGCTTACTGAACTAATTATAAGCGGTTCATTCTGATAATGGCGAAGGGTGTTGATCGTGCATTCCAACTGGGTCATGTGCATGCATGGATCCCAGTCTGCCTCTGAGGATGTATGACGCCGTGACATCTGTAAATAGGTCTGTTCCAAATGGTTGTCACTTTAGGGAGTGATACACCCTACTGTGGGGCCGACACAGGGTATTTATGTATTAGGGAGCCGATCGCTTGGGGTAGGGTTTTAGGTTACACTTAGTTCTGTCTGTTTCTGTTGGTACCGTCTGTTTCTGTTAGGTGGTAACACCTGTCTTTTCTGCGTGGTACTGTCTGTTCGGGTGGTAAAGGCCCATTTACTTGTGTACACCTAATTCTACATTCTATTTCCGTAGGGATTAATCTGTTTCTGTTTCTGTACGTTCTGTTCGGGTGGTAAAGGCCCATTATTAGATTCTGTTTCTGTCTGTTTCTGTTCGGGTGGTAAAGGCCCATTATTAGCATTCTACCTGTTTCTGTTGGGGTGGTAAAGGCCCATTATTAGCATTCTGCCTGTTTCTGTTGGGGTGGTAAAGGCCCATTACTGGCATTCTCTTCTGTGGAGATTATTCTGTTCCTGCTTCTGTTCAGTTTAGACATTGGGGTGACACCTAATCCTGTTATACTAGTATTAGTGCAGAGAGGTGAAAAGTAGTATTATTCTATTTCTTCTGTTTAACCTAAGTATATCTGTTGCTCCTGTTACTGTTATCTCTTATCCAGCTTATTTTCAAGTCATTATTATTATTATATGTTCATATGCTGAAAATCACTGGACTTGCCAGACTTTATGTCTGACCTTGCTTGTTTTCGCCCCTTTTTCTTCCGTTCCCACCCCCTCCCCAGGTTTCCAAGGAGGGAATACTTTAGCTTGATCCGGATTCCTTCTGCTTGAAGTGCTTAAAGTATAGCTTGGCTCTTTATAGCTTCTGTTATGTGGGGATTATGATTTTAAAAACTATGCATTCTGAAGGCTTTTGTACAAGACTGGTATTTTTGTACTTGAATTCTAATATTGTGATTTGAAAAGATGTAACCAAACTTGCTTCTGTTTCTGTTTGAAATAAAGTTATAAATTTTTCAAGTACTATTTTATATGTCTTGTAAATTTCTGTTCTGTCCACTAAAACGCTCCATCAAAGTTAAGGGATTCCCTTTGTGAGTGACCTTAACGGAGGTGGGGTGTTACATTGGATTGGTTAACCAAATACAAAGCTGAGGTTAAATGTGCCAAGAGAGTGGTTAAGGCAAAGATTAAATCGGGGGATTATATCACTATACCATGCGAAGGCCCGAATTCAGATAGAAAAGACTTTTGGTCAGCTCTAGATGTTTCTCCTGCTCAAATAGAAAATATCCTTGTAGTCACCGAGAATATTCCGGGCCGTATAAAAGATATTCCTATTGTCAAGGATTATGCAGATGTATTCGAAGAAGTTGTTAACTTACCTCCAAGAGAGAAATTGATTTCAAGATCGCTTTAATTATGAATGCAAGGCCAGTAGTGCACGCTATTCGGAGAATGACTCTAAAGGAGAAAGAAGAGTTAGATAATCAAACTCGACAGCTTGTATGGAAGGGTCTGATCGGGCCTAGTTTCTCTGATTGGGGAGCAGCAGTGGTGTTTGTCCCAAAGTCAGACGGTACTCTTCGACTATGTGTGGATCATCGTGACTTAAATAAGCAGATAATAAAGAATAAATATCCATTGCCGCGAATCGATGATTTATTGGATCGTCTGAATGGAGCACATGTATTTTCAAGGATGGACCTAGCTACAGGTTTCCATCAGCTTCGTATTGCCGAAGAGTGTGTTCCTATGACAGCATTCAGAGGTCTAGACTTATTCTATGAGTGGTTAGTAATGTCGTTCGGCTTATGTAATGCTCCAGCTTACTTCGTCGATTTGATGAATAGAGTGTTCAGAGGGGTCTTGAATAAGTTTGTTCTAGTTTTTATTGGTGATATTCTAATCTTCTCTAAGTCAAAGGCCGAACATGAAAAACATTTGGAGCAAGTTCTAGAAATTCTGAGAAGGAATGTATTGAAAGCTAAACTTTCCAAATGTATATTCTGGCAAGGGGAAGTAAAGTTTCTTGGCCATGTCATATCAAAAGAGGGAATTGCTGAGGATCCAAGTAAAATCACCGCTATTCAAAATTGGAAACAGCCTAGTACTCCTACAGAAGTCCGAAGTTTTCATGGATTGGCTAGTTATTATCGGAAGTTCATTAAAGATTTTTCGAAGATATCTAGTCACTTAACAAAGCTTACAAAGAAGCACGCAAAGTTCAAGTGGACTCCAGAATGTGAGGAGGATTTTGAGAAGCTAAAGTCAAGATTAACAACGGCTCCTGTGTTAACGATAATCGATGGCAATCAAGACTTGAAAGTCTGGGCAGATGCCTCTAGAGAAGGCCTTGGTGTAGTATTAATGCAAAGAGGTCAAGTGGTTGCTTATACTAGCCATCAGCTGAAATCGCATCAGAAAAATTACGTTACTCATGATCTTGAGTTGTTAGCCATTGTATTTGCTTTGAAAATCTGGAGACACTACCTTTTGGGCGAGAAATTCGAACTGTTTACATATCACCAGTCGCTAAAGTATCTGTTCACCCAGAAAGTTTTGAATCGGAGGCAGCAACGTTGGCTAGAGTTCCTTGCAGCATACGATTTTGAGATTTTGTACACTCCAGGGAAAGCCAATGTTGTGGCTGATGCGCTGAGTGGAAAGAATGTAATGATCACCAGTTTTATTATTACGACTTCATTAATTGATAAAATATCTGCTCTTCAGAAGGATGATCACTTCATTCAGAGGATCAAAGAAAGGATACAGAAAGGCGAACCCTTGAGTTTCCAGATTGATAATCAAGGGGTTCTAAGGCTAAAGGGTCGAATTTATGTTCCTAACATTGCTGAACTCCGAAAAGAAGTGTTGGATGAATGCCACAAGTCAAAACTTAGTATCCATCCGAGAGTGAGCAAAAAGTATAATGATATTAAGCATACATTCTGGTGGAGGTCGATGAAAAGAGACATTTCTTTGTATGTTAGCAGGTGCTCTACTTGCCAACTAGTCAAAAGCGACCAACAGAAACTTGCCGGATTGTTGCAACCGCTGGACATTCCAGTTTGGAAGTGGGAACATATTTCCATGGACTTCATAGATGGTTTGCCCAGAACCAGGAAAGGAAATGACAGTATTTAGGTGATCGTAGATCGCTTCACGAAGACTGCCCATTTTATACCTGTCAGATCCAATAGAACCGCTCTGAGTCTGACACAAATTTATCTCAAGGAAATTGTTAGGCTGCATGGAGTGCCGATCAGTATAGTTAGTGATAGAGATCCGATATTTACTAGCAAATTTTGGGAGGTATTTCAAGTAGAACTGGGGACAAAACTGAACTTGAGCACCGCTTATCATCCTCAAACAAATGGTCAAATTGAGAGGGTGAATCGTGTACTAGAGGATTCATTGAGGGCTTATGTTCTTGATTTTGGTGGATCATGGGAAGACCATCTGCATATGGCTGAGTTCTCATACAACAACAACTACCAAGCGAGCCTAACAATGTCACCATTCGAAGCATTGTATGGTAGACCGTGCCGATCTCTTGCTTGTTGGGTAGAACCTGGTAATAGGCTTGTATTGGGACCAGATATGATTCGCGAAGCCGCAGATAAAGTCGATTTCATTAAGAAACGATTTCTAGCCGCTCAAAGACGACAGAAGAGCTATGCAGACTCGAGAAGAAGAGACTTGGCTTTTTCTGTTGGTGACTATGTGTATATAAGGGTTTCTCCGATGAGAGGAGTGATTCGATTTGGCAAAACTGGGAAGTTGGCGCCCAGATTTATTGGTCCATTCCCTATACTTGAACAGATTGGAACCCTCGCTTATAGAGTTCAACTGCAAGATTGGTTGCCTGGAGTGCATGATGTATTTCACGTATCTCAACTTTGAAAGCATGTTCATGATCCAGACTTGATCATAGAAAAAGCAGCACAATGGGATATAGAAATTACTCCAGAATTGGCTGTTAGAAGAGAGCCGCTAAAGATTGTTGGCAAAGAAACCAAAGAGCTGAGGAACAAGAAGGTTCACTTAGTCAAAGTGCAATGGAGTGGAGATCCGCGAGATTGTACATGGGAAACTGAGGAAAGCATTCAGAAAGCCTATCATAAGTGTCGAGTGGATATCTCTGATTGACTCCGGTGCAAGGTACATTTACCGTATTTTGAAATTTCCATTATGTTCTCTACTTTGCTGTTGTTTTCTTTTCATGGATGTAAAATTTTAATCATATAGTCTTAATGATTTGACAAGATTATGTGAATTAATTAGCATATTCTTGAAAGTTGAAAACAAATTGATTGCTGGTTGTGTTGTTTGATTTTTGGTTGATTAAATAGAGTTTAGAACCATTTACCAAATTGAATGAATATTGAACTGAATTGAAAATAGATAGAAATATATACATGTGCATTATATATGTGTGAACAGGTTATGGATAAACAGCTAAGCAAAGGAATAAAATTGTTTGCCCAACAAATAGGTACACGTTTATTGTATTTCTTGGGATTTGATGATTTTATGAGCCGATTGGCTAGCCGCTTGGCTTCTTCTTTTGGACCGGTGAGGGCCATGGGAGGCTATTTGAAATATCCTGAAGTCCCCCGTACAAAGGAGGTTATGGCGAAATTTTTCGAAAATTTAGGGTGTTAGCCAAATTTTTGAAGAATTTGAAAATTCTTAGAAACTGAAAAGTTGAAGAATGGAAACCAGATTGAAAAGGGAGTTAGTAAATTAATCCACTTTCGACTTTGTTCCATTTAGGGGACGAAAAGTTTTAAGTGGGGGAGATTGTAACAACCCGGAAAATCTAAACCAGTTTGGAAATTTTAAATTGGCTATTTTGGTGGATTTTAAATATTTCAAATAATAGCGATGAAAAGTGAGTTTGAATCAAGATTTGAAAATAAATATAATTATTTTTAATTATAAACAAGGCCTGAAATGGCGCGGTAGTTTCAAAATTTCAATTCAAACTTTGACTGACTGAACCGGGTGCAAATTAAACGGATTTTAGTGAAACCAAAAATATTTAAATCTGTTAGTGAATATCTTTCTAACGTATCTGAAAAATCGAAGTTTCATAGCAGGAAGCAAAAGTTATGGCTAAATGAATTTTCAGAAAGGTCGCTATAGAGTTTATATAGCCCGTGAAAATGGCCATTTTGCAAACGACCTCAGAATTCGACAAAACCACTTTTATTGGATCCGGGATGTCAAATTATTGCTAGGTTTCAAATTTCATAATTTTTGAAGCTAGTATGTGAGCGTGGCAAAGGAAAATGTGTTTGGTCGATTTCTATTAAATTGAATCGACCAAAAAAGGGCCATTTTTGAAACGGTCTCCGAATTCGACGAAACAAGTTTTGTTGGGACCGTATCATCAAAACATAGCTAGATTTATTTTTCGGGGATTTTTAGAATCAGTATGTGGCCCCGGCAAATTGAAATCTACGTTCAAATCAAATATTGAATGTTTTATATTTTAATTTGACGAATAACTGACCGTAATAGTCGAATTGGCCTATGAAACATATCCCATTGTGTTCGGAATGGGGGTATTTAGCTAGGGGCAACAGTCGTTGGGTTTGGATTGGAGTTCGTGTGTGAAAAGTGGTATTTTCCGAATTAAATAAATTAAATAATAAAATATAAACCTTGGACCAATCGCTTTCCTCCTCTCACTTTCCACATTACAGAAACTCGATCCGCTCCTTTCAAACCCGACAACGACTTTAGCTCCAGCCTTTTCTCCTCTTTTTCTCCAATTCCGCACAACGAAACCACCTACTTCTTTGGAGAATTTGGTAGATCTCGGAACAAGCTTCAAATCAATACCACATTTGTTAATCATCGTTCGATATTCGAAGAGATCCACTACCACGAAGTTCATCCGTTCTAGCCGCCGATTCGCCTCCTTCACCAGTTCGAGTTCAGAGCGGTGGTACCCCCTAGAGGCACCTCTCCAAGCTCTACGCTGTGGCGCTATCCGATCGGCCCCTAGCTACGTGGATTTCGAGAAAAAATGTGACCTAGTTTTGAACAGAACAGAAAAGGTACGGCGTTTAAATTTTGAACTATTCTATAGCATTTTAAAGTGCTTTGAAATTCGATTTCACGATAAAAATCATATCTTTTTGATATGTTGACAAAATCCAGTGAAACAAGAGACAGTGGACTCGTGTGGATGTCTTCTACATTCTAGAAGAGACCGCATATTTTTCTGAGCCTTCTGCTATTTTTGGTGGAGTGGAACCCAATGTGAGATTTCTGAATTATAAACAATATGGAAATGACGATGTATAAATTATATATTCGAAGTATGAGTTATATAAGCGTTGTACACCTCACGTATAAGCGTTGTATAAGTTGTATGTTCGATGTATAAGTTTTATATGCGTTGTAAAAATTCTATATGTATTGAAATAGAAGTGAAATATACTTATATATATATATATATATATATATGTATATACGCCCCTCGTCCACAAACCATGGACGATATTTATTGGTTGTGATTGGTGTGAAAATTGATTGATAGCGAATGGTTGATTAGAAATTTTTGTGGTTGAAATTGATTGATTGTGGTTGAAAAATACCAGTTTGTGGTTGAGAATTATTTGGCTGAAACCACATAGGATTAGTTTGTGGAAAAGAAAAAAAATAAACATGCCGCCTGCGTGCGAACTAGATGCATGAAATCCCCATTGTCAAAAGCTGCGAGGCTTTAAGGTAGAGCGAGGAGCCGTACTAGGGACGACCCCAGTTTTAACTACCCTGCCGTTATGTAGTCGAAATTTTCTAAAATATTTCTGTGTTTGATTTAAATTCATGTGTTGAGTGTTGAAATATATTCATGTGTTGAATGTGGAAATAAAATTCATGTGTTGAATGGAAATTCAGGTGTTGAAATATATTCATGTGTTGAATGGAGTTCGCGTATAGAATAAATTCTTTGAAAAATAAAAATAACATTTTTATCATATATATTCACGTGTTGAATGGAGTTCGCGTATAGAATAAATTCTTTGAAAAGTAAAAATAACATTTTTATCACATATATAGATTATATAAAATAGTTTTAAATAAATCGTTTTAGCATCAAAAATAACAATTTTACCTTATATATAAACTATATAAAATAATCGTGTTTTGAAATAAATTGTTTTACATAAAAAATCACATTTTTATTATATGTATGAACTATAGAGAATATTCATGTGTTGAATAAAGGAGTAGAATGATAAAAATCATATTTTTATCGAATGTGTGAAGTCGAAAACATTCATGTATTGAATATATAGATTGAACAATAAAATCTACATTTTTATTGTGAATATGAAGTGTTAAAAATGGTGATGTGTTGAAATAAATATCTATGGGATAAAAATATCATTTTTTATCAAATATATGAAGTGAATATGGTTTTGGAATCAAAGAAATATTTATATATATATACATATATATATATATATAAATTAAAATAAAATGAATAAAGAAGCTGCAGTTCGTGTTTTGAAACCGTGATTTCAAACGATTAGAGCGGGAGATCCGACTATCGGATTTTCCCGAACCCGCAACCGTTGGGTTCGCCTTGGAAATATCTTTCCAACGACACCCACTTTGTGAAAATCCAACGGTTGGATTGTCTGGAATGTTTAATTAAAATCTGAAGAAAAACGACGCCAGAATCCATTATATTTATATATATATAAATATAATTAAAATAAATCGAATAACGACGCTGCAGTTCATATTTCGAAATCGAAACTTCAAACGAGTGTACCGGGAGATTCGACCGTCGGATTTTCCCAAAACTAAAATCTTGGATTCGTTTTGGAAAGATCTTTCTAATGATATAAAATTTGTGAAGATCCAACGTTTAGATTTTCAGATATGTGTAAATCAAATCTGAAGAAAAACAGCACCACGGCCGCGTTATGGCCTGAAGCATTGTTTGAATGGAATTGGCTATTTTAAAATAAATAAAAATAGCGATAAATCATTATAAAATAGTATAAACGAAATGGAATGGAAAATAAACCGAATTTACCCGGTTTATTAGATATTTGATGGTTGAATGTGTTTGGTGTGAATATTACATTTAATAACAGAATTATTGATGTCGAATAATTTAACCATTGAAATGAATTGATTTAAATTATAAATATACATGAATTATTTGAAAAGGCTGAGTTAAATCTCATTTCATATAATTGATCGGCGATAAGAAGTCGATGATGAAGACGGTTGTTGAAGACCGGAGATCTTCACCTCGGTTGGATGATAACTGATGTCCTGATTAGGAGGCATCCCGAAATATGGATAATGAGTGGTGATCGTCCAGACGTACATGTAGATCGATGGATATGCGAGGTACGTGGTGCCTCCGGTTTCGTTCAGGCCCAGAACGAACTTGTAAATGGACTGTGTGTGTGACATTGGATTTTGTTTTGTGTTGATTGTGTTAGAAACTCTATTGTTGGATTTTGATGACAACAGCTATACAATTATATCAAAGAACTTCTGAGCTAACTTTCAGGTACATGGGTATCAAAAAGAGAAAAGAAAATAAGTTCAACATGAAGATACACAGTACGAAAGAGGATAAAAGCGTGTACATGAAGGATGCTAATCAATTATGTAGTGTTCAAGTATTTAATTATCTATTATGGTGATTGAAAATCCATTTGGACTCTAATGATGGAAGTAGACAAGAAGAAACAGACTCAAGAGCTTCAGAAGAATGCATATCATAAGTTGAGTGAACATAAAGTCATTATAGTCTAGAATTGTTAAAGCACCACAAATTAACTACAAATCACCTAAAATTTCTTCATAACATCTAATATATCATAAAGCATTTTACATACTTTTTTTGGAATTTTTTATTGTAAGAAAAACGATAAAAAAAAGTCAAAAAAATGATGAATATAGAAGGCTGTTTTTGCAGAATTTTTTGCAGCAGTAAACGGTAGCATATTGTCCAGAAACACTATTAAAGGTTATAACGGCTATATTCTGAAACGCTATGAAAGGGTATAACGGCTATATTTTGAATAGACATATGATAGCGTTTTCGGGCCAAACGCTACTGTTAAGTGCTGTCTTAAGTGCTGTAAATAACGACTATATTTTATGAAAAGACACTTCGTTTTTCACCAAATCTTTTCAGTTTTTTGATCTTTCAGAAGGGTTGTGACCATTCTAATGATATCCCTTCACCATTATATAAGCCCCAAACGTCTCCATTGATTTTACAACAACTACTTTGATCAAATCTATTGATTTTGCTCTAAAATTGCTCTACAACTATCATTCTCTCAAATTCTATCAAAGAGATCGATTATTTTCATTCACAACCTTTATAATCGATCTAATATTAATCCTAGCCTTTGTACATCCACTAAAATACCATTTGTGAGGGCTACAGGAGTGTTGTACTATATTTTGACTACTCAGTGTTGTTTAGAACACATTCAAAAAGTCAAAAACCTTTGTAATTGTGAAGTCCTCTTCAGTGGTTGAGGCAAGAAATCCCGTTCAGTGGTTCGGGTAATTGTGAACCTATTCCTCCGGGTGAAGTGAGGGTTTTAGTATTAGTGAAATACCAGAAGTGAGTCTGGGACTGGACGTAGGACAGTGGTCCGAACCAGTATAAATCGACTGTGTGATTTACTTCTTTCTACTCTGCTATATAGATATTATATCCTATTCTCCATACTACACGATCCTAAACTGCTGCATAGCCTCTTTCAATTGGTATCAGAGCTTGGTATTCTAGAGATCGTAACAACATCCTAGAATAAATGGCAATAAAGAAATCTAGTAAAGGCATTAGAAAGTGGAAGAACAACAAAGCTGAAGCGACGGAGCAAGAGAGCAAATGTTTAATGGCTAAAGTGAGATCACAATCGGTATATAAGGATTCATTATATAAAGATCTTTTATTAGACCACAAAAAATTATTAAAAGATTTTAAAAGTTTGGGTAAACTTAATGCAATTATTTTACCCAAGTCTAAAAATTGTGAGCAAGAAAATTCCAAATTAAAAGAAGAAAACAATTTTTTAGTCAAACAAGCCAAATATTTTGAAAATACCTTAGAAGAGCTTGTATTTCGAAAAGATTTCCTTCAAAAAGAAAATGAGCGACTAGAAGATAAAAACAATGTTCTTTTAAAGGAAATCGATCTCTTGAAAAATAGAAATGAATCATTAGAAGATTCTTTAAATAGTTCTAATTCTTTAGTTTCGTCTCTTGAAAAAGAAAATGGAGCTTTAACTAAAAAGAATTTAGAATTATCTAAAGAATATGAGTATTTAAAGGTTAATAATAATACTTTGCAAAAAGAAACGTCTGATTCGAATGAAAACTTTGAAAAATTACACTCTTCTTTAGTTAATTCAGGATCACAAGTTTGTCGTCTCGAAAATGAGAATAATACTTTAAAAAGGGAGAATTCTGAATTAAATAAGAAAATTGGTTTAAAAGATTGCAAGAATTCTTTTGAAATTTTTAATCGCGACTTTGGAATCAAATTTGAAAAATGTAAAAATAAGTTCGTAAAATTTAATAAAGGTCGAAATGATTTAAATGATATTTTATCTTGCTCTAGACGTTTACAAGATAAAAGTGGCTTAGGGTATAATAAAACTAATCATAGAACTAGTACTAGATATGCTTTCATGTATTACAAAAATTTAACTGCTAGTACTAAAGCACGTGTAACTCGAAGATCAAATTTCTATAGAAATTCAAATGCTTCTATGACTAGAAACATTTACAATAGAAGTACAACAGGAATTACTATTAGAAACTATCTAAGTATTTGGGTTCCTGTAAATTGGAAAAATAGAGAAAAGTATATAGATGATTATTTTGATTCAGTAGTTAATAAAATTTTATTTTCAAAGGTACCATTAAACCCTCATGGGTATGGTTACCTTCTATCTAATCTCTGGACCCTAACGGAAGAAGTGGGAACCAAAGAATTTATATAATATTTGTTGCAGGTACACCACAACAACAAAAAGAGGGTATTTCGGTATCTCTAATATCTTTAAAAACTGAGCTCAAAGCTAAATCAGGGAATTTGGGAAAATAATAGTCACATACTTAGGGGGAGAAATATTCTTATATCACACATTCAGGGGAAGAAAATAAAGAGAAGACGGTGATATTTATTACATTCCATCATTCTTTTTGATAATGACAAAGGGGGAGAAATTCATGTGTATATTGATAGAGGGAGATATTATACTAAGAGGAAGATGTTATAGAAAGAATATATTTTTAAATTGTTTAGTTGTCATCATCAAAAAGGGGGAGAATGTTAGAAACTCTACTGTTGGATTTTGATGACAACAACTATACAATTATATCAAAGAACTTCTGAGCTAACTTTCAGGTACACGGGTATCAAAAAGAGAAAAGAAAATAAGTTCAACATGAAGATACACAGTACAAAAGAGGATAAAAGTGTATACATGAAGGATTCTAATCAATTATGTAGTGTTCAAGTATTTAAATATCTATTATGGTGATTGAAAATCTATTTGGACTCTAATGATGGAAGAAGACCAGAAGAAACAGACTCAAGAGCTTCAGAAGAATGCATATCATAAGTTGAGTGTACATAAAGTCATTATAGTCTAGAATTGTTAAAGCCCCACAAATTAACTTCAAATCACCTAAAATTTCTACATAACATCTAATATATCATAAAGCATTTTTCATAATTTTTTGGAATTTTTTATTGCAAGAAAAACGATTAAAAAAAGTCAAAAAATGGTGAATATAGAAGGCTGTTTTTGCAGAATTTTTCGCAGTAGTAAATGGTAGCATTTTGTCCAGAAACGCTATTAAAGGTTATAACGGCTATATTTCGAAACGCTATGAAAGGGTATAATGGCTATATTTTAAATAGACTTATGATAGCGTTTTCGTGCTAAACGCCACTGTTAAGTGCTGTCTTAAGTGCTGTAAATAACGGCTATATTTTATGAAAAGACACTTCGTTTTTCACCAAATCTTTTCAGTTTTTTTATCTTTCAGAAGGGTTGTGACTATTCTAATGACATCCCTTCATCATTATATAAGCCCCAAACATCTCCATTGATTTTACAACAACTACTTTGATCAAATCTATTGATTTTGCTCTAAAATTGTTCTACAACTATCATTCTCTCAAATTCTATCAAAGAGATCGGTTATTTTCATTCACAACCTTTATAATCGATCCAATATTAATCCTAGCCTTTGTACATCCACTAAAATACCATTTGTGAGGGCTATAGGAGTGTTGTACTATATTGTGAGTACGCAGTGTTGTTTGGAACACATTCAAAAGTCAAAAACCTTTGTAATTGTGAAGTCCTCTTCAGTGGTTGAGGCAAGAAATCCCGTTCAGTGGTTCGTGTAATTGTGAACCTATTCCTCCGGGTGAAATGAGGGTTTTAGTGTTAGTGAAATACCAGAAGTGAGTCTGGGACTGGACGTAGGACAGTGGTCCGAAACAGTATAAATCGACTATGTGATTTACTGCTTTCTACTCTGCTATATAGATATTATATCCTATTCTCCATACTACACGATCCTAAATTGTTGCATAGCCTCTTTCAGATTGATCTCTATTAAATATATATATGTTTAGCGGCGAAGAATTTATTCTCTTGCTTAACGCCCTTCTCTGAGAGGTACGAGCTCAGAGGTTATATATCGATAGAAATCAGTCGCCTGGAGTGAGCTGCCTGTGTGGCACGCCTAGTGATCAAGGCTTCTGTTGAAAAGTAAAGTCTTGTGGTTGATGATCAAAGTACGGCCTGTGTGGCATAGCTTTGTGTATAACGTTGATTCGCGAGCCTCGCACCCTGGTATGAACCAGAAACAGGAGAGGACCTCAGGGAGGGCATGCGTTTCCTTCTAGCTAGGGTGGTGTTAGTGCTTAAACTGGCTGACATTTATATTATTTTCACCTGTGTGGTTCTTGCTGTTGCGAGGCGCCTCGGATATATCGGTGATAATGTGAAACCGATAGAGTCATTCGTTGGCTCATTTACGCCCCAAAGGGCGGGGAAACGCAGTGTTCAGGCATAATAATCCACATCGGTGGACCGGCCATGACGATCCAAGGGGCAGTTGCGGCTGTTCCGGAGACATGGGCTAGATTGTCTCGAATTCGGTAACGACTATCTTTTGCCTTGGTTCATGACGGAAATCCTATTTCCAAATACGTGACTTTACGGTTTTGATTGTATACCTATATATGGCGACATGATATATGGTACCCATGCCGTCTATGATTGATATTTATGATTGTATATAAAATTAGAAACTAACTAGAAACGAGCTAAGATGGGTGGTTTCCTGGGTATTCGTCTGATGTTGGTTTCGGCCTTTGGGGCTAATACTTAGGGAATCGTTCTCTTACTAATTTACAGTTGGAGTCTGATTAAGAATTAAACGACAAAATTTACATTTTAAGTGATTTTGCTTTATTCGTATCAAGCATATTTTGGCCATTATACGGTAAAACTCTATCCTCTGGTTTGCGTTGCATTGTCTGATGGGAACTGAGTCTTATAATGGCTTCATTTATATAAAAATCATTGCGATGTTTTAAAGATTTACTTGTTTTAAAGCACTGGCAATCCAATGGAGTAAACCCGTTCCGCAAAAGTGGCGTGGTCCTATGATTAGTCATATTATAAAATGTGTTAAGTAGATTTCTCATACCAGTCCCGTGACTGACTCGTAGTTTGTTTCACTTGCAAACTCGGGTGCCCCTTTTTCTACACGGGCAGCCTTGTATTCAGGTTTTAGTAGGCTCTTTCTGGATAGCTAGAGCTGAAGATGGATTCTATCTTTATCTCTTTTTATGTTGTTCAGCTCCTGTTGTTCATATTATGTTTTGTTTTCCGCTGTAGACATTTATGTATAGCTGAACTGTATTTGTACTATGTACGATCTTTAATACTGTGTAACTCTGATGATTATGTTTATCCAGTGTATTATTTGTTCATTATCTAGTGTATTTATTTATTTCTATTCTGCTGTTATCTGTTTATGTGTTTTATTCCAAAGATTACCCTTGACACTATCGTACGGGGTTTTGGGGTCGTCACATTAGGTGATTCTTCGGAAGTTATGCGCCTCTTCTAAGTGATTGTGGCAAAGGTTTGACTAGGGTATGAGATACTAAGAGTTTCAACTAATATGTATGGGAAACCACCTATCTAAAGGAAGTATTAAGTGGGTAGGAGATCACCTTTAATGACAGCTATATTGTAATCAAGGGGTCCGCTGGGACGGTCTTAAATGGCAAGAGATCATCTACATAAACCTGGTATTAATTTGCTGCTTAATGTCTCTTGCATTATCTTGAGAGTATTTATATTGTTGCGATGTCTACTAGAAATAAGGTCTTAAGTGACTCTAGTCCGCTAAGGGGTACTAAGTGATCATTGGAATTTGTCTTTATTTAATTTGGCCTTGAGTGATCAAAGGGTTTCCTCTTTCCACTGATGTACGCATTAGTAGACAAATATTTGTATATGTGTGTATGATTTCCTACACATACCCTTGATTGTTTTTAAACTTCCCAAGTATACGAAGAATGTTTTAAACTTAAAGATTTACTCACTAGAACTTTTTTCTAACCCCCTCCATGGAACAACACAGGTTAGATAGGATTGTCTTTGGAAAAAGCATGATGATGATATTGGGCTTAACGATGGCGATTACTATCTTATTTTAATATTATTTTTTGGCAAAGCTGGCCTGTTTTTATAATGACATGTAACACTTTTTATTATAACAAATAATAAATACAATAGGAATGGAAGTTAGAGGTGTTTCCTGTTGATGCCAAAAAGTGGCACAAACACTCAAACAGAAAAAGTAAACAAAAACAAGGTAAATGCAATGCACATATGAATTTATAGTGGTTTGGCGTTAACAAGCCTACGTCCACATTATAATCTCTTATAAAACTTGAGAAATTCTAGTACGATGGAAGCAATAATGAAAAATCTAAGTACAAAGCAGTTACAATAAGCAAAGAGACAGAGAAATGGCCAAAAGTCCTTAATTCGTAGCTTTTGGGAGATATTTATAATCGGAGGCATAGGTCGTTTCGGCCTATACACATGGCAACCAATCTAAGATAGTAAGAGGGGAGTGGAAGAAGTCTTCAAGCCATTAGAGTGCATATTTAGAAGAAATACTCGATCGGCTCGGTACTGCATGAGTCGATGTAGGACACGTGTCGTTCATCTAGGGTTTTTTGCATAGCGAGTTGAGCATGTCATGGAGATGGAGGTCTTCAGCAGATACTTCGATCTCGAAGTGGAGGAAATGGTAAGAGTCTAACGATTCTCCAGTGGAAATATCTCCTCGACTCGACCATGCTCGTCTTGGCATGTCGAGCCAGATGTTCTCCAGTCCGGAGCTAGTGTCATCTTCAAGCCGAGGTATACTGATCCGGGCTCATTACCTTCTTCAAACCAGATGTAGTTGTGCTCTTGTCTTGCCAAGCTGAGTTAGGGCCAAACTGAAACAGAGTCAAGATCTTGCCCATATTTTCCTCACTATGCATAGATGTGCTTCTCTCTAGTCTTGGATATCGAGATCGTGAACATTTGCGGTCTTGATGGCTTGCCAAAAGGAAAGTCAACACTTTACCCCCCAAAGCATGTTGCATTGAGAATGGAATGTGCTTTGAATCTGTTAAGCTGCTCCTGTTTGAGAGGTCATTTTACTCTTGGAGAAGGAATGATTGTTGATTCATAAGAATTTCGAATGATGACAACAAAGAGAAGAAAAATGGAGAACATATCAAGGAGCTAAGTTTATATATAAGTGTTGAGTTCTGTTACAATTATGTCAAAATCTATCCTCAAAGTATAACACGAATGCATAAATACACACACACACACACACACACACACACACATATATATATATATATATATATATATATATATCTGTGTGTGTGTGTGTGCGCGCTCAACAAACCAGCTGATGTTGGACTGGTACTATAACCAGTCGACTGGTAGAAAATCAACCAGTCGACTGGTCACAGACCAAAATTCCAACAACGGCTAGTTGTTGAAGCATATTTAAATATATAAATGGATTTCAGACTTAACCAGTCGACTGATGGTATTTCTACCAGTCGACTGATCAGAGACTACCAATCATATTCATGAAAAGTGACCTTCTTTCATGAAGAGATTCCTCTTCAATTCTAGATAGAAATAGATGCAACTCTTTGCTGAAACTTTTCATGAAAGAATGCTACTCTTCTACGATTATATAAGCACTACAAACATGTTTTCCAAATCACCGATTCTCATATATTCTCTCTATTTTCTGATTCGAACTTCTATTCTCTTTGCATTCTAAAGCTCTCCTAAATTCAAGTTACTTGTTGAATCTTTGATAATATTTCACATCTCTTGATTCAACAAGCAACATACTTCCTTCAGTCTTCATATACACTTTAAATACTTCAGGATAATATTATAGGCAGGTTGTACTTCATCATGACTACTCAGTGTTGATTAGAGAACACATACAAGGGTCAAAACTCTTGTAATTTGTGAAGTCCTATGTGGGTGCCCAGGCGTGGACATCCTTGTTGGTGCTCGGATGTATTGAGACTTATTCATCCGGGTTAAGAGAGGGTGTGATAGTGAATTCCTAAGAGGAGCTTCGGGACAGGACGTAGGGTGCCTAGTTTTTACCTGCGTAACTATTGTAGTTCACAAGTTAGTTTTTTATTTCTGCTATATCCATATAAAGATCCTGCATAAGTCATAAACACCGATTTTTTTCATTTGGTATATGAGCAAGGCCGTCATTTAACCGTAGAAATGTTATCTGATACATAGTTAATATGGATTACAACACTAGTACTAGCATTAATACTGGTTATACTGAAGGCCAATCTACTGCAAGACCACCCTTCTTTAATGGCATGAATTATAACTATTAGGCTACACGAATGAGAATATATATGCAAGCTAATAACTTCAATGCATGGAAAATTACACAAAAAGAGTATACATACTGAATGGTTTGCAAATTAAAAAGCAGAGGCTATCGCCAATGCTAAAGCCATGAATATGTTGCATTATGCCTTGGACAGAAACGAGTTTAACCGGGTTTGTATGTGCAACACAGCAAATGAAATCTGGAGAACACTCAAATTAACTCATAAAGGAACAAACAAGACCAAGCAAAGCAAGATATCCTTGCTTAAAAACCAGTTTCAAAATTTTAAAATGATGAGAATGAATCTATAAATGACATGTACTCACGTTTTTAAAATATTTATCATTCTCTCTTAGGATTAGGAGAAAAATATTCCGATTTTGATATAGTTTCAAAAAATTTAAGCTCTTTAACGGACGAATGGGAGAGAAAGGTGTTAGCTGTTGAAGAAGTTAATGATTTATCTGCCATGAAACCAGAAGAGTTAATGTGACGACCCGCCCCGAACCAGCCGACATTTCCAATGAAAGTGCGTTGTGCCAATGTCCAACCAGCACGGGACGGTCGTCAAAGAAAGGAAAGAAGGGAATTTGAACTAACAAGGAACCTGTAGAATGTCTCACAGCGTACGGAGTAAAACATAATAATAGCATATTTGACATTAAACAGGCGAGACAGTGTATAAGCTAAAAACTAAACCATAATCATCGTAGCAGCGGAAAATCCAAAATACAGCTTATGTTCCACATCATCATCATTACAACTTTTTAAAACTGTCTCCAAAGCAAAATAAGAAAGGTACACTACTAATGCCAAAGTAGTGACCAGCAGCGACACAAGGAGAATATATATATAAATATATCATATATGGAAGCCTCCTGCTCGTCTTCGGTACAGCTACTCGTGCATAATCACCTGACCTTTCTCTAGTCTACCCGTTTAAGAGCACCCAGAGTAATAAGAAGAGACATAAAACTCTGGGTCAGACAAAAGTATGGTGTGAGCGATAAGCAGTAAAACAAAACAATAACAGATATACTAAACCATACCTGAACTTGGACCTGCAACCAAAGAGTTAGCACAATAGGATGCACAATACTCTAAGGTGACACAAACACATGGTGTGAAAATAACGGGGAGGGGGTGAGAATGTCATAGTGATGTCAAACAATCAAACATAGCAACCATCCTCACAACTCTCTCTCAGTGCGTAAAGCATACGATGTCCACCGCTTTGACCACCCCAAATCTTTTGTTGTGATCACTCTGCCCCATGGAGTCACAGTGACTCAACTGCACTGATCCATAGCCGCTAATCCTTTGCCACGTCCACTCTGCCCCATGGAGTCATGACAACTCCACTGCACTGGCTCATAGCCTTGCTACGATCACTTTTCCCCATGAAGCCATGATAACTTCACTGCATTGATCTGTAGCCAATATTCGTCTCTCAGTGGTGAATCAAAGCTATAGACGTCGATAACCCCTTTGCACACATCCCGCAGCAAAGCCCAACTCATGAAGTTAACCCGTTGATCCTATTTGGATCCTGAGTAACAACCTCCCATTTGGACTTCCTTTGCATCTCAGGTATTGGTCGAATTGGAGTTGGTCTTCAGAAAAGTCATCGCGTAAACGCGGCTCAAATCTGGATCGGTTCGGCCTTCATATACGGTCCGATTTGGTTGTCCTTCCCTGGTTCGGTTCGGCTTGCTCCACTTCCTGGCCATCAATCTGGTTCAGTTCGATATATGGGGTCCTCCACGTCACATCGGTTTGGTTTGGCATTCCTGATCTCAGTCCGGTCCGTCACCTCTCGTTCTCCAGCTGCTGGCTTGGTGCTCCGATTCAATCCCGCTCCCTAACTCTAGTCCGATCCGATCCCCATGCCAAGCTTCGGTCCAATCCGAACCCCAACTCAACGCAAATGGCCTTCCTTCTTTCCAAGTCTCTTATGCCAAGTCCCGATCCGAATCGAATTCCCTTGCCCGGTTCTCCTATCCAATCCGAGCCTATATCCGATCCGATCCAAAACCCTGCACCTTTTCTGCAACTTTTCCAGCAATTGTTTTACACTATACGACGGAGTTTTCGACCAATCTAACTTTTCTAATCAATCACAAAGCATACCATACAGTCATAGTAACATGTATAATCATTCACAAACACCAAAACAACAATGTGACAAGTATAAACGGATCAAACATACTCAAAACCCATGTTTTCCCCTTAATCACGTTTAAGCATACCATTAGCAAAACTTATCCAAATTAGCCCAAATTTCTATCAGAGACCTAAAATAATATTTTAGAATTTCTAAACATTTTTCCAGAATTTAATGATGTATAATTTCGTTAATTAACACTAATCACCCCTAATTAGCCGTAATTAGTGAAAAACAATGCAAATCACTCACCTTAGCCACAAATAATTTATAGATCTTAAAGTATCTCTGATTTGGGTTGAATCTCTATGTGTTCCAGCAGCTCTATCCCAAATCCTATGCTAATTTGCCTTGATTTGATGTAGATTAGGCTATACTTGATTAAATGGTGATTAGAAGGTGATTTGGGTGTTGGAGGCCATTGTTAGGGTTGAAGGGAGGTAAGTGGCAACTAGAAAATGACAAAGAAAAGATTTCTCTAACCCTAATCATCCCTCATATAGCTCTAATTCCGAAATTTCCCAATGGGCCTGGCTGCTAGTCACCCGGTTAAGTCCAATTAAGCTGTTTTTCACCTTCTAAACCTTAATTCAGCCCTATCTCCCAAACGATAAGTCTGTTTGACAAGTGTGACCACTCTATGGAAAGGTAAACCATCACCCAGATCTAATGGAGTGATATCAGATCAAAATTCCTTACCAATCAAAAGTTATAGGCGAAACAATGTTCGCTAGGGGCAAAATGGTCATTTAAAAATCGGCAAAAATCATGAACATGGGAATTGACCCTGATAGTCATTCCCCAAAGTAACACGACTATACGACCTCATATGAAAATAAAATAAATATTCGACGATCCTCCGATGCGTAGAGTGCGGGTCGTTACACTCTTCCCCCTTAAGAAATTTCGCCCAGAAATTCCTCAACTAAGAAACAACCAATGGATCCTGCATGCCTACCAGCCATATCTCGTAATCAAACATACAAAACAAACAAAACAAATCTATCCTAGCATGCGGAAAGACTAAATCGAAATGAAAACCTTACCAGGCAAAGAGGTATGGATACATCTCCTTAATGCCCTTCTCTATCGCCCAAGTACAGTCATTCTCATCCCCGCCCCACTGAACCTTGACTAGATTCACCGCTTTCCTTCGAAGTTTCTTTGTATCGTGCTCGACAATATGAACTAGCTTGCAGTTCCCAACTGCCTCAGTGTCTACTTCGATATCATCCAATTGATCAGGTGAAATAGCCACATCGGGGTCGTGCACGAATTTTCTTAACTGGGAAACATGAAATACGTTATGAACTCCTACCATCTTGTCTGGAAACTCAACTTTATATGCCAAATTCCCAACTTGTTCGAGAACTGGGAATGGACCAACAAATCTTGGTGTTAACTTGCCTCTCCTACCAAATCGTATCACACTCTTTAACGGAGAAATCTTGACAAACACCAAGTCGCCAATAGAGAATTTTAAATCTCTTCTCCTCTTATCAGCATAACTCTTCTGCCTATCTTGGGAAGCCTTCATTCGTTGTCTGATCTTATTTGAGGTTTCTCTGAACACATCTGGCCCAAGCACAAATTTCTCTCCGGTCTCTAACCAACATGATGGTGGGTTGCATGGTCTTCCGTACAAAGCTTCATATGGAGCCATACTAATACTGGATTGATAACTATTATTACATGCGAACTCCACTAGATTTAAATGGTCATCCCATGATCCACTAAAATCTAATATGCAAGCTCTCAACTCGGTTCACCCTCTCTGTCTGACCGTCGGTTTGAGGATGGTACGCGGTACTGAGATGTAATTCTGATCCTAAAGCCTCTTATAAGTTCTTCCAAAATCCACTAGTGAATAACGGATCTCGGTCACACATAATGCCTTTTGGTATTCCATGAAATCTTACTACCCATTTCATATATAGTTCAGCTAACTTAGTTGTCGTTCTATTCGACTTAACCGGTATAAACTTTGCACTCTTAGTCAATCAATCCACAATCACCCAAATGCTATCATGGCCTGATCTAGTCCTTGGTAACCCATCAATGAAATCCATTGAGACTTGTTCCCATTTCCATTCTGGAATTTCTAATGGTTGCAACAAACCACTAGGCTTCTTTTTCTCAACTTTAACTAGCTGGCAGTTCATGCATCTGGATATAAACTGCCCAACATCTCCTTTCATCCCTTCCCAGCAGTAGGTCTGCTTCATGTCTCGATACATTTTGTTACCACCGGGATGTACAATCAGTTTTGAGTGATGACATTCTCTAAGCACTTCATCTCTCAATCCATTGACAGTGGGTACAACTAGTCTCCCATTCTTTCTAAGCCATCCATCTCGATCAAGCCCATACTTTTTCATCTCCTCATCGATACCCATCTCTAACTTGGAGATGATTTCCAATAAGTTAGGATCATCTCTCTGACTGGAACCAATCCGCTCAATCAAAGTGGGTCTGATCGTCAAACTTGCTAGCATCTCTGGATCCTATTCATACTTTGGTTTGAAATTGTACCCTGCAATATACTCTAATTGCTTCCATTCAAGAAACATAGCCCCTAAACTAGCATGTCTTCTACTCAGTGCATCAGCTACCGCATTGCCCTTTCCTGGTGTATATGCGATATCGAAATCATAGGAAGCCAAGAATTCTAACCATCTTTGCTGTCGGAGATTTAGATCCTTTTGAGAGAAAAGATACTTTAACGATTTATGATCGTTAAACAACTCGAATCTTTATCCCAAGAGGTAATGTCTCTACATCTTCAACGCGAACACAATTGCTGCTAATTCCAAATTGTGGGTTGGGTATCTTTTCTCATGCGGTTTCAGTTGCTGACTTGCATAAGCCACAACCCTACCTTCTTGCATTAATACAACACCTAGTCC
Organism: Allium sativum; assembly: GCA_030737875.1. Lineage (NCBI taxonomy): Eukaryota > Viridiplantae > Streptophyta > Magnoliopsida > Asparagales > Amaryllidaceae > Allium > Allium sativum. Next base: position 962,568,394 of record CM060918.1, read on the forward strand.
GGTACCACTTGCATCCGTGTATACGGTCTTCTCTTCATTTCCTTTAGGAATGACTACCATTGGTGCACACGTCAACTTTTACTTTAGACTCTTGAATGCATTTTCACACCTTTCATCCCAAACGAAGGCTTGATTTTTCTTGGTCAACTAAGTTAACGGTGCTGCTGTCTTGGAGAAGTCTTGGATAAACTTCCGATAATATCTAGCTAATCCCAAGAAACTTCTTACGTCTGTTGCGTTCTTAGGCGTAGACCAATCTTGTACCGTAGCCACTTTCGCAGGGTCCATGACAATACCATTCTCTGAAACAACATGGCCCAAGAATCTCACTTCCCTCCTCCAAAATTGACACTTTAGAGAACTTTGCTTACAATTGGTGTTTTCTCGACACCTCCATCACTACTCTCAAATGTTCCTTGTGTTCTTCCTCCGTCCTCGAATAAACAAGTATATCGTCCACGAACACAAGATCAAACTTATTCAATTGATCCCTGAATACTCTATTCATAAGATCCACAAAATATGTTGGTGCATTGGTTATTGGTCAGCCCGAATGGCATGACCAACCACCCATAAAATCCAGACAATGTCCGAAAGGCAGCTATACTCTTAGCTTCCACCCTAAGCTGATGAAAACCTGTCGTGAGATCCAACTAGGGGAACACTCTCGCGCCACTCAACTAATCAAACAAATCATCTATCCGCGATAGAGGATACTTATTCTTCCTCGTCACCTTATTCAACTCGCGGTAGTCCACACACAATCGAAGGGAACCATCTGCCTTGGTAGCAAACACAACTGGTGCTCCCCACTCAGAAACACTTCTGATAAATCCCTTCTTCAAAAGATTGGTCACCTTCACCCCGAGCTGTCGCTGCTCCCTTGGTGCCAAATGACGAAGTGGCATCACTATAGGTCTGGCATCTTTCACCAAATCAGTACGAAACTCAATCTCTCGATATGGTGGAAGTCCGGTCACTTCCTCGAAGACGTCCGAATACTAGCCGGCCACGGGGACATCTGACAACTCCTCATGCGGGAAGTCGAGGGAATTTAGAAAACTAGCCATTACCCTATCACTAGGTAGACCACCAAACACTACCCTCCACCCATCATCCGCTCTAACTATCACCAAAAAGCCCTCACAGTCTACCTCCACCCCGTATATTTGGAGCCAATCGACTCCCAAAATAATGCCAAACCTAGTAAAGCCCAAAATAAAGCAATCACAAGCAAACATACATTCATAACTCGATAAAACCACATTACGACAAATCATACTAAGGCTAGTTGAACCACCAATCGGGTTCGTCACCGCTAAAGGTCTATTAACTATCTCGGGCTCCAATCCCAACCTATCTGCCATGTCACTAAATATGAAGGAACGGGAAGCCCCGGTATCAAACAATACTCGAACAGGAACATCATAAACAGAAAGCATACCTTGGATAACGACATTCTTTCCTTTCTTCGTCGCAGTTTGGGCATTCGATGAAGAAGGAACAACATTAAGAGCATATGCTTTCACAATATGCTTTTCTTTAGGGGGTTGCGAACACTTATCCTTGTGATGTCCCACTTGGCCATAATTGAAGCACTTCCTGTCCGTTGGCTTTGCTTGACGTTCTTTAGCATAATGGCCCTTCTTGCCACAGCTAAAGCATTCAACATCTTTCTTGCTCTTTTTTTGACAATCCTTAGCTTGTTTCTGACTCTGCTTCCTTTTATTCTGAGAATTATTCTTGCCTCCACCGCTTGCTTGCGGCTTTGGCCCCTATGCAGATGCAACAGGGACTTCAGTCTTGGGTTTAGGATAAAGGCTCTTTGACCTCAATGCTTTCCCAACAATCGATTCAAAAGTCTCATCAATATGGTTTATAAGCTTTTCCCCCAAGTACTGATCTAAACCAGTTATTAAGTTCTCATTCTTCTTCTCGGGAGTGTCAATGAGGGATAAACCATACTTCGACAAAGTATCGAACACAGCAATATACTCCGAGACTTCTCTACCATTCTGCTTAAGTTCCACGAACTTCCTAAACAATTCTGATTTCTAAGCAGCTGGGATAAACTTATCACTAAAGCGAGCTTCAAATTGATCCCACGTAACTTGATCCTCAGGAGCGGCTGCCTTAATAGCATTCCACCAATTCATAGCCCGTCCTTTCAGCTGACGGGATGTTAGCTTCCTCTTCGTCGCGTGCTCGATTCTTAGATCCTCGAAGATACGCTCACAACTATCGAGCCAAACCTGAACTTCTGTAGCCGATTCCGTTCCATGGAACGGCTTCCCACTAATACTAGTGTAATCCTTGCAAAGCTTGGCAAAATCAGCTCTAGGCGCCTGCACCGCTGCACCACCATTTGCAGCATTAGGAGCCGCCTCTGAACATCCCTAAGCATCTCTCTCATGTGGTCAGTGAACATCGTCCTCATATCAGGAGCATTCCCATTATTAGCTCCTCTACCAGTACCCCTATTATATCAGGTCATCGTTCAATCTGTAAGGAGAAAATGATTAACCATCTCTTCAGTGGTGCCAGTGCAGTGCAACTTCACCCTTAAATATACTAATAGTACATAAATATAACTTTTGAAAACCAAAATATCACAAATACACGCTCTCATATACGTACTATCTGTCCCTGGTGTCTGTCCTAGGTTAACTACGCAACCTACAACTCTGATACCAAGTGTGATGGCCCACCCTGTACCAGCCGACATTTCCAATGAAAGTGCATTGTGCCAATGTCCAACTAGCACGAGACGGTCGTCAAATAAAGGAAAGAAGGGATTTTGAACTAACAAGGAACTTGTAGAATGTCTCACAGCGCATGAAGTAAAATATAATAATAACATACTTGACATAAAACAGGTGAGACAGTGTATAAGATGAAAACTAAACCATAATCATCATAGCAGCGGAAAATCCAAAATACAACTTATGTTCCACATCATCATCATTACAACTTTCTAAAATTGACTCCAAAGCAAAATAAGAAAGGTACACTACTAATCCCAAAGTAGTGACCAGCAGCGACATAAGGAGAATATATATATATTATATAAATATATCATACGTGGAACCCTCCTGCTCGTCTTCGGTACAGCTACTCGTGCATAATCACCTGACATGTCTCTAGTCTGCCCGTTTAAGAGCACCCAGAGTAATAAGAAGAGACATAAAACTCTGGGTCAGACAAAAGTCTGGTGTGAGCGATAAGCAGCAAAACAAAACAATAACAGGTATACTAAACCATACTTGAACCTGGACCTGCAACCAAAGAGTTAGCACAACAGGATGCACAATACTCTAAGGTGACATAAACACATGGTGTGAAAATAACGGGGAGGGGGTGAGCATGTCATAGTGATGTCAAACAATCAAGCATAGCAACCATCCTCACAACTCTCTCTCAGTGCATAAAGCATACGATGTCCACTGCTTTGACCACCCCAAATCCTTTGCTATGATCACTCTGCCCCACGGAGTCATAGTGACTCCACTGCACTGATCCATAGCCACTAATCCTTTGCTATGTCCACTCTGCCCCATGAAGTCATGACAACTCCACTGCATTGGCTCATAGCCTTGCTATGATCACTCTGCCCCATGAAGCCATGATGACTTCACTGCACTGATCCGTAGCCAATATCGGTCTCTCAATGGTGAATCAAAGCAATAGACGTCGATAACCCCTTTGCACACGTCCCGCAGCAAAGCCCAACTCGTGAAGTTAACCCGTTGATCCCATTTGGATCCTGAGTAATAACCTACCATTTGGACTTCCTTTGCATCTCGGATTTTGGTCGAACTGGAGTTGGTCTTCAGAAGACTCATCGCGTAAACGCAGGTCCAATCTGGATCGGTTCGGCCTCCATATGCGGTCTGATTTGGTTGTTCTTCCCTGGTTCGGTTCGGCTTGCTCCACTTCCTGGCCATCAATCCGGTTCGGTTCGATATATGGGGTCCTCCATGTCACATCGGTTCAGTTCGGCATTCTTGGTCTCAGTCCGGTCCGTCATCTCTCGTTCTCCAGCTCCTGGCTTGGTCCTCCGATCTGATCCCACTCCCTAGCTCTAGTCCGATCTGATCCCCACGCCAAGCTTCGGTCCAATCTCAATCCCAACTCAACGCAAATGGCCTTCCTTCTAGCCAAATCTCTTATGCGAAGTCCCAATCCGAGTCGAATTCCCTTGCCCGGTTCTCCTATCCGATACGAGCCCTATATCCGATCCGAAACCCTACACATTTTCTACAACTTTTCCAGCGACTGTTTTACGCCATACGACGGCATTTTCGACCAATCTAACTTTTCTAATCAATCATAAAGCATACCATACAGGCATATTAACATGTATAGTCATCCACAAACACCAAAAGAACAACGTGACAAGTTTAAACGGATCAAATATACTCAAAACCCATGTTTTCCCCTTAATCCCCCTTAATCACGTTCAAGCATACCATTAGCAAAACTTATCCAAATTAGCCCAAATTTCTATCAGAGCCCTAAAATTATATTTTAGAATTTCTAAACATTTTTTCCAGAATTTAATGATGTATAATTTCATTAATTAACACTAATCACACCTAATTAGCCGTAATTAGTGAAAAACAATGCAAATCACTCACCTTAGCCACAAATAATTTATAGATCTAAAAGTATCTCTGATTTAGGTTGAATCTCTATGCGTTCCAGCAGCTCTACCCAAATCCTATGCTTATTTGCCTTGATTTGTTGTAGATTAGGCTAATACTTGATAAATGGTGATTAGAAGGTGATTTGGGTGTTGGAGGCCATTGTTAGGGTTGAAGGGAGGTAAGCGGCCATTGGAAAATGACAAAGAAAAGGTTTCTCTAAACCTAATCAGTCCTCATATAGCTCTAATCCCGAAATTCCCCTATAGGCCTAGCTGCTAATCACCCGGTTAAGCCCAATTAAGCTGTTTTTCACCTTCTAAACTTTAATTCAGCTATATCTCCCAAACGATAAGTCTGTTTGACAAGTGTAACCACTCTACGGTAAGGTAAAAAATCATCCGGATCTAATGGAAGTAGTTTCAGGTCAAAACTCCTTACCAATCAAAAGTTATAGACGAAACAAGGTTCACCAAGGGCAAAATGGTCATTTAAAAATTGGAAAAAATCGTGAACATGGGAAATGACCCCAATAGTCATTCCCCATAGTTACATGACTATACGACCTCATATGGAAATAAAATAAATATTCTACGTTCCTCCGATGCGTAGAATGCAGGTCGTTACAATTAATCGGTAATCTTATGTCCTATGAAGTAAATTTGCAGGAAAAGAAAGCACATGTACGAGACAAGAAAAATTTAGCTTTCCATGTTGAGAAAGTAGATATTGCTTTTGTAGCAAAGAATTTCAGAAAATTCTGAAACATAGAAAAGGCTAAAGCAAGAATATGAAAAAGAATTCGTCAAAAGAGCCTGACCCAACCCTGGTAGAATGCTTTAATTGTAACAAAATCGGACATTATCAAAAGAATTGTCCGGAATTGGAGAAAATTGCAAAAAGGAAAAATAAAAAAAGATGATCATTTTCAGTCACTTAAGATAATTCAGATTCATCATCTTCTGATAGTGACAGCGATAGTGACAACGAACAAGAAAATGTATGCTTCATGGCAAAGGATGCTAAGGTTTGTGAATTTACTTATAATGAATGGAAATTAATACGGAAGTTTTAGAATCTAGAAATAATTTTAAGAGAAAGTGTAAACAAGCTAATGAAGATATAAAAAGAGCAGAATTTGAAAGAGACTTATCAAAAGATGAAAAGGAGATTTTAGAAAATGAGATTAGAAAATTACAAGAATCTCTTTCAGTAGAAAATTCTCAGATTTCTATGTTGAGTCAAGAAATCGAGACTCAAAAGAAAAAAAATGATATACTAGCTTCTGAGAATCATGGATTGAATACTAAAGTTAAAATTATAGAATTAGAAAATTTTAGTTTAAAAGTTCAACTAGATAGTATTTCTAAAAATGTTAACAATTTTAATAAAGGTAGAGAGAATTTATCTAAAATATTAGAAAATTCTCAACCAGTTTCTAATAAAAAGGGACTAAGATATGATCAAAAAGCTAAAAGGAAATCTAGCTCCAAGGATTCTAATATTAAAGTAGTAATTTCTAGTAATAAATTAAATATTTCTACTAACAAAAATTACTCGGGAAATATTAGTATATGGGCTCCAAAAACCAATAATGCTTTTATTAGAAATAAATATATTAAGAATTTTTTTGATACTGTTCACAACAATATTAGTTATATTTTCAAAAGGGATTCTGAACCCTCTTGGGTTTGGTTTCCTAAGATTTAATCCTTAGGACCTTAACGGAAGAAGTGGGTGCCAATGAAATTTTATTTTTTGCAGGTACCACCAATATGTGATAGTGACTAGCTCAAAATAAAAAGAAGTTTTGATTAGTACTCTTGAACCACTTCTGTAAGTTATTCATATTTAGTATAAGATTCTTTTATATGCCCAGCTCACTTAAAATGGTTTCATTTTGTTAACTAAAAAAATAAAAAATAATAAAGTATTTTTAGTAAAGAATATCGATCTACAAACAAACCTTATATTTGGTTTCTATATCTATTTTTAAGCAAACTATTTTGTTTTAAATGAATGGATAAAACTAGTTTTACCAATCATTTATATACACTATATTTAGTATATGTCTTTTATAAATACATTAGAAAATTTGTCTGCTTTCACCAAAACAGTAGAAATTATTCTCCGAAAAGCTTTTTTGTGTCATGTCGAAAAAAGTAAGCTCTACATCTACACTAAGTCCTCTGAAAAAACTCATCTGATTCTATCAATATTACTACTTCTCCAATTCCAAATCAACTCTTCAGTGGTAAGAATACCAAACCGGATATACTTCAGATGCTAAGAAAAGAATGGAGCTTCTAGTATCTCCACCAACGAAACACAAAATAAATGAAATACGTCATTATCAAAATGAACAAATGAGGTTGCAATGAGAGTTATACTTTAAGCAAAAACAAACCTCGGATAGATTAACTTTTTTAGAAACTGTCGCACTTCGTATGTGCGGTAGGTCAGCTGTACTTGAACCCAGACATTATCCTCTCTCTACGACTCCTGAAACACTAAGGATATCATCTACTTCATGGAATCCTTGGAAAAAATCTCCCAATGGTAAGAAGCAGAGTCTAAATTAATGGGGGAAGAATTATCAAGAGAATGAGGGAGCTGTTTCTAAGACCCCGAGAAAATCAACCTCATCAGAAGAAGAATAATAAATTAATAATAGAAATTCTTCTTTTTGTTTAATAAGATTTGCATTGATCGAAATGCAAAATTTCAAGGTCTTGTTTCTTATAATCATTGTAATAAGTATGTATTTTTTGTTATGAAAATACATATTCTCGTTTCAGGAAAAGTAGACATAATTATATATAATCTATACATAAGATAAGAATTAAAAAAAAACTGAGATAGCCGTTGCTTTTATCAACAACCAGTCGACTAGTTGTATACATACCAGTCGACTGGTTAATGAAAACCCGGAAACACAATAACTGCAACAGTTCGGTCCTTATAACCCTAATTACCCTACTTCTCTTCATTTCTAACATCTTATTCTTTTCTCTCAAAAACCCTAAGCCTTTGAACTTTTGATTTTTCCTTTTCAACCATCAATTTCAATGGCACCTCCAAAAAGATAAGGCGATGCTGATTCATCTTCTACAACTAGGGAAAAGAAGAAAGTTGATTCATCCATGGATCAATGGTTATATCTTGCTAAAAGAAGATGGAAACTTATGTCAAATCTAAGTTCATTCCAGGACCTTTTGTCAAGTTTCAAGACTTTGATTCTTATGGATTACAAAAATTAGCTCGACGAGGTAGAATTGAATCTCTTTTGGATTATTCTCCAAATAATAAGAAAATTATATGTTGCGATGATCAAATTATTCTGGGCTAATTTGAATTTGGATCATCATACGCATACCAATACACAAAATTGTGTTTGGAGTATGGTTTGCGGGCAACCTATCTTTATTTCAATTGAAAGGACAGGAAATATTCTAAACTCTCCTATGGATGGGATAGCTTTATCAGAAGTGAATTGCGAGTTTGGAATTAGAGATGAAGTGTATCATCTTTTTATTGATGACAATTCTGATGGCTCTCGAACCAAAGGATTGCGACCAAGTGCAAGACTTCTTCACCATGCTCTTACATGTACAATATTACCACGGTCTGGAACACATGATCTTATGCATGCAGATACATTTCGAGCTTTATATGCAACTTATGGCAACATAAGGATAAATTGGATGCAAACGATAATGGATCATCTTTTGCTCTTCACACATGGTATGGGTACTTGTTTTCACTTTGGTGAATATTTAATGAGAGTATTTGACAATGCAAACATCACCAAACTGGATTCCAACGGTGGGCGAAAATGCCCATAATCCACCAGAGGGTTTTATAACCATAAGCCGATAGATTTACACGGTCGAATGTATCCCTTCATTTAATCTGTTCATCGTCAACTTCCTCCGCCATATGCAGTTAAATCCAACGACGTACTCTTATTTATTTTCTTTGTATATTGTATATTGTATATATAGAACATCTAACTCAGGAGCCAACCTTTATTAACATCGTCCTCTTTTACAACTTCAAACAACAGAAGGATATAACTCCTTCTTTTCTTTATTTTGAGTCTTCTCGAAATAAGAAAGTTGTTCAACAAGCTAGGAGATATTAGGCCTGACTGTTTCTATCTACCTTTACAAGTAGGATGCGCTAGGAGGTGGATGCAATGCAGTAACGTTCAAGCCTCAACTTTCTCATTTAATTATAATCATGTTCATAAGTTCTAACTTATACGGTCTTTTGTAGGTGCTACTCGGCCAAGCCCATCGGCCGAGTATACAGTAGCTGCATGGCTATTCCGTGGGACGCTCCAGTGGATAGTCGGAGTGTCAATAGATGCATATATGATGACTTCTCACCTCTTTCAGTTACTCGATTCCAGCCGGACTGTGGGAATGGGTGGAGCTCAAGCTCCAGCTACCTCACCATCAGCAGATGTGCCCCCAGTCGAGGGAGGGGGGTAAGAAGTAGTGGTCGTGCTCCCAATCGGAGGGCAGGCAACATCAGCTCGTCCATGGGCCCAAAAAAAACATTCGTCAAGAGAAAAGTGCTCCCAGGACCAGTCGATACCCAGAAGAAGAGGAAGGAGAAAAATAGCAATCCCCCACGAAAAGAGTTAAAGAGACCCATAGTCCTCCTTCGAAAACACTATCTCTTCAAAAATCTCTAACTTTGATTGCCACATCAGAGCAACTTGAGTCATCGTTCAGGGGTCTAAGCAACTTATCTCAGCATGTATTCAACTCTAGACTTAGATGTTGCTTCCTTCTTCCCGAAGTCCATCGAAGAAACAACTTCTGCCAGGGTTGGGGAGACAACTCCGGGCTCTGGCCCATTAGAGGGACACTTTGGACACAAAAGACACAAGCACTGTACATCACAACACTTTTTTCCTTTATGTATGCCAAGTGTTAACTTGGATTCCCTTCTAGAACACAGGTCCAATGACGAAAGAGCAGAAATATCAAAGTTGATTCAAAACTAGTCTAGGCTGAAGTGGTCCTAGTAGCCATACTTCCTCTTAAGAAATAAGAAACCGGGAAAATGAAGAGAGGTGTGCTCGCGAAAGAGAAGAGAGGGAGCATACGTGAGAAAAAAGGGACTAGGAGGATCGGGACAGGAAAGAAAAAGAGAAGGAGCCTGCTAAGGAGAAATAAAAAGAGCATGATAAAGAGAAGTGTCATCATGATGCCACGCATTCCCGCAATAAGTCCTCTTGAGTAGAAGATAAAACAACTAGCAAGAATTCTCAAATATAGAAATCTTCCCCTAGACTTCCTACCGACCCTTCTCAATTATCATAGATGGTCGTTTCCAAGGGACGGGGCCCAGCTGTCTTCGAGGGTCGCAAAGACAAATCACCTCAATTAGGCATTTCCTATGGACAAGAGATGACTCTGAAGGAAAGTAAGAAAAGGTTAGCGATGGCAATTCCTCAACACTTCTATGAGGTACATCTCTATTTGTTCTGGATTACCTGAACTGGCTAATTTAGCCAAGCGCCATGTTGATTCAACTCCCTCATAACATGAGAGATGCTGTAATAATCGAACAATTCTATTAGTTGCTCACATAGCCAAGATAAGAGACAAGTCATTTCTCCTTAATCTAGAGTTCCCTTCTGACCTGACACACAACAACTTGTGAATCACAGAATATGTCATTAGTTTTAACACCTTGTTCCTTTACGAGTTTCAGCTCAGCAATTAGGGCTTCATACTTGGCTTCGTTGTTCATGGATGGAGATTCAAATCTAGTACATAATAGATCAAACGTCCCTTACGAGCAACTCGGGTGCTAGAACACCGATTATTTCGACCCCCGTTGGTACACAGCTTACATAAGGTAGTAGGTGGGCCAATTCTTTCATCCTCCTTATCCTTTAGAGTAGTAAATTCAGCTATGAAGTCCGCAAATGCTTGCCCTTGAATAGCTCGTCTAGGGATATATGTAATCTAAAACTGAATTAGTTCAATATTCCACATGAGTGACTTTCCAAACGCCCCAAGTCGCTAAAGGACCTATCGTGGCGGCTGGCCGTCAGTGTACATTTCGATAGGATAGGCCTAAAAGTAGCGACAGATCTTCCTGGATTTTATCAACAAGATGTAAGCAAGCTTCATAACCTTTGCATAGTTTCATTCTTCCCCCATTAACTTCTTACTTACATCTTACACCGGTCGCTGGACTCGGTTGTCTTCGCGGACTAGTGATGAGCTGATGGCATGTGAAGATACTAGTAAGTACACGAATAAGTCTTTGTGATCCACTGGCTTTGACAAAATAGGAGGCTTCTCCTAATAGTTCACCAAATTTTGGAATGATTCGATACAGTTAGGCATCCAAGTAAAATTGTGCATCCCCCGCTTAATCAACTCAAAGAACGAGAGACACTTATCAGCGACCCTGGATATAAATCTACCCGATGCTACTACCTTTCCATCCAAACTTTGCACGTCCTTGATCTTCCGAGTTTCTCAGATACCCCTTATGACTTTAATTAGTTCAAGATTAATCTCAATCCCTTGCGAGCCCACGATGATGCCCAAGGATTTCCCTAACACAAAGCTGAAAGAGCATTTCAAACAGTTGAGCTTCATCTCGTACTGCTGGAGGATGCCAAACATTTCAACTAAGTCCTTGATATGACCAGCTAACTAGTTCGACTTCATAAGCATGTTTTCCACATATACCTTCATCGATTTCTTGATTTGGTTTCGGAACATATGATTGAAAATTTATTGATACGTTGCTCTGGCGTTCTTTAGTCCGAACGACATAACCACGTAATAATACAACCTAAGATCTGCTATAAAACTGGTATGTTCCTGGTCTGAAACATGCATTGCTATCTGGTTATATCCGGAGTAAGCATCCATAAAAGAAAGAAGTTCGTGTCTAGCCATTGAGTTGACTAGCTAGTTAATCCCAGGAAGTGGGAAGGTGTCGTTTAGGCACGCCTTGTTCAAGTCTAAGAAATCAATGCATATCTCCCACTTCCCATTGGCCTTCTTCACAAGAATTGGGTTCGATATCCACTTGGGGTATGTCTAGTCCCGAGTAAACTCGTTGTTCTTGAGCCTTTCAACTTCTTCCTTCAGAGCTACCATTATCTCTAGACCAAGCATATGTCTCTTTTGTTTTATTGTGACATATTCTGGGTCGATATTGAGCGAGTGGATCAAGATCGATGGAGATATCCCACATATGGAAGCTTGGGTCCATGTGAACATGTCAAGGTTCGCATGGAGAAAATCAGTCAACTCCCTCATCCGGAGGGGGTTTAGGTGGGACCTAATCTTTGAGACCTTTATCAAGTCATCATTATCAATTGGGATCTCCACCGTATTTCATTAGGTGTCGTTGTTCTACACCTTGGTTCCTCGTCCTCTCTCAAATCAATTCCTCGATTTGGCAATTAGACATTTCCGGCCGGAATGTCTCCTTTATTTGTTATGCCTCCACCTCATTGGTAGTGGGAGGGATATCTTCAGGCCCCTTACCTTCCTTGACGCGGACCTCTTTCCATTCCTCTAAGTAGCACGCTCGTCCTACTCCCTGATCATTTCTTACAACTCCGCCTCCACATTTCGTCAGAAATTTCAAGAGCAAGCACAAAGATGCTACGCATGCTCTAAATTTAGCGAGGGTCGGTTGGCACAAAAAGGCATTGTATGGAGAGTTTATGTCCATCACGAGGAAAGGGAGGATCTGTAACAACCTGGAATTTTATGCAATAGGAATTAATTATTAGAATTTCACAAATAGGAATTTCTACAAACGACAGAATTTGACCATGAAACTTTAATCGATGCGTTCATCTTGGAATCTTGGTCAACTTTCATGTTTGGAGTTTCGCGATGAAAAAGTTATAGATGAAATACGATAACGGACGGAAAATAAATAAATCAAAATATATAAATATATTATATCATATTTACCCAGCGTCATAGGCAGTTGGCAACCCATGCGGTCGACCTACAGGCGTTAGAACGCCTAGTGACGGCTAGGGTTAAAGGGGTTAGGTTATATTATATTATTAAACGAATGGACGGATATAAACAAAAGTAAATCTAATGGTTCATGGCCAATTCCGCTCCTATAAATAAAGGGGTAAGACATCATTCTTTTCCACACAAATCTATAGATAGCTGCGAAGCTCTGCTATTTTCATTTTTCTTCCAATCAAATTCCTTAATTAAAAACATATTCATATACAATCAGTTAAGTGCAAATTATATAGAATTGAAAGGGATTAACAAATTCAATGGAAAAGAATGTGAATTGATGCCCTACATTAGATTTTCCCCTCTCTTCCTATTTTCTTGCATATCTACAGATCTGAAAGTATCCCCTTTTTAGATAAATTGTAGATTTATAAGAATTTGGGAATTGTATGCCTAAAAGACTATTTAAACTTCAGATTTGGATGCTTTCAAGTGAGTGGGAAATTTACATACAAAGTTTTTTTTTAACCCGGAAGGTTTTTTCATTAATACAACAAGATAGTACAATAGAACAACAAAAGCAACTAACAACTCCGATCCTAGTAAAGCAAAGGAAACAGCCAAAACATAAACTAACTTAAAAACACAACTCACTGCTAACTCAAGGAGCAAAATAACATCTGCAAGGTCGCAACCATCATATCCTAGCCGAAATACATTAGAACAACAGAGAAGAAGACAGCCAGGCAGATCAGCCTCCCCCACCTCACCGCCAGAAAGCGATGACTTCTCCTCCTTGGAAACCAACCTACGCTGCACACCGCAAGGTGCAGACAATCCCAACATACACCAACCCCTCGCCGACACAAGAGAAATGACCAGATCCGAACTGTTAAGCAACCTCAACCCCACAGACTCAAACAACCGCCAAGCAACAAATCCCCAAGAATACAACCACCACAAACCTTCCTGAACATCACGCCCCCAAACCAAGAAACAAGGCATGCCAATCGGAGAGCAAAGCTCAACCCAGATCTGAGGCCAGGCAGCTCGGCGAAGTTGAAGTTGCGACGGTGAAAGCAAGGCGCGATAAGGGGGAGACTCCACTGGGAACCAGATGCGATTGATAACAGAAAGGGGGAGGAAATCCGAAGGAAGAATAAAAAACAGATATGGTAGAGGTTGAAGAGGGGAAAGTGCGAACATATAGCACCAAAAAAGGCAGGAATTAGGAGGATCCAAAGGAGGAGCAAAGACCCTAAAAAGTGGAGGAGACGATGAAACGGTTTCAGATTTCAAGAAGAAAACAGTGAGCTGTGGTGAACCTTTTATGGAAGATACCAACCGAGTTAGCCACCAACCTAAACTCAAGAAGAACCAGATCTGAAATGATAGAACAGCAAAGTCTGAAATACTGTTTAGCTGAACCAGCTAACCCAAAAGAGGGGCTCAAGAGCATCAGTATGAAGAAAAAGCAGCCGTGTATTACAGATCTGAAAGAGAAGGCAAATTTGAGTTCAGATTGGAGAGAGCTTGATCAAAGGATATGGGAGAAATCTAGGTAGAGAAGAAGAAACTAAAAGGAGTTTTTTGAGGAGAAGAGAATGGAGGAAAGATATGAAAAAAGGTTAGAAGCGGGAAGTGAAGAAGAAGACAGACCTAGTCCCCATAGCCAGAGAAAGCAAGCTCTCGATGTTATAAGTGTTTTACATACAAAGTTATAATAGCCTATTTATCTCATTTGAGTTAGATCTCAAAATATATGCCTATTTTCATCATATTTGTTCATAATGTTGTTGTATTTGAATTGACACCTATCAGTTCTACTAGTAAATATTGTCAAAATTTATAAATTGTGAATTTTGGTTTGGAATAATATTAATTGTAGGATTCTTAAATTTGTTTATACATATTTCATACAATTATGTAGTGAAATGTATTGTAGTTGTTGTAAAACACTGAGGATTTGGAAATCAGTCCTAATATTGCTGTTCAGATGAAGTTTTCTTCCAAATCCCTAGTTTCAGTGTAAGTTGATGAATTATGTGATTTTAATTTAAAAAGAACTATACCTATTTTTGTTCAATGTTGTTTGAGGTTTTTGGCCTAATTGTTTTAAATATGTTGTTTTCCTCTTTCAAAGCAAGAAGACACTATTTTGAATTCATAAGAGATATGACAAAAGATTATAAAGGAAAAATTGTGCAAATGTAAGTATAAATATAAATATACATATTTGTGCATAGTTTGCATCAACTATTCCAAATATATATAAAAACATATATATATATATATATATATATATATGTATCTTTTGAATCTAAAATACGTCTATTCCATTAATTATGCATAATTTAGAATAACTATAGCTAATAATCTTTTTGTAAGATTTGGAACCTTATATCAAGATTGAATGGAGAAAAGGAATGTTTGGGTATTGATTAAACCAAATCATTAAATTTAAAATAAATAATAATAAAGAAAGATAACTGCGTTGACCGCACGAAAATATGAATTGAAATATTGTTCGTCCAAATCCGCGTAAAACGATAAAATATATGTTGTATTGAATATTTAAAAGGTGTTCATGTATGGAATTATATATGAAAATGTAATCCATATTGAATTAATATATTTGTGGTGACCATTGTAGCAATTAATATGATTGATTGCTATAAACAGAGCCGCAACTCAATAACTAACAATTGTAATCAATGTTGATTGGGGAAAAATGAATATGATAGGATAATGGTTGTAATTCCAAAATTGATTAGGATTAATGTTGTAAACCCCAATTAGGGAATTATAACTGCATTGAGACATGAGGTTAAGCTCAACTTGTGGCGGAAGTTTGCCTGGAACCGCCCAACAAATCCAGCATCCACAGGTGGCTAACTTAATGTGAGGGGTCTAATGCGTAAATATATATGTAGTGAGGCACGAGGTTAAGCTCAACTTGTGGTAGAAATCTTCCCGGAACCAACCGACAAATCCAACATCTGCAAGTGGTCAACTTAATGTGAGAGACCTTGTGCACAAATATGTCTATGTGTGTGTGTGTATAACAAGCAACAAACAAATAAATAAACAAAAATAGCAATTGTCTGTTTGGGTACAACAAATAGTTGTTTAGGGACTAATAGATTAAGGTTGTCCACTATAAGTGGTTGCCTTAGGAAAATATGACCGCTATGGTCACAAATGGCAATAAATTAAGGGATAGAAGCAAATGGATGTGAAAAGGGGATTAAAGGGATATTGATCGTTGTTTAAATACTAAGTCCAATTAGGGAAATAATGATATAAATATCCTAGATTAAAGAGGATATAACTTCCCTCATTTATACTAGTTAATATGGAACTTATAATTAAAAGTTAGAATTGGACTTAGTTGGTTAATGATGTAAAATATTATTAACCATAGAAACTAGTAAGGTATAGTATTTTGGTGAAGAGAAACTAAACAGAAAGGACATAGTGATGTAGCCCACTTTATCCCAGTAGGGAAAGGTATTAATGGCTAATCAAGTACGAAATTAATAACCTTCGTGTATAGTTTACTTCCTGGGTCTTAAGCGGCTGGGGTTGAAGAGTCCACCTGGGAGTAGGTCTTTCATTTGAGGGGTCCTAAATGGCGTAAGTGTATGGGGCCTACCCAAACCTGGGAACTAAAACGTCAGATATGGCTACCTATCCTACGAGAAGTAGTAAGCGACTAAGGAGGTTATCTAATAAGGTCAGCTAGATGGTATAGCGAGCGATAAAATACCGTCTCTCACCTTACACGAGGAATGAGTTAATGCATGAATGACGGAAGCCTTAACTAGTAGGGCTCCATAGCTAGTGCACTCTAGTTTATGTTGACATTGTATAAATTATCGAACAATAATAAGTGACCAATAGTCAAGGAGAATTCACCATATTTATCATTAATAGTGAGGCATTAAATAACAAGGGATGAATCAATGAAAATATAAAAAAACTCTGTAACTAGGAGTCTAACCTCGATCAAATAACCAGCCATGTTCTGGTATAAAGGCTTCCTGAATATATGCATATACATTTTATCTCGGTATTATATCTTGGGAATACTGCCTTGGGAAGAGTAGTTGGGTCGTGCGTAAACAATTACAAGGTAAGGGTAGAATCACTAAACTTGGTAGGCATATGTAACGACCCGTATTTTGTAACGATTTAATAATTAATTTTATTTAATTATTCTAATAATGGTTTGGTAATTTAATGGTTTAAATTAAATAACTTTGAGTATTTAATTGATATAATAATTAAATAATATATTTAAATTCCGAAATAGTCGGAAATAGTAGAATTCACAATATTGTGTGAATTGGATTATTTATAATATTTAATTCAGTTTAGAATTTTATTATAATAACGAATTTATTTATAAATGTCGTTTGAACGTATAACTATATTATATAATTAAAATCGAGCTCCAAATGGCGCGGCAGTTCGTAATTTGGCGATTCGAACTTTAAATGAATATACAGAACCCGCTTTAACTTGGATTTCTGTGAAACAAGAAACGTTCGGAGCTCGTGAACGGTATTTTTCTAATAGAAGAGAAAAATCGAGATTTTGTCATGTAGATTGAGAGATATGTCCAAATCAAATTTTCGAAAAGTCGTTATGGAATTCCTTTATAATTTATAACGATTTATTTATATTATAAAAGGATTTTTAATATAAATTGAATACTGAGTTAATCTGGATTTGAAATGTCGAGTTATAAATTCAAATAGGAATATTCTAGAGCTGTATGATATTCTATTGTGAATATGTACGATAATATTAACTAAATTAAATTGTTTATAAATATACTAATATTTAAAATGGTTTATTTTGGACCTTAGAAAATAGCCGTTTATACAAACGACCTCCATTTTCGACGAAACTAATTTTATTGGATCCGGAATATTAAATTATTGTTAGATTTCAATTTTTTGTTTTTTGAAGTCAGTATGTGGCCGTACGGGATTTTAATGCGAAAAACATACAATAATTTGACTTTAAAAATACGTTGTGTGAGCAAACGGACTCAGAATTCAATGAAACAAGTTTCATTAGGTCCATAATGTCAAACTGTAGCTGCATGCCCATTTTCATGATTTTTGGATATTGTTTATGATTCTAGGAATTTTTAACAAGAAATATAAACAGCAGCTGATTAAATATAAATATAATAATGAATATAAATATATTATTTCTCCTCTATAAATACCCTACCTCCTAAACCCTAAATAGAAACATTCTTTCGTCAATAAAAATCCACCGTTACCATTATTGTCGACACGAGTTCATAAATATTTGGAAAATCAACACAATTCAAAATAAAATCTCTAAATTCATGGAACTTATTTATTTGAAGTCATGGGATGATCCTCTTAGTTTCTATACCTGTTTCATATAGTGCCACAGTCATTTTGGGGTTCGAACTAAATACCCGTGGTACTAGGGTTAAGGAATTCTCGGAATACGTTTGTTGTTTGGTATTTGAAGGATTGATTCGAGCTTCTGGGAGGGTTTACTATCAAGCAGAAGATTTTTGTGGCGATCAACATATATTTTTTGTCGATGCGTTCCTTCAAAGCGACAGGAAGTGGAGACCGTCAGTTTTTGAATGAGGGAATCGAGTTGAGAGAAGTGGTAAGGGATGGAAAGAAGATTCAAATGGGAATCGAATGGTGTTTGTAATTATTAAAATCATGGAGTATAGTAGGAAATTGATGCCATGAAAATTGGGCGTTTGTATATGCTGAAGGTTCAAAGTGTTGGGTAGGAGAGGAAAGGATGAGTGGCGGCAAATTAAGGTTAATAATGTGTTTAGCGGTGTAATTAAGGTGAAGTAGGTTTTTGGTTTTGGCTGAGGTGAAGGAGTAAATGAAGTATGAAGTTACGGGAAGGGTGAGAGCTGAGGCTTGAAACTGTCCGGGGGAGGAAAAGAGTAAGGAGCAGTGGTTAATAAGGTCACAATGTAGTTTTTGACAAGGATTTTGCGGTAATTTTGGGTTAAATTCTTATGAAGTATAGAAGAGGAATTTGCCATGAAATGATCGGCATTGAGTGTTGAATCCTGGAGTTGGGTTTGGAAGGGGTACAGAGAAGATGATAAGCGGCTTACTCAATGATTTAAAACGTTAATTGTGGCGTTCATGAAGTTGAAGAATGTGTTAAGGTTGTCCATGTTAAATGGAGACAGGATATTGGAAAGAAGATCTGAACTAAAAGCAGTATACTTGAGTTAGGAAATTTTCTGGAAGATGATGATCAAAAGGTTAAGCCAACTAATTAGGAGATTAAGAAATAATGGCCATTTTCTTATAATTTGATCATTAAAAATATGTATTCAAATTTATAAAATGCATAACTCTTCTATACGTTGTCAAAATTGAGCGCGGTCTGGAGTGTTGGAATCGTATCAGAGAACGCTACACAATGGAACTGATTCGGAGTGAAGTGGAGATCATTACAATTTATAGCGAAACAGATTGTCTATCTGAATCAACCGACGGTTATCGTTATTTAACGATAACCGTCCAATGTGAGTAAATCTCACTAATTCTGTACAGTTTATATTTTTATAAATATAATCTAGTATTGATAAATGATGATTCATTGTTGTGTGTTGATTGTGTCGCTGAATTGCTGATTTATTGGTTGAAATGGAAAATAACGATATATATATATAATCGTTAATCAAATATTGATTCTGTTTATCAAAATATTTCATATTGAAATGAAATCGATGTTATTTATATTGTCCAACATCTGTGAATGTAGGGAGACAGGTTGGAGGGATCCAATTGGATTCCTTAATATTATAATACTGTTTGTTTCCATGTATTATGATATATGATGTGATACAAAACCTGTGATCGATTATGATGACACTAGTCATGTTATTTGGTATTTTAAATACCATATGAAATACTGGAATGTAAAAAGGAAAATTTCGAAGTGAATATTGAAAATGAAATATTTATATATATAATGAATAGGATTATATAAAAGGATTTATATAAAATGAATAGGATTATATAAAAGGATTTATGTAAAATAAATAAAATTATAAAAAAGGATTTATATAGAATAAATAGAATTATATAAAGGGAATTATAAATGAGATTTAAGTGTTAGAAATAAAAAGGGGACTTGTATGAATAATTCTGCAAATAAAAATAAAAATAGAATTTGGGTTTGAGATATTATTTTTAAATACGAAATCAAACTGTTTTGATTATATAAAGAAATATTATTCACGTTCTATGTGAAAAATTAGATTAAAGTAAATATTTTGCAAATAAAATATTATAAAGGAATTTGAGGTTTGAATTAGGAATTTAAATGGAATTACTGAAATTAAAAACTGACTATAAATTAGTTGAGTTGAATGGCTTTCTGGGTATCGATCTGATGTTGGTTTCGACCTGTGGGGTTTATGCTTAGGAAGTTGTTCTCTTACTAGTTTACAGTTAGATACTGGTAGATGTGGGAAGATATTGATGCGTGAATCAGAAATGGAAATGTTTTCCAAAGTTAGTAACATATATTTTCTAATTTTAGAAAATAAGGAATTTATGAATATATGGAAACGATAAATGGGAAATTGGGAAATGAAATGATGATTGATCGGTAGGATTTCCATTTGGGAATACAACCGTTGTTTGTACACATGTTTTCCTTTGATAGTTGAATCACCGACTATCAAGGATTTTGACCATTTCTGTTGTCAATACAGGGAAACATGGATCATATATATTACCTGAAAACCACTCCGTATGGCATTAGCGTTGAGAATCAAATATGATGAAGATAATTGAAGATGGAGTAACGCAAGGGAAGTTCTAGCGATCCTAGGTAGAAATTGCCTAAGATGGATTTACAGAATAGTGCCTTCGGTTTGTCCAGTCCCAGGACAACTTGTATGGAAGAATGTTTGACAGAGTATATTTAACAGATCGTGTAAGTTGATCTCTCCAAACGTATTTACGTTTGGTGGCAGAGGAATTCAATTCTCTTAGCTGTATACCCATGGTATTGTTAGAGAAATCAATTTGTGATTTGGCGGGTATGACGATGTGACATTCAAAGTAAATAAAGTTGTGATCAATACGTTATGGCCTCTAGCCTCACAACCAGGAAATGGTATAAAATCGGGTAGGTCGCATGGCTAAGTGGTTAGCTGCTAATTAGGGTGTATTATCACCTGATCTAGAGAAATTCCATTTACTTCTATAATCTATTCCGATGTTGTCCCTTTCGAGAAACAGTTGCTGATCCCAACCGTTGGTGATAATACATTCGATACACTCTAGCGAAATGAGTCACCGGTCATGTTTAGCCTGGGTTAGAAGATGTTTTTGTTGAACCCAGTGTATTCCTCTCTAGAGATACACTATCAGAAGGTGGTCCCATACCTTGCTAGTTGGAATTCATTAACCAATAAGCGCCCACGTTTTTCGATTATATATTATGTATGTGGAACGTGAGTTGAAAGCGTTCTACTAGATGATTATTATATTATGGTTAATATAGACTATTATAATATCAAAAGGGTTTGATATAAAGATTATCAGTTCTTCCAAAAGGATTTTTGAAATGTTGAATCAAGTGTTTTGGATTCTCATAAGGGAAATACCCATTCCGTGTTATACAGCGTAGTCTTATGAGATATCGTTTATTTTCTCAAGCTATTTAAAATGGTTTACTCACACCAATCCCATGACTGACCCGGAGTTTATTTTGTTTTGTTTTCCCTAAACTCTTGGGTGCCCAATTTTGTACGGGCAGTCAAGTATTAAGGATTTACAGATATACCGAGAGCTTGGAGCAGGAGGCTTCAGGATTTTATAGCAATTGTTTATTTCCGCTGCGTTTTAAGTATTGTACTCTGATAAATGTTATTGTATACATATATTGGTTTTGTTTCAAAGTTATGTTATATTTTATTCGTTCCGCTATGAGATTCGTGTTACTCCGATTCTGTTGTTGTGATCTTCTTCTTCTTCTATTCTAATTTTCTGTCTTATCTACTCTCACCATCTAACTTCTTTCTATTAACTATCTGGTATTTCCGATGCTTGGATAGTCGACATTGAGTTTATGTCGGTAACCAAGGTCGCGAATTCCCGGGGTCGTTACAGTGGTATCAGAGCATAAGGTTAAGTGATTACCTTGGCTCTGTGGCGTGACTCGGTAGAGATAGGGTTAGTAATGCCCTAGATTGAGTTGAGTGTATATATATGAGTGAACGTACTTGTAGATTTTATAAAAATTATTTTATATTGTGGCGATTTATTAGTTGAGTTGTTTATGAGTTCTGGTCGATCAGTTTGATCCACTGTATCGGGAGGAGTTTCTAAACACTCGAATTCGATGAGCCGATGCGGTATATTTTTAAAAGAGGGTAATGAAATAATTTTACCCAAAGTATATTTTGATATAAAGAAAATATTTATATTGAAATTATGATAATATATTGGATATATTGGCTGTTATTATAATCGAGTGAGATTATAATAAGTGAAAAGGTTAGAAATAACCAAGAAGAATATATATAAATGTGATATATGAAATCAGATGATTTAAATCTGAAATTAAATTCAGTATTGAAATTAAAACCCTGGAAATTTGGAAAAGTATTTGTGAATGAATCTGGATTTAATATATGAGAATTTTTAAAATCCTGGGAGATTTTAAATTGTTTTACAAGCATTGTGAATGGTATTTTGAAATGTATTTCAAATTGGAAGTGTTTAAGAATGGTTTTGAAAGTGATATAGTATTGAACTCACTGTCGTCATTGGAAAATTATTCCGATGATGATCCGGACATCATCGTTGTTCATTTTCGAGTTTGTATGTGACAGATTACTACCAAAGATGTTGTTTTGAATTTGTTTTGAGAAAACAAGTTGTTTTGATTCTGAAAGAGGAAAGTTTGATTTTTGATATGGTAAATTATTTAAAAACTCCAAGGAACATATTGTTTGAATTAAAACAAATTAAATAGAAATTTGTGAAAGTAAATAAGAATTGAAGTCGGTTAAGTGGAAATTGAATTGGATGAGTGAGTTAAGAGTTTGAGACCGAGAATGAAACTTGAGTTGAAACTGGTAATGGAATTTTAGTTGAGGATGAATCAATTGGAGATTAATTGGGATGGCACTAGTATATGCTGAATTGGTACAGAATGAAAGGATATAATGATATGCCCGACAAACAGGTACAAGTTTAAATTTTATATTGGGCAAGAGATTTTGATGAGCCGAACTAGCAAGCCGTTGGGCTGTTTGAATTTCTTTTGGATTGGGAATGGCCTAGAGAGGCGAGTTGTAGTTGTACCGATTGACCAGTACAAAGGAGGTGCTGGCAAAAAATTTCAAAATTTTAAGGTGTTAGAAAATTTTCAGAATTTTTGAAAATTTTCGTTAGTCAAAATGAATTAATATTTTAATTGGAATTAATTGGTTCAGTGAAACTGGAGTTAAGAAGTAAATAAATAATTTTTAGCCCAGTTAATATGGTTTGTTTTCTACCTTAGCAATTTCGAGAACGAAATTATTTTAACGGGGAAAGAATGTAACGACCCGTATTTTGTAACGATTTAATAATTAATTTTATTTCATTATTCAAATAATGGTTTAGTAATATAATGGGTTAAATTAAATAACTTTGAATATTTAATTAATATAATAATTAAATAATTTATTTCAATCCCAAAATAGTCGGAAATAGTAGAATTCACAATATTGTGTGAATTGGATTATTTATAATATTTAATTCAGTTTAGAATTTTATAATAATAACGAATTTATTTATAAATGTCGTTTGAACGTGTAATTATATTATATAATTATAATCGAGCTCCAAATGGTGCGGCAGTTCGTTATTTGGCGATTCGAACTTTAAACGAATATATAGAACCCGTTTTAACTCGGATTTCTGTGAAACAAGAAATGTTCGGTGTTGGCCAACGATATTTTTCTAATGGAAGAGAAAAATCGAGATTCCATCGTGTAGATTGTGAGATATGTCCAAATCAAATTTTCGAAAAGTCACTGTGGAATTCTTTTATAATTTATAATGATTTATTTATATTATAAAAGGATTTTTAATATAAGTTGAATACTGATTTAATTTGGATTTGAAATGTCGAGTTATAAATTCAGATAGGAATATTCTGGAGCTGTATGATATTCTATTGTGAATATATACGATAATATTAATTTATTAATATTAATGTATGTTAGATTATTTTTAAATATATTAATATTTAAAATGGTTTATTTTAGACCTTAGAAAATAGTCGTTTATACAAAAGACCTACGTTTTTGACGAAACTAATTTATTAGATCCGGAATATTAAATTATTGTTAGATTTCAATTTTCGTGATTTTTGAAGTTAGTATGTGGCCGTACGGGATTTTAATGTGAAGGTTTTAATGTGAAAACAGACAATAATTTGACTTTAAAAATACGCTGTGTGAGCAAACGGACTCAGAATTCGACGAAACAAGTTTTGTTGGGTCCCTAATGTCAAACTGTAGCCGCATGCCCATTTTCATGATTTTTGGATATTGTTTGTGATCATAGGAATTTTTAACAAGAAATATAAACAGCGGTTGATTAAATATAAATATAATAATGAATATAAATATATTATTTCTCCTCTATAAATACCCTACCTCCTAAACCCTAAACCCTAAACAAAAACATTCTTTGGTCAATAAAAATCCGCCTTTACCATTATTGTTGACCACGAGTTCATAAATATTTGGAAAATCAACACAATTCAAAATAAAATCTCTGAATTCATGGAACTAATTAATTTGAAGTCATCGGATGATCCTCTTTGTTTCTATACCTGTTTCGTATAGTGCGACATTCATTTTGGGGTTTGAACTAAATACCCGTGGTACTAGGATTAAGGAATTCTCGGAATGCGATTGTTGTTTGGAGATTTAAAGGATTGATTCGAGCTTCTGGGAGGGTTTAGCATCATGTAGGAGATTTTTGTGGGGATCGACATATATTTTTATCGCTGCGTTCCTTCAGAGCGACAGGAAGTGGAGACCGTCGGTTTTTGAATAAGGGAATCGAGTTCAGCAAAGTGGTAAGGGATGGAAAGAGGATTCAAAGGGGAATCGAATGGTGTTTGTAATTATTGAAATCATCGAGTAAAGTTGGAAATTGATGCCGTGAAAATTGGGTGTTTGTATATGCTGAAGGTTCAAAGTGTCGGGTAGGAGAGGAAAGGATGAGTGGAGGAAAATTAAGGTTAATGATGTGTTTAGCGGTGTAATTAAGGTGAAGTTGGTTTTTGTTTTCGGCTGAGGTGAAGGAGTAAATGAAGTCTGAAGTAACTAGAAAGGTGAGAGCTGAGACTTGAAACTGGTCGGGGGGGAAGAAGAGTAAGGGGCAGTGGTTAAGAAGGTCATGATGTAGTTTTTGACAAGGATTTTGTGGTAATTTTTCGTTAAATTCTTATGAAGTATAGAAGAGGAATTTTCAGTGAAATGATCAGCACTGAGTGTTGAATCCTGGAGTCGGGTTTGGAAGGTGTACAGAGAAGATAATGAGAGGCTTACTCAATGATTTAAAACGTTAATTATGATGTTCATGAAGTTGAAGAATGTGTTAAGGTTGGCCATGTTAAATGGAGACAAGATATTGGAAAGAAGATCTGAACTGAAAGCAGTATACTCGAGTTAGGAAGTTTTCCGGAAGATGATGATCAATAGGTTAATCCCACTAATTTGGAGATTAAGAAATAATGGCCATTTTCTTATAATATGATCACTAAAAATATGTATTCAAATTTATAAAATGCATAACTCTTCCATACATTGTCAAAATTGAGCGCAGTCTGGAGCATTGGAATCGTATTGGAGAACACTACACAATGGAACTGATTCGGAGTGAAGTGGAGCTCATTACAATTTATAGCGAAATAAATTGTCTGTCTGAATCAACCGACAGTTATCGTTATTTAACGATAACCGTCCAATGTGAGTAAATCTCACTGACTCTATACAGTTTATATTTTTATAAATATAATCTAGTATTGATAAATGATGATTGATTGTTGCGTGTCGATTATTTGGTTGAATTGCTGATTTATTGGTTGAAATTGTAGATAATGATATATATGTATATATATAAATCGTTAATCAAATATTGGTTCTGTTTATCAGAATATTTCATGTTGAAATGAAATCAATGTTATTTATATTGTTTATCATATGTGAATGCAGGGAGACAGGTCGGAGGGATCCAATTGGATTCCTCGACATTATAATACTGTTTGTTTTCGTATGTTGTCATATATGGTGTGATATAAAATATGTGATTGATTATGATGACAGTGGTCATGTTATTTGTTATTTTAAATACCATATGAAATACTGGAATGTAAAAAGGAAAATTTCAAAGTGAATATTGAAAATGAAATATTTATATATAAAATGAATAGGATTATATAAAAGGATTTATATAAAATGAATAGGATTATATAAAAGGATTTATATAAAATAAATAGAATTATATAAAAGGATTTATATAGAATAAATAAAATTATATAAAGGGAATTATAAATGAGATTTAAGTGTTAGAAATAAAAAGGAATTTTTTATGAATAATTCTGCAAATAAAAATATAAATAGAATTTGGGTTTGAGATATTGTTTTTAAATACGAAATCAAACTGTTTTGATTATATAAAGAAATATTATTCACGTTCTATGTGAAAAATTAGATTAAAGTAAATATTTTGCAAATAAAATATTATAAAGGAATTTGGAGTTTGAATTAGGAATTTAAATGGAATTACTGAAATTAAAAACTGACTAGAAGTTAGTTGAGTTGAATGGCTTTCTGGGTATCAATCTGATGTTGGTTTTGGCCTTCGGGATTTATGCTTGGGAAGTTGTTCTCTTACTAGTTTACTGTTAGTGACTGATAGATGTGGGAAGATATTGATGCGTGAATCAGAAATGGAAACATTTTCCAAAGTTAATAAGGTATATTTTCTAATTTTAGAAAATTAGCAATTTATGAATATATGGAAACGAGAAATGGGAAATTGGGAAATGAAATGATGATTGATAAGTAATATTTCCATTTAGGAATATGACCGTTATTTGTACACATTTGTTTTCCTTTGATAGTTAAATCACCGACTATCAAAGATTTTGACCATTTCCGTTGTCAATAAGGAGAAACCGGGATCAGATATATTATCTGAAAACCACTCCGTATGGCATTAGTGTTACGAATCAAATATGATGAAGATAATTGACGATGGAGTAATGCAAGGACTATTCTGGCGATCCTTGGTAGAAATTGCCTAATGTGGATTTACAGAATAGTGCCTTCGGTTTGTCCAGTCCCAGGACAACCTGTATGGAAGAATGTCTGACAGGGCATATTTAACAGATCACGTAAGTTGATCTCTTCAAACATATTTACATTTGGTGGCGGAGGAATTCGTTTCTCTTAGCTGTATACCCATGGTATTTTTAGAGAAATCAATTTGTGATTTGGCGGGTATGACGATGTGACATTCAAAGTAAATAAAGGTGTGATCTATACGTTATGGCCTCTTGCCTCACAACCAGGAAATGTTATAAAATCAGGAAGGTCACGTGGCTAATTGGTTAGCTGCCAATTAGTGTGTATTGTCAGCTGATCTAGAGAAATTCCATTTACTTCTATAATCTATTTCGATGTTGTCCCTTCTGGGAAACGGTTGCTGATCCCAATCGTTAGTGATAATACATTCGGTTACGCTCAAGCGAAATGAGTGACCGGTCATGTTTAGCCTGGGTTACAAGATGTTTTTGTTGAACCCGGTGTATTCCTCTCTAGAGATACATTGCCGGAAGGTGGTCCCATACCTTGCCAGTTGTAACTCATTAACCAATAAGCGCCCACGATTTCTAATTATATATTATGTATGTGGAAAGTGAGATGAAAGCATTCTACTAGATGACTATTATATTGTGGTTGATAGATACTATTATAATATCAAAAGGGTTTGATATAAATATTATCAGTTCTTCCAAAAGGATTTTTTAAATGTTGTATCTAGTGTTTTGGATTCTTATAAGGGAAAAATCCATTCCGTGTTATACGGCGTGGTATTATGAGATATCGTTTATTTTCTCAAGCTGTTTAAAATTGTTTACTCACACTAGTCCGATGACTGACCCGGAGTTTATTTTGTTTTGTTTTCCCTAAACTCTTGGGTGCCCAATTTTGTACGAGCGGTCAAGTAATATGGATTTACAGATATACTGAGAGCTTGGAGCAGGAGGCTTCAGGATTTTATAGCAATTGTTTATTTCCGCTGTGTTGTAAGTATTGTACTCCGATAAATGTTATTGTATACATATACTGGTTTTGTTTCAAAGTTATGTTATATTTAATTCATTCATTCCGCTGTGAGATTCGTTTTACTCCGATTATGTTGTTGTGATCTTCTTCTTCTTCTATTCTAATTTTCTATCTTATCTACTCTCACCCTCTAACTTCTTTCTATTAACTATGCGGTAATTCTGATGCTTGAATAGTCGAAATTGAGTTTATGTCGGTAACCAAGGTCGCAAATTCCCCGGGCAGTTACAGCATACATCTTGGGTTGAACCAAATGGGATACATCTTTGTTTTATAATCTGTGTAGTACATTTCCTGTTCACCAGAATCTTATTATTCTTCCCCCCTCCTCAATACAACCACCCAGGTTTTATAGAGAAGCTCAGGTTCTCATAAGTGTTTAAGTTTGACTTTTGGTTCTCATTCTCTCTCATGCTCGGTATTGGCAAAGCGACTTGCTTTAAAAAGGTAGTTGTCTGAGTTAATACTAGTTTACCCTATTTTGTTTCCGTTGTGAGTTATCTTATCGTACTCTGATTTTGCTCATGCTCATTTATTTGTAGGTACCAGATTTACACGCTTCATGCTCGGAAGTGTTCGAGTTTTATTTTTTGTTGAAATATAGACACAAAAAAGTGTGGGGTGTTATAGGATCCGCACATTCCAGTGGTCCCCCTCGCCCAACCCTACTGGCAATTCAACAATTCCAACTAGTTCATTAGTTGAGCCACTGAAGCCACGTATCTCGCCTTTGCATGGCTTTAAGTCTGTTTCTTCGAGCCTCGTCTGATCGTTGGCTCTTTTAAATAGGTTATTTACGTAACTTATGCAATCAACGGGAACTTTCCATGTTGTCGTAGGGTTAATGATGGTTGTTATCACCAAAGGGTTAATACGCGGGTCTCCAACCCTTCATATTCTATGCCACGGTACACGATGTCAACAACCACTGTCTTTCATTGCTTTACAAGCATAGTCTCTTTGGGATCAATGCACTCCCGTACTTCCAAATGTTTAGAAGAAGCCACATACTACTCCACAATTTTCGCACTGAAACCTACCTGATGTGGACCTCCGAAAACTATGTTAATAATGATATTTTACCTTTATCTTTATTTATAGGATGGGCAATAGCTATTGGAGCTTCCTGACCTTGTTTGGGAGCTGAAGCCCCCGCCTCATTTCTTTCGGGGTGATCTTCTACTCATCAAGCTTTCTTTATCTAAGAAATTTATCGAATGATGGCACCCATTTGTCGTGTGGCCGTAGATCTCATGAAATAAATAGAACTTACTGGTTTGCACCTTCTTCTCGATTGACTCACGTGAAGGTGGCTTCTTATGTTCCATCGTGCTTCAGGTTTCAAAATAAGCATTTTCATATGTATCATTCAGTGGCATATAGGTGTCAAAAGTCTGGAAACGGGGCTGCTTCTTAGCATCCTTCTTATCTCGGCCTCCTCCGTTGTCATTTCTCCATTGGTTACTACATTGCCTATTAGGGTTTCCAACATTCACTTCCACTTTATTGTATCTGGATTGCTTCACTAGTATGTTGCTCTGTATTCCTCGTCAATTAGGTCGTGCGCTTTCCTTTTTGGTTATTCCTCGTCTCTTCAATACATAAATGCTCGTTTGTCTTCTCATAAAATATGTCCAAGATTGAGAGAGGCTTCCCAGTTAAGTATTTTGCGAAATCAGTCTTGGAATCAACGCCATCCACCAATGTCATCAACATTTACTTCGGATTGAGATTGGTGGCTTCTGTAATGACTGTATTGAAGCTATCGAGGTAATTTCTGAATGACTCTCCTTAAGCTTGGTTATTTGGGAGAGGGACATCACATTCTTGGACTTAGAGGCATACGAATGAAATTGGCTTGAAAACTTTCTACCTAGGTCTTTAAAGTTGGGAACCGACCTTGGGGGCAGTTGCGTAAACCACATAAGCGCAACCCCATCCAGATAAATAAGGAAGGCCTTATACTTGATGGCGTTCGGAGTTTCCTCCGCATTCATGCACCAGGTATATCTCATCAGATACTAAATCGGATTGATCCTACCCGAGTAATAATTCATTTGAGGCAGATTGAACATTCTCGAGAATTCGGCCTCTAGAATGTTGTTAGTAAAAGGAGTATGACTTCTCTCCGGGCCCATATCTTCATTAGTGTACCCTTTACTGTCATTCATGGTCTATTCACCAATGCTGCAACCTCGGCATTTACAAAGGGAATGCCTAAACTTTGGTGGAGGTTTGTAAGTAAAAGTCACAGATAAAACACAAGACAGATATAAACACATATATATAAGCAGCAGAAAAACAACAGACTTTTTATTTCATAAATACATGTTCATACAAAACATTTCCTTAACTATCACATAATAACTTCCAAAACATTACATCATCATTTCTGCCCTGGTTGTTAAATAAAGAAGCATAAAACATAATTAAAACTGCATAAATCCCCATGAATGTGTCCAACAGCCATATCCAAGTAGAGAGAGTCCAAACCGTACATCTACTATCTTGAAGCTTGCAAAGAGTCTGACTAAGCTAAGTTGTTTCCTCCCTGTGGACCTGGGGGGGAAACGGAAGAAAAGAAGTCGAAAGAAAATAGGGTCAGACATAAATCCTGGTAAGTTTAGTGACTCTTCAGTATGAGAATAAGAAAAAGGGCGTGATAGGTATAAACTGGAAACAGGAAAGTATCATAAGCTAAGGTAAAGCAATTTTGAAACGAATATACTATCGCACCCCATACTATATCTCTGCACCTACATGTATTAGTTCTGAACTGCCACCCCATGCTGAGGGTAAAGTGATCCCTTTTTTCTAAAGAACGGCTCCTACTCACATAATCATCTGTGTCTTACGGCCCCCAAAGATTGTAGATACCTATGTTGGTCCCACCATGGGGTGTATCAAGTCCCATGTGGCGGCCCAGCACCAAACTAGAAATGCATAGGTTATACTATTGGTGCCCCCAGTGCCCTGTTTGTCTGCTCAGAAGTGTGTGCACGCCTGCACTCCGTTAGAACCGACACTATTGCACCCACCGCCGTCGCTTTTGACCGCTTACAATCAGCCCAGTAATCATGCCCCACCCTGCCTAGTTTCAGGGTACCATAATACCTAATTGGGTTACTGCTGAAATGGGCCCCTTTACTAGGGTTTTCTAGTCAAACATGTTTAATGGTTAAGTGTATGTATTTACCTAACCCCACCCATCAATTTCATTAACATGTTGAATTGGTTAAGTGTTTTAGTTAACTTAACCCTACCATCCTGACAAACTGTCCTTAGCTTTTTAAAGCACCGACCTCTCACATTAGACAGGTATTGTTACGGTTACTGGATGTGCCGGTCGGTTCCGAGCAGATTTACACAGTAACTCAGTCTAACCTCGGATCCTTATTAGGCTCCATGCTTAACCACCCACATTGGATAGGTATTGTTGTGACTACTGGACAGTCGGGTGGGTCCGGGCAGGTTTACATCACAACACAATCCAACCTCGTGTTAAGCATACTCGTATTTTCTAAATTTACATATTTGTATTTATTACTTGTTGTATGTAAATTAAATGTCATGGCCCACTTTCCGAGTTTAACATCTTTGGTATAAGAATTTATACCGTTTAAATGCCACCAATTTTGGCAGGTGACAAACATGCCAATTTCATATATTTTTATGTTTTCCCAACGTTACCCCGTCTAAATATTAGGCTAACAATCTTAGCCTAATTTTTCGTTCACATGATTTTCAACATATAATATTAGGCTAAAAACATAGCCTAATTTAGCGTACATAAGATTGGCATAAAGCAGTTCACTAACACAAACATGACATAGATGTATACTTGGCATTTATGGCATAGTCAATATGAACATCATAGGTGTGAACTTGTAAAATAGTCAACATGAATGTCATAGGTGTGAACTTGCAACATAGATTAATCAACATACATGTGAATTTACAACATAACCTAAATCAACTTTCATATATGTGAACTTGCATTGAAATAGGGATCTAACCAAATAGGTGTCACATAAATTAGCATATGATTAAGCCTAAACATGTTTTGGATCTAGGCTTAACATCGAACATAACTAGCATATGACAAGAATATGACATTTTCATAAGTTTGTATAATTTTATGACAAGGGTGTGAACTAGATCCAATCATATATCTAATCACAACATGAAACATGTATTAAGGTGGATCTTGGCATGGATCCAATTAACTTGCAATTTTCTTACAAACATACTAGAATGTATGTGAACATAATCGTTTAGGCATAAAGGTTCTAGTATATATATACATGAAATCTTAATCACATACAACCTATATAATCACATAAACATATAGGTGTCGATTACAACATGAACTATACAACTTGCATGTGATTCTACATGTACAATAGGATCAATATCAACTCAACTATACCATAAACATCACAATACCACAATCATTTCAATACATAGATGTGAATTAACATCGTTGTTACATAATAACACAATTCCATTTCCATTTTACATCGAATCAAATCCTAGTTTTTATTCACATCGGAAAAATCACTATACATACAACAAACGACGGTCTTGTTTTCTGATTTCTGAGTTCTGAATTTGATATGCTTTCCTTTGGGTAGACTAACGTTGATTTGATTATTGTTTTAACTTTAATTTGGCTTGTCTCTAAGCTTTTCTACAAGTTGAGGCTCCTCTTAGTTTTCCCCCGACAGCATGGCGGCTCCGTCTCTAATTTTTTATGTGAATTTAGGTTGGAGTCTTAGGTTGTTTATATAGAATTTCAAATTGATTTGAGCCGTCAGATGATCATAGATGATTCTAGACCATTCACTTCGAAAGGAGCCAACCAAAATGCGACAAGTCAGCCCTAGTGATACAGCCAAGCCTCAGAAATCGACCAGAACCCGACCAGGCCAGCCAGGGCCAAACTAGGTCGACTGGGCAGGTCAACCCCCAGGTGAACCCTATAGTCGACCTGGTCACCCAGGTCGAGCCCCAGGTCGACCCCCAGGTCAACCTGGTGCCTGGGCAGGAATTTTCCCGCCCAGCCCAGTCTGGGTCTGAATTCGAAATTTAACTTCGTTTTGAACCGTTTGAGTTTTAATTTGAACTCAGAAACTTCCGGAGGTCATAACTCCTTCATACGGAGTCAGATTCACGCAAATTCGGACTCTATCTCAGGCAGAATTCCGAGATGAGCGCAATGGCATAACCCGTTTCTCTTAATTCCTTCATTAAGAATTAATTATACTTTAAATTTGTTAATATACGGTTAACAGAAATTTTGGGGTGTTACATTCTCCCCTCCTTAAAGGATTTCATCTCCGAAATCTTCAAGTCTAGGAGAACGTAAGTCCTAACATCCAATCGTCCATTTACTCAACCATCATATGCGCAGTGTGTGTACATGTCCTTATCTAATGCAAAAATTAGGCGGTCTACTGATTCAATTGACCTCCTTAATGCAAATCATGTAAGTGTTGTGAATCCATTATGTATGCAAATTTTTCCTACTCATAATTCTACATGAATGCGCAACCATTCATACAAATGCGACATCCATATGACAACATATCAAATTTCAACCACATACAAATATGAATACATATATGCATATGCAATATGAAGTGACTGAGCCGATCTAAAACCTATGTTGTGTGTGTATATGCATCCACGAGCAACCACTAGCAACCACTTGCAGCCATCAACCATAACATGTTTCAAATGCATGTTTACATCCAAAGGGGTTTTCTACCTAATGATAAAAGGATAAGACCGAGGAGATATACCTAAAAAGATAGATACAAGCATAACATAAGGAAAAAGAGAAATCAAAGATGTACCCTCAAAAAGAAAAGGGTAAGCCACGCGTATTCTGTCCTCAGTTTCCCAAGTCGCGTCTTCCTCGGCATCGCTCCACTGAACTTTGACGAGCTTGACTTCGTGGTTGTGTAGCTTTTTCACTTCAGTTCCTACGATTCGAGTTAGAACTCTCCTTACAGTTGCTTCGCGTTCCACTTTAGCTTCTTCTAGAATGCTTGGCTCGACCACTTTCGCAGATTCATGTAAACATTTTCGGATATGAGAAACGTTAAAGACGTTGTGAATTCCGGCCAATCTTTCAGGCAGCTTTACTCTATGAGCCATTTTCCCAACCTTCTCGATGATAGGGAACGGTCCTACAAATCTTGGTGCTAGCTTTCCTGCGGATCCGAAGCAAATGACGTTACTTAAAGTGGATACCTTAAGGAAAACCCTGTCCCCAACCTCAAACTCAAGGTCGGTCCTTCTTTTGTCGGCGTAGGATTTCTGTCTGTCTTGGACTGTCTTCATTCTCCTTCGTATCAAGTCCACTTTCTCTGAAGTCTCTTGAATCATGTCCTGCCCAAGTATAAGTTTGTCAGTAGACTCCCACCAACAAGTTGGTGATCAAACGGTCTTCCATACAAAGCTTCGAAGGGCGCCATACCGATGGTGGCCTGGTAGCTGTTGTTGTAGGCGAATTCCACTAGAGTAAGATGATCATTCCAAGTCCCTCAGAAGTCAAGAACGCATAGTCTTAAAAGATCTTCTAATACCCTATTCACCCTTTCTGTCTGACCATCAGTTTGGGGGTGATAGGCCGTGCTCAAACATAACTGTGTGCCTATAGCTTCTTGCAGACTCCGCCAAAATTCGCTCGTAAAGATGGGATCTCTGTCACTCACTATGCTGGAGGGAATTCCATGGAGTCGAACTATTTCCTTGAGATAAAGAGAAGCTAGAGACGAGGCAGTCCTTCTACTCTTGATAGGTATAAAGTGGGCGCTTTTAGTGAGCATGTCCACTATTACCCAAATGCTTGTATTGCCCCTTCTTGACCTAAGCAACCCGTCAATGAAGTCCATTGAAATGCTATCCCACTTCCATTGCGGGACTTCTAGAGGATGAAGCAGTCCTCCAGGCTTCTTCTGTTCCGCCTTGACCTGTCGGCATATCATGCACTTAGAAACGAAATCTGCCACGTCCTTCTTCATGCCGTCCCAAAAGAAAACTCTCTTTGCGCCCTTGTACTTCTTGTCCCCGCCTGGGTGTATTGTCATCTTGGAATGATGTGCTTCCTCGAGAACCTTCTTTACCAAATCCCTTACTTGTGGGACGCATACTCTTCCATCTTTCCTCAGCCAACCCTTATCGTCAATGGAGTTCCTATTGAGGTGACTGGAAGTTTCGCCCCAAATTAGCTTATCAGTCACATCCACAAGCTTAGGGTCTTCACGTTGTGCTGTCATTATTGAGTCTAAAAGAGCGGGCCGTACTTCTAGGTATGCCAATAAACCAGGTACAAAATCAGGGGATGGCCTAAAGTCAAAACTGGCTATATACTCCAAGCTTTGCCTTTCTACAAAGAGAGAGCTTAAGGTCAGTTTCTTTCGGCTCAACGCGTCTGCTACTACGTTGCCTTTGCCAGGAGTATAGGAAATTTCAAAATCATACGAGGCAAGGAATTCCATCTATCTTTGCTACCTTAAGTTAAGATTTTTCTACGAGAAGAGATATTTTAACGATTTATGGTCAGTATATAATTTGAACTTCTCACCTAGGAAAAAATGGCGCCAAGACTTAAGCGCAAAGACGATGGCAGCCAACTCAAGATCGTGGGTTGGGTAGTTCTTTTCATGAACTTTCAATTGTCTTCCACCATAAGTTACTACCCTCCCTTCTTGCATCAGAACAGCGCCTAGCCCCGTACCACAAGCATCCGTATATACTGTGAACATCTTTCTTCCATCAGGCAAAGTTAGAACTGGGGCTGTTGTGAGAGCCCTTTTTAGGCATTGGAAGGCAATATCACAGTCTAAATCCCAAGCGAATGGCAGATTCTTCATTGTTAGCCTTGTGAATGGAGCTGAGATTTTCGCGAAATCCCTAATGAACTTTCGGTAAAAACCTGCTAGCCCAAGGAAGCTTTGGACTTCGGTTGCATTCCTTGGTGTCTTCCAATCTTGCACTGCCACCACTTTCGCGAGGTCCACTACTAACCCTTCTTTGGACACTATATGTCCATGGAATCTTACTTCTTCTCTCCAAAAGTGGAACTTGGAGAATTTGGCTTTTAGTTGATGAACTCGAAGAGTTCCCATGATCTCTTTCAGATGCTGAGCATGTTCCTCCTCATTCTTTGAGAAGATCAAAATATTGTCTACGAAGACCACCATGAACTTATTGAGGAATTCTCTGAATACCTTGCTCATTAGGTCCACGAAATAAGCGGGTGCGTTTGTCAAACCGAAAGGCATGACAAGCCATTCGTAGAAACCGTCTAGGGTTCTGAACGCCGTTTTATCAATACTATCTTCAGCTACCCTTAGATAATGGAACCCAGTAGCTAGATCAAGTTGGGAGAAGACCGACGCACCTACAAGCTGATTAAACAAATTGTCTATTCTGGGAAGCAGGTGTTTATTCTTTTTAGTCAGCTTGTTTAGCTCCCTATAGTCCACACAAAGACGTAGTGAACCGTCTGCTTTGGTGGCGAACACCACTGGAGCACCCTATTCCGAGATACTTCTCCTTATAAACCCCTTCTCGAGAAGCTCATTAACTTTCTTACTGAGCTCCTTTCTCTCCTTTGGAGCCATGTGTCTAACAGGTAGAGCTACATGCTTTGCATTATCAACAAGTTATATGCGGAAGTCTATCTCCCGCTTCGGAGGTAAGCCTTTCACCTCTTCAAAGACATCCGGATATTCCCGGACAACTCTAACCGACTGCAAATTCTCAACAAAAGCGTCAAGGGACTCTAGATAACTAAGCATAACAGCATTCAAGGGATTACAAGAAATTTCTAGAATGTTACCGAGCCGAGTCAAGAGCCTAACCACTCTTTTCTCACAATCAAGAATGGCACCGTTACTGGATAACCAGTCCATGCCTAAGATCAATCCATATCCTGAGAAGCCCAAAACAAAGGCACTACATCTAATTTCAATACTTAGAATGGAGATTTTTAAATCCAAGCAAACCATCGACAAATAAGCCGAACCCCCAATTGGATTTGAAACAACCAAGGGATCTTCTACCATACTAGTGTCTAGGTGCAGAGATTCTACTAAAGCAGATGAAATAAAGGAGTGTGATGCACCAGAATTAAAGAGAGTGCGAAATGGATGATCATACAGATAAACTAAGCTTTCTATAGAAATATTTCTACCTCGTTCCTGTGGAGGTGCCGTCAGCGCGTGAACCTGCCCTCCTGATGTGGATCCAGTCCTTTGTCCCTGCCCTCGCTTCTTTGGGCAGTCCTTAGCCAAGTGCCCAGTCTTACCACAATGGAAGTAGCCACCATTCATCTTCGCCTTCTTCTTTCTGCAGTCTTTTGCTATATGTCCCACAATGCCACAGTAATTGCACTTTCTCTTTTCACGGGATTTTTTTTCCCGCTTTTCTTGAAGTCGGCTTTCTTAGCTTGCAGACCCTCTTTCTTTTCTTGAGGCACTTTCGCCTTTGTCTCTTTCGTGCCTTTATCTTCCTCGTGTAGTAGCGCCATGTCCACTAAGCCTTCATAGGTCTCTCCTATGGGTATATGGGTCATTGCAAGGCTGTGTAGAGGCTCATTCAGACCTTTGACGAAGCGAAGGGCCTTCTTATGTTGGGTGTTTACTAAATCCAGCCCAAATCTGGCCATCTGATTAAACTGATTGACATACTCCTTGATCGTCATACTTCCTTGTTTAAGGTTTAGGAACTTCTCCATTTGCAGGCTTCTTTCAGCTTTGGATAGAAATTTCATCTCAAACCTCATCCTGAAATCTTCCCAAGTCTCCATTGGCCTCTCAGCGTGGGTAACTTCCCACCAATAGGAAGCTTCGTCTTTAAGCAACCACACTGCTAGCTGTATCTTTTGTCTGTCGTCAACTTCGAAGATAACGAACAAGTCTTCGGTCTCCTTCAGCTAGTTCCTTGCTACCACAAAGGATTCAGTTCCATAAAAGTCCTTTCCACCATAGCTCTGAAGTCTCTACATATCTTAGCGAAAGTATTTCCACGAGGAGGAGGAGGAGGTACCGCTGCCATTGTGGGAGGAGGAATGTCTGCTGGGCCTGCACCATTGGCCCTAGCCTCTAGATACCTTCGGAACCAACCAGGGATCGGTACTCCTTCCGGAAGGTTAAGATCTCCAGACATGCTGGAACAAAAAGGAAAGTATTCAAGACAAAGGATAAAGAGATAGTGCATACGGCTTTGGGGACTTATGCCTTTTTTAAAATCAAAATTTTTTCTTGAAAAAGATGCTTCTTTAAACTTCTTTTTGAAAATAATTTCGAAAACTTTTATCTAGTCTGGTAAATCTATGCTCTGATACCAAGTGAAACACCCTACCCTCCATTAAGGTCACTCACAAAGGGAATGCCTTAACTTTGGTGGAGGTTTGTAAGTAAAAGTCATAGATAAAACACAAGACAGATATAAACACATATATATAAGCAGCGGAAAAACAACAGACTTTTTATTTCATAAATACGTGTTCATACAAAACATTTCCATAACTGTCACATAATAACTTCCAAAACATTACATCATCATTTCTGACTTGGTTGTTAAATAAAGAAGCATAAAAAATAATTAAAACTGCATAAATCCCACGATTGTGTCCAATAGCCATATCCAAGGAGAGGGAGTCCAAACCGTACATCTACTATCTTGAAGCTTGCAAAGAGTCTGACTAAGCTAAATTGTTTCCTCCCTGTGGACCTGGGGGAGGGGGACGGAAGAAAAGAAGACGAAAGAAAATAGGGTTAGACATAAAGCCTGGTAAGTCTAGTGACTCTTCAATATGAGAATAAGAAAAAGGGCATGATAGGTATAAACTAGAAACAGGAAAGTATCATAAGCTAAGTTAAAGCAGTTTTGAAATGAATATACTATCGCACCCCATACTATATCTCTGCACCTACATGTATTAGGTCTGAACTGCCACCCCATGCTGAGGGTAAAGTGATACCCTTTTTCTAAAGATCGGCTCCTACTCGCATAATCATCTGTGTCTTACGGCCCCCAAAGATTGTAGATACCTATGTTGGTCCCACCATGTGGTGTATCAAGTCCCATGGTGGCGGCCCAACACAAAACTAGAAATGCATAGGTTATACTACTCGTGCCCCCAGTGCCCTGTTTGTCGGCTCCGAAGTGTGTGCACGCCCTCACTCCGTTAGAACCCACACTGTCGCACCCACCGCCATCGCTTTTGACCGCTTACAATCATCCCAGTAACCGTGACCCACCCTGCCTAGTTCAGGGTACCATGATACCTAATTGGGTTACTACTGAAATGGGTCCCTGTTACTAGGGTTTTCTAGTTAAACATGTTAAATGGTTAAGTGCCTGTATTTACCTAACCCCACCCATCAATTTCATTAACATGTTGAATTGGTTAAGTGTTTTAGTTAACTTAACCCTACCATCCTGACAAACTGTCCTTAGCTTTTTAAAGCACCGACCTCTCACATTAGACAGGTATTGTTACGGTTACTGGATGTGCCGGTCGGTTCCGGACAGATTTACACAGTAACTCAGTCTAACCTCTGGTCTTTATTAGGCTCTATGCTTAACCACCCACATTGGATAGGTATTGTTGTGACTACTGGATAGTCGGGCGGGTCCGGGCAAGTTTACATCACAACTCAATCCAACCTCGTGTTAAGCATACTCGTATTTTCTAAATTTACATATTTGTCTTTATTACTTGTATGTAAATTAAATGTCATGGCCCACTTTCCAAGTTTAACATCTTTGGTATAAGAATTTATACCGTTTAAATGCCACCAATTTTGGCAGGTGACAAACATACCAATATCATATATTTTTATGTTTTCCCAACGTTACCCCATCTAAATATTAGGCTAACAATCTTAGCCTAATTTTTCGTTCGCATGATTTTCAACATATAATATTAGGCCAAAAACATAGCCTAATTTAGCATACACAAGATTGGCATAAAGCATTTCACTAACACAAACATGACAAAGATGTATACTTGGCATTTTTGGCATAGTCAATATGAACATCATAGGTGTGAACTTGTAAAATAGTCAACATGAATGTCATAGGTGTGAACTTGCAACATAGATTAATCAACATACATGTGAATTTACAACATAGCCTAAATCGACTTTCATATATGTGAACTTGCATTGAAATAGGGATCTAACCAAATAGGTGTCACATAAATTAGCATATGATTAAGCCTAAACATGTTTTGGATCTAGGCTTAACATCGAACATAACTAGCATATGACAAGAATATGACATTTTCATAAGTTTGTATAATTTTATGACAAGGGTGTGAACTAGATCCAATCATATATCTAATCACAACATGAAACATGTATTAAGGTGGATCTTGGAATGGATCCAATTAACTTGCAACTTTCTTACAAACATACTAGCATGTATGTGAACATAATCGTTTAGGCATAAAGGTTCTAGTATATATATACATGAAATCTTAATCACATACAACCTATATAATCACATAAACATATAGGTGTCGATTACAACATGAACTATACAACTTGCATGTGATTCTACATGTACAATAGGATCAATATCAACTCAACTATACCATTAACATCACAATACCACAATCACTTCAATACATAGATGTGAATTAACATCGTTGTTACATAATAACACAATTCCATTTCCATTTTACATCGAATCAAATCCTAATTTTTATTCACATCGGAAAAATCACTATACTAACAACAAACGACGGTCTTGTTTTCTAATTTCTGAGTTCTGAATTTGATATGCTTTCCTTTGGGTAGACTAACGTTGATTTGATTATTGTTTTAACTTTAATTTGGCTCGTCTCTAAGCTTTTCTACAAGTAGAGGCTCCTCTTAGTTTTCCCCCGACAGCATGGCGGCTCCGTCTCTAATTTCTTATGTGAATTTAGGTGGGAGTCTTAGGTTGTTTATATAGAATTTCAAATTGATTTGAGCCGTCAGTTGATCATAGATGAATCTAGACCATTCACTTCAAAAGGAGCCAACCAAAATGCAACAAGTCAGCCCTAGTGACACAACCAAGCCTCAGAAATCGACCAGAACCCGACCAGGCCAGCCAGGGCCAAACAAGGTCGACTGGTCAGGTCGACCCCCAGGTCGACCTGGTGCCTGGGCGGGAATTTTCCCGCCCAGCCCAGTCTGGATCTGAATTCGAAATTTGAACTTCGTTTTGAACCATTTGAATTTTAATTTGGACTCAGAAACTTCCGGATGTCATAACTCCTTCATACGGAGTCCGATTCACGCAAACTCGGACTCTATCTCAGGCATAATTCTAAGACGAGCGCAATGGCGTAACCCGTTTCCCTTAATTCCTTCATTAAGAGTTAATTGTACTTTAAATTTGTTAATATACAGTTAACAAAAAATTTGGGGTGTTACAGCATTGGTCAACATATGCTCAGGCTCTATAATTTCAGCTTGTTGGGCCCCCTTTCCCCGTATCTGGCAACATCGCTTGGGCCATCGTCTGGGTTGTATTTCAATGACTCCTATTGTCTCGATCATTCACAGGTCGCAAGGGAGGAAGTGAGGGGGCGCGAGTGGCTCTAAAAGTGTTGCGGTTCCTAGGTAGTGAAGGTTCGCGGTTCGACAGGGTGGTGGGCTCGACATGGTTCGGTTCAGTGGTCCTTAGGTCAGTAATGTCGATCTAAGCCATCTCTACTTACTGAGGTGGTATGCTACAAAACCAAAATTCCTATACTTTTTCTGGTCTCTTGAAGCTGCTCCTTGTACCTTCCAGATGAGTATGAGCCTTCGGTTGCTTGTTGATTCGCTGGGGATGGAGTTCCGTACCTCCTAAATACCTTTTACTGCGCAGCTATCTGATCCATGTCCTGTCTCATTGGTACATTCTCACATCCTTGAGAGTTTAGCGCTAATATTGTCTCATCTAACCTATTTAGAATCAGCATGAAGTCATAGCAAGTAACAAATGTTGTAGTAAGGGATCGATTTGATGGTGTAGTTGAAGCAGTGGCGACATCCTAGGCTCGTCTCGGTACCGACCCAAGAGCTAGATCTTGGGTAGGTTGATCTGCTGCCCACTGTGCGTTGCTTGCTAAAGTCCTAGATGAAGCCCTGATTTCATCAGCTCTTATCGACAATATTTTGCTGAATTTGATGTAAATGCTGATTTTGTAGGAAATGTGGAGAAGATAGGGTTTTCTCTCCGAACTTGGTGATTCAAAAAGTAGATTTAAATGAAAAACTTAACTACTGAGAAATCTTCAATAATCAATGAAAGCATAAAAGCGTTGATGCCAAAAGGAGCACAAACACTTAAACAGGAAATGTGTAGAGAATAAAATGAAGAAAAGTAAACTAAAATAAGTAAAATGCAATGCACATACAAATATATAATGGTTCGACGTTCACGTGCCTACATCTACTTTATGATCTCTTATAAGACTTAAGAAATTCGATTACAATAGCAGAAATAATGAAAATACGAGTACAAGGCAATTGAGATTAGCAAAGGGATAAAGTAATGGTTAAAAGCCCTTAATCTGTAGCAAAGAGACTGGGTAATGGTTAAAAGTCCTTAATCCGTAGTTTGGGATCTATTTATAGCTGGAGGCATAGGTAGGTTTGTCCTATTCACGTGGAAACTGATCCAAAATTGTAGAAGAGGAGTCGAAACAGGCACCAACACATTGAATCGCATCTTCAGGAGAAATACTCGGTTGGCTTGGTACTTTATGGCTCGATGTAGGGCACGTGTCATTCACCCCATGTTTGTTGCATGGCGGGCTGAGCACGTCATAGCGATGGAATAAATCTTAAGGAGATACTTTGATTTGGAAGTGGAGGAAATGGGAAGTGTGTAATATTTCTCAGTGGAAATATGTCCCTGGCTCGGCCAGCCCAGCTCGACATGTCGAGCCGGATGTTATCTGATTTATAGCTAGTGCTATCTTCAAGCCGAGGTATACTGATCCAGGCTTATTACCTTCTTAGAACTAGATGTAGTTGTGCTCTTGTCTGGCCAAGCCGAGTTAAGGCCGAACTGAAACAGTGTCCAGATGTTGCCTATCTTGGCCTTACTAGTGCATAGATGTGCTTTTCTCGAGTGTTGAATAAAAAGATCGTGATAATTTGCCATTTTGACAGCCTTGCCAAAAGGCAGGTCAACATCACCAAACTACTACATGGTTTTTAGCATGGACTGGACACTATACTAACATCAAGCAGGGTGTACTAATACATAACAGGTTCCAAGGAAAATCCAAAGGAAAACAAGACATAAACGTTACCACGGATATCACAAAGATCTCCACGTAGGGAGTTAACTCACTCAAACAAATACATAACATACAACAGTTACGGGAGAAACTAACAAACATTTAGGGAATGTAAATCACATGGAACACAAACTTGACTAGAATCACAAGGGTGCTAATGACCAATCTGCAACACCACTGCAACCATAGCCGTCACTTAAAAAGACCATCATGTCATCACCAAC
Organism: Allium sativum; assembly: GCA_030737875.1. Taxonomy (NCBI): domain Eukaryota; kingdom Viridiplantae; phylum Streptophyta; class Magnoliopsida; order Asparagales; family Amaryllidaceae; genus Allium; species Allium sativum. The sequence continues at coordinate 962,611,965 of CM060918.1, forward strand.
CTCCTAAATTGGTAGAATATCCTTCACCAACACAAGCGTTGAAGAATAAAATACAACTAAACTTATTATGACATTCCAATACTTCACAGTTGGAGCAGATTACATAAAAATATGACATAGGCATAACCCAAACAAGATATTTGCTGTAAGACAAACAAACAAATACAATCCAAGCTAAACAGTAACATTAGTTACATTCACTAGCTACCATGGCATAAATTGAATGCACCTCATGCTTCGCGGAATGGAGGAAAAAAACATTGAACGCATAGCAAGCATCTCCTATGATGTAATAACATTCGCCGAGAGGACATGAACATGCATAGTGAAACACACAACAAGACCATGAAATAAAAAGTGACAGCAACTAGCACAGTATGTGAAGTAATAACTCAAATCTACAACCCATAAGAAAAATCCTACCAGAAAACACCTCCAAACCATGTTGACTACTGAAACAAAGGGGAAGCCAAACCACCTAACTCACAAAGCCCTACTAGTTCTAGAGTGAAGCGGCTAAAAGGAGCGGGGTCCCAAAAAGGAGAATAGGGATGTCAATCTTTCCAGCAATGAGAAAATCTAGATCTATGCAGTGTAAAGAAGAGAAAAGTGGAAGGGGATTTTTAGGAAAGAGATAAGGTAAAGCAGCTGGGAAGAAAAAGTGGTGACCTAATTCCCATTGGTTGAAAAATACGATGCTTTCCTTTCAAAAAACTGCTCCTATTCCAAAGCACATTTTAATCTTACTTTATTCTTTCAAAAAAATGGTGCTATTCCCAAGCACATTTCGATCTTACTTTTTTATTGTCTTATTGTATCTCAGTTATTATGATGATGTACCATTGATTTAGTGTTCATGACATTTTGACTATGTTGTATTTCAACATTGTGACGATTCTGTGATACGGTACATATATTTTATTATTGTATTTTGTGCATTCCTCTTTGAGATCTGATTTCATTATAGTGTGTCTCTTTGTTTATTTCTTGTACAAACCAACGACCTATTTGGAGCGGTTCTAAGATCTGATGGGCCTCTTTTGGATCGAGATTTAGGCATACTCCGGATAGGTTACAACAGAAAAAGTAAAGAGGAAGAATGAAAAACCAAAAATTTATAAGAAGAATATGACCTTTTCTAGTTTCATGCATCGATATATTTAATGCCCTATGGATCAATAACATTCCACACTTATTCACACGTTGGACTCTAAATTTCCAATGCGTCCTTCATACTCAAATTTGAAAGAAGAATTCTGAAGTTACCAGCTGTTTGGACAATTGATTCGATGACATAAGCGACAAACTAGCAATTCAATCATAAATTCTTAGAAATTACTCGGGAAAAATAGCCAAATTAGCCTAGATAACAAGTCAAAAATATCTTATTCCAAAGCACATCTTGTTTCCAATGAAGGCGTACTTTGCGTTTGAAATGTTAGCCTAATTTTTAACTCGACCAAAGTCCATGGAAATTAAAGTCAAGATAGATCAAAGCCACATGAAACTTATCTAAGATACTTAAAAGAAGACCATAAAAGGGCCCAAGGATAATCACCTAAACATTGGTAAAGGTGATGGACCAACACCGATCTCTATGGATCGGTATTGATCCATAAGGATGTCATGCAACCTACAAGGTTTATGCCATTGTGGTTCACATCACTCCTTTAGATGAGGCACCAAGTTTGGTAGTATTCCAATTTACCTAGATTAAATTATTGATGGATCATATAGTTTGAAAAGCAGTTCAACGTAGCTCGAGTGTGATCTGCAACCAAACGAAGTCCAAATACTTTGAAACTTGGCAGAAGGCATCACAGGAACATAGGAAAACAAGAAAATCATAAGAGAATGTACAAAATTCGAAGGATATAGATCAATACAGTTCTATGATCTATGCACCATTATTGATCCATCATCATGGCTCTTATGATGCTATGTTTTTTGGCATTCCTTCGTCCACACATGTAAGCCTGTTGCTGTAATGTGTTGGCCTAAATCGTCTCAAACACCTATAAATACATGACCACCTCTAATATGAAAAGACCTAATCTCTCACTGCTATTACTCTAATGAAATCTACCTTCAGCTTTCTCCTCCTACACAATATCACTTAATAGCTTGTGTAATCTACTACAATTAGATCATAATCAAATAAATTGTAATTTGTAAAAGAAGAATAAAGAAATTTATAAAGTGGACGTAGGCTTAGTCAATAGTCAAAACACTATAGATTTATGTCTCTTATTTACTCTCACTTCATTTTTTATTTTATTTTACTTGTCTCCTTCTGGATTTATGTTTAACAAATCTAAATTGCGTACAAAGGCTAGTGCTCTCAACGTTGCTTTTGGTGTTAAAAATATTTATTTAGATGATATCACAGGGTTTTATAATACTTGTTCCATATTTTTTATAGAGATGTGTCTCTAACACATTTCCTTGTTAATTTTAGAATTTATTTCTTTTTGCTACCTTTTAAAAAATAGTGGTAAATAACTATGTCAAACGACATTTACATAGCACTGTAATATAATTTAGTTTTATAACATTTGTTACATGCCGGAATGAAAACTAACAATGTTTTTGTAACAGTGTTATAACACTATATGAACAACTTCTTCCTAATATTGTAAACTTCTTTTTTCAGAAAATCGAACTTTCCCTTTACTTCTACTATATAAAAGTATTTGCTATATGTATATACACACACACATACACATGCTTTAGTTCTATCCAGCCTATCTAGAAATGAACAAAGTCATACGAGTCTAGTAAACCCACTAAGCCACATCAAATTTTAGAAAATTGGACACGAACCCTAAGTGAACCCCTATTCCATTAAACACTAAATGCTTGTATATATTTGTTTAGAGGTGCGAGAGAATATTAACCTCATACCATAAAACGGAATTGCCACATGTATTACAAGCCTATAAGTATAGTAAAAATCGTAGTCCCATATCTTTACAAAGCGATGTCCAAGAGTATAAGAAATTTTGTGCAATGTCCCGAAATTTGATTGATTAATTGAGAATATTTAATTTATTTTAGATATTCGATTAATGGATTTTTAATAATCCATTAATTTACTTTAAATATGTTTGTTATTTATTTATTTTTAAAACCCTCTTTAAATTTATAGCAAATGATAGAATATTCATTTTGGGATTCTACTTACTGGAATAGATAATTCAATGGAAAAAAGAATTGTGACCAAAATACTTTTTTTGCATTTTCAACTTTATATTGAACAGTAATTTGTAGAAAGCTGTTAAACCTTTGTATACATATTTAACAATATTTTAATGGTTTGATAAACTTAATAAGAAACATTTTAATTTAAAATGGATATAATAATATAATATTTAAAGTATAAATGTGTTAAATATTTAAAAATAAAGATTCATAAATCTTGTTAAGGGGTGCGTGAATTTTTAAAGAGCAACACATGTGTTATGGAATGACATGCATTTTGAAGCAATTAATTAAGATATAGGAATTTTGGTCTTTTCGCTTTTATTTTATTTTTTATATTATATCCTATCTTATAAATATACATCCTTCATCTTTTATATTTTATTTTTTTCATTCTCTTAACCCATATTCTCCATCCTTCATGCTACTCTTACCTTAAAAAAATCATCTTCTAAACCAATAAATATATACTTTAATCAAGATTTAAACTAACGCTTGGACTTTGATTGTTTTGCATTTGCAAACTGTGCAAAAGGTGAGATACTAAACCTTATTTAGCATATATTTATGGAAAATATTATTGAAGTGAAATTTCTAGAAATTAGAATTTTGGTATGAGAAACATGCTTAATAATCATCTTAAAGCCATGTTTTTTAGTTATAATTGCTTAGAAATGCGGAAATATGTAAACTTTTGATAAATATATCACAAATGCAAGTTACTTATCTTCTCGGTAAAGCTTCATGTATATAAATCCTACTCTGTTTTTTATTTACAAAGGCCACCTTCATGCTTAAGTTGAAAAGTGTATTTCTCCCAATCAGTATCGAATTTGATAAACCCGTCAACAAGCGAAATGACAAGTTTGTAGAATGATTTTTTTGAACATAGATTCAATTTTTTACCTGATAAATTAAGCAAAAAATTAAAATAATAATAAGAAGAAACATATGAAACGACCCAAACTCGCCCTTACGGGAAAGCCCGGATTGAGTTGAGAACAAGACAAATCAGAACACAAACAGAAGGACATTTCATTGCTTATTACAACAATTTACATCAGAGTACAAGAATATAATAGAGTATGAATAAATAATATAGATTTGACAAATATCATAGATTTACAATTTACAATGCAGTGGAAAATAATACAAAACGCAACTGAAAGAAATACACGGGTACAGAGCGTTCCGAATTTAGCTCCAGCTGTAAACCAGGATCATGTGAATATAATATCTGCAAAACAAAAACTACTAGCTGCCCGTGTGGAAAATAGGGGCACCCAGAGTTTAGGTTAAAACAATAAACTCCAGGTCAGTCATATGACTGGTGTGAGAACTAAAATAGTTATTAAATCTTTACTTTAAAAATAAAGTAAATCAAGGGACCACGCCATATAACACGGAATGGGTTTCCTCCCAAGAATACAAGTGCATAAAAAAACAGCGTAATTCTTTTTTGAAAAATGAAGCTATTATAAGACCCAGATCCCATCACATAATGCAACGCAAGCCGGAGGATAGGGTTTTCCCTTATAATAGCCAAACATGCTTGGTACATTTAAAACAAATCATTTGATACTATTATAAGTGCATAGAGTAAAAAACAATTTCAAATATAAATGTATCAATCATAGACGGCATGGGTACCATCTATCATGTCGCCATACTAGGTTCTATAATTAAAACCGAAAAGTCACGTATTGGAAATTGGATTTTTGTCTGTGAACCAAGGCAAGGGATCGTCCCTACCACTTCGAGACACTCTAGCCAATGTCTCAAGACTACACACTCTGGGAAACCCTAGGTAAAATGCAGGGCCGGTCCACACCAAGTGCAAGATGGATTCATAATTCCTGAACATGCATTTCCCAGCCCTATGGGGCGTAAATGAGCCAGATGACTCAATATCCATTGGATCCGTAGTAACCGATATATCCGAGGGGCCTCGCAGTCCAACAACCACACAAGTAAAAATGTCTGGGCTCCATACCATGACACCACTCCTAGCTACAAGGAAATGCATTGCCCCTCCTGTTATCCTCTCCCGTTTCTGGTTCATACCGAGGTGTGAGGGTCGCGAATTAACACTACCCAAAGCTATGCTATATTAAAGCCATTCTTTGATCATCAACCACAGGACTCTGCCTTTCAACAGAAGCCTTGATCATTTGCATCTCAGCATGCCACACAGGAAATTCACGCCATGCGATGGATATCTATCGATATATAACCTCTGAGCTCGTACGTCTCAGAGAAGGACGTTAAGCAAGAGAATAAATTCTCCGCCACCAAATAGATATATACTTAATAGAGATCAATCAACACCGAATAAAATCCAATGTCAGCCACACATTCATTTACAAGTTCATTCCGGGTCTGAACGAAACCGGAGGCACCATATTTCTCGTCCCATATGTCCAATACAGGAGAGAGGTCCTCGCATATTCGGTCGATCTCCAAGTACATCTGGACGATCATCACTTATTACCTTGTCTTGAGTGTACAGCCCAATCAAAACATCAGTAATCATCCAAACGAGGTGTGGACCTCCGGTCTTCAGCCACCATCTTCATCGTCGACGTATCGTCGAATCAGTTATTCAGAATGGGTATAAGCACGACCTTTCCGAATAACTCACGTGTATAATAAACAAGTGCTATAAAAACACAACATATGCCTCATTCCAATCCATAATATTCCTTTATTCAAATATTCTTATTCTTTGGGAAAGGTCCCCATTAATTTTATCAAAGATAAATTCTTTTAAATTTATTCTTTAATCTTCCTTTGGATATCAATTCTAAACCAAACTAAGGTTTATCAACTAGTCGGGATTAGCGAACCTTACCGAAGTAATCATTTTTTCAATTTTCCAATCCCAACCTATTCATCCCATGGAGCAAAACTGGTAATACTTCATATCTAACACCACATTATTATCGGTAAAATTAATTACCATTTCACGTTCAAATCTAATTAAAGATTTAACTATCGCTTGGAGCAAAACTGGTGATACTCCTTTCTCGATCATTTCCCAAATTTGATAATTTAAATTATCATATTCATCTTTCAATCTAATCAAAGATTCATTAAAACTCCACCTGGTTTTAATCAACAAAAAAATCAATATTAATGATTATTTAACTTGGGAAAACAAACATGCCGCTTCAAAATATATTTAGCATGTGATCAACCATACACTTTGAAATACAATGTTAGACATGTAATCCTGTCCTTATCTGGGTTAAAGAACTAATGTCATTTAAAACACAGTTCACGATAAACCCAAATCACATTCCATTAATTATGGAATCTTCACGGAAAATAGATCAATGTATATAATCGATATCAATTTCCATATCCGACTAATAATATAAATGGAATAACGACATAGCCTTTTAAATTCCATATATATTAACAGTCTTCCTCCATAGAAGCTCACTTTGATTATTACCAAATCGAATGCCATTCAATTCCAATTTAATATATTAAATTGGAAAACCTTACTTTGTAAATTTTCCATTAAATCTTAATAAAATGATTTATAAATTCCAAATCACATTTCACTGTAAATCGGGTTAAAGAACGAATGTCATTAAAACATAGTTCATGATAAACCCAATTCACATCTCATTTTATTCCAATTAAATGTTAATTAACTGGAATCTCTAATAATATTAATTAAAAGATTTATTCTCTTCACACAGGGTTTAAGAACAGTGTTATTTAAGACACTATTCACGACAAACCCAAAATACAGTTCTTTTATTCAATTCCAATTAAATATTAATTAATTGGCAAAAACTTCACTAAATCTTAATTAAAAGATTTATTCTTTCCTCAACTGGGTTCAAGAACAGTGTTAATGAAGACACCATTCACGACAATCCCAAAATCCAATTCAATATTAAATACAAGGCTCTGAATATAAATTATATCAGCTTATATTCAATATCAAATTTTGAAATCAACAAATATCGTATTGGGAATAACGATATATATATATCTTCCAAATTCCTCCACAATATCCGTATAATCACGGAATCCAATATCAAAATATTCCGAAGATAATTGTGATTCAAATCCATTCCAATTCATATATTGGAAATTTTGGTTATTTTTAAAACCATTTCAAATCCAATTTATTTATTTAAAAATATTGGATTATAATTCTAGTAATAAAAATATATTTTTATCTTTACAAACGTGGAATTTTTCATCCCAATTCTTTCCAAATCATTTATTATGATTTTACACAAATTATTAGTATTTTCAATAATTTTGTTAAGGCCCATACAGTCGATATATCGAACTGCATTTACAGCGACCTTTTCCAAATTTGATTTGGACATAATTCCAAATCCAACCATTAGATTTCAAATCTCTTATATTTGGAAAGCTCTTTTCGATAAGAACCTAACGGTTCCAGTTTTAGGAGAATCCGATGGTCGGAGCTCCCATAATCTCAATTCGAAGTAAATGGTCAAAATTCGCGAATGGCCGCGGCGTGGCACGTTCTATTGTGGCCATTAAATATATATAATATATAATATTATATATATATATATATATTTCGTCGATTTCCATTTACAACGTATTTTATAAATCGTTTATAAATTCATTTTAAAACAATTCCAACTTCATTTTCAATTTTAAATCAAATTTGATTTTTTTTTCCTTATCATTATAATATATAAATGATATTATTTTCAAAATATTAGATTTTGAAATCATTTCCTTTTCGATATTCATTACAAAAATGAATAAAACCGATATAAATATCGTGCATGTGAAAATGGCGTTAATCTAATCAACACGGCTTTATATATTTAAATGTTTTCGTGTCCATCCCAAATCGGACATCAAAATCATATTTTGATTCATTACTGAATATTATTTTAAAATATTAGTTATTTTAAAATATTCATTATTCGTCATTTTACAATATTCATTAATTTAAAATATTCGTTCTTTCCGAATTGGAATCAAACACAATTAATTACCATATAATTTTATTTATATGGATTTCATACACACATGTACACAACAATAATCAAACACAGTCAACCATTATCCAGAGTGCATTACACAACTGCATAAGCGTTAAATATAAATAATTAAAGCTTTCTATAGTCTGTCAACCCATCGTTTGACAAACAACTAAATATTGGGATTAGTGTATGTCCAATATAATCCCAATACCCGTGTGGGGTTTTCACACAACAAACACTGATTATTATTTGTGCAGTTGGGCGATGTGTAAAATTTATCGTCCCAATCCATATCAGTTAAATATGTGTACATGAACAAATCGTTCGATTTGTAAACAAATATTTATTTTATTCATATCCACATTAAAAATTATATTTTTAACTATAAAATATTTATTTCAACACTTGAATATTTTATACAGTTCATTTATACAATAAAAATGATATTTTTATTGTTCTAACATTTTTAGAAACTTTCGGCAGCATAACGACGCGATACTAGAACTGGAATAAGGTCTAGCCTTATCCCTCGCCTAATAATGGCTCGCGCCATATACAAACCAAATTCTGATCAATTCATTTCATTTTCCAAACCAAATTCAAAAAAATAATCCAATCAACCAAACAAAAATGGTTTCAAACAAAGGTATCAGTTGCTACTAAGCACCGTCTTCATCCTTATATATATATTTAACTAGAAAATAAATTAGTGTGAGAAGTTCTCATCTTTGGGATCCACTGCTTCAGTTTTATTTCTGAATTTCTGAATAGTTTAGATTTGCCCGAAATTCCAAACGCTACCCTTTTCACGCTGTTCATAGTAAAAATCACATTTTTAATATGATGTTTATACATTAAAAATCATATTTTTAATCAACGATATTTATGTTTAAAGATCACATTTTTATCTCGCTACAATATATATCAAAATCACATTTTTGTACTGTTAAATTATATCTTTATATAGCTTATATATATAAATCATATTTTTAATTTACTACTTATATAAAAATCATATTTTTATACAGCTATTTCATTATAAAGATCAAATTTTTATATTCTAAAAATGTAATCTTTCTATTATTCAAAATTATACTTTTCTATTTTTAAAATTCATACTTTTCTATTTTTCAAAATAAAAAAACAAACCTTTTTCATATAAAAAAAAATCAAACCTTTTTCATATAAAAAAATCATGTTTTTAATCGAAGAAAGAAAAGGGAGAGAACTCACATTTTCTTGCTTGGCGGAGGGAGAAACTCTGTGCAGTTCGTCAGAGGTGGCAGCAGGGGGTTGTGTGTGGCGGACGCTTGCGGGTGGTGTGCTGTTTGGTGGCGCGTTCGATTTAGGTGTTTCAGTTTTTGGAGACGGCGATGGGGGGAGAGGGTGGGCTCGCTATACAGGGGACGACAATCAGAAAAATGAGGGGGCGACGGGGGTCTTCAGAACGGGGGCGGGTTCTTTTTTTAATTTTCGATTTAGGTTTAGATAAAAAAGGGGGCGAGGTAATATAGTATATATATATTATTTTATTATTATTTTTCTCTTCCAAAAAGTTACTTTTCACTTCGGACCCCAAATCGAACCCAACGACTATCGCCGCCAGCTAAATACCACCATTCCGAACACAATGGGATATGTCTGGTAAGCCAATTCGACTATACCGATCATTTTTCGTTTAAATTAAAATTTAAATCAATTTATGTTTAATTTAAATGAACATTTTAATTTACAGGAGCCACATACTGACTCCAAAAATTCCAGAAAAATAAATCTAGTTACGTTTTGATGATACGGTTCTAATATAACTAATTTTGTCGAATTTGGAGACCATTTGAAAAACGGTCATTTTCCAGACGATTAAATTCAAACGGAGTTGACCAAACACGTTTAAATCCACCATGCTCACATAGTGATTCCAAAAATTATGAAAATTGGAATCTAACAATAATTTGACATTCTGGATCCAACAAAAGTGGTCTCATCGAAAACGGAGGTCGTTTGCAAAATCTCCACTTTTAAGGGCTGTATTTTATATAAAATTCCATAGCAATTATTCTGAATTTTCAACTGGACATAAATTTTTATTCCCGCTATGAAATTTGGATTTTCCACATTCATTGGAAAAATATTTTCAAACAGATTCAAGTATTTCTGGTTTTATCAAAATCCAGATTATTTTGAATCCTTTACATTCATTTGATGAAATTGAATTTTCAAACTACCGCCCCATTTTCAATTCCTTTTATAATTAAAATAAATATTTATATTATAACTTCGATTTAAATAAATTTATACGTTCAAATTCTATTCAAAATAAATTTCTAGTCGTTATTATTTAAAATAGATCATTTTAAATATCCAAAATTCATTAAAATTGCCAAATTAAAATTTTAAATTGGTTCTGATTTTCCTGGTTATTACAATCTCCCCCACTTAAAATCTTTTCCTCCTTGAAAAGGAACGGAACTGAAAGTTGTTTAACTAATCAGCTCAACTTTCATTCTGGCATTCATTCTTCAAATTTTCATTTTCTAAGAATTTTTCACTTCTTCAAAAATGTGGCTAACACACTAAATTTTTGAAAAATTTCGCCATAACCTCCTTTGTATGGGGAGACATTTAAAACCACAACTAGCCACGCAGGGCCCTCACCATCCAAAAAGAAAAGGAAAAGCCAAGCGGCTCATAAAATCATCCAAAGCCAATAAATTAGTAAATGTGTACTTATTTGTTGGGCATACAATTTTATTCTTCAGCTTAGCTTCCCTGCTATGACCTGTTCAATTATATACATGTATATGCATGCAATTTCTAAAAAAAATCAATTCAGTTCAATATGTGATTCAATTTGGTTTAATGGTTCAAAATTTTAATTAATCAAACAATACAATCAACAATCAATTAGTGGATTTATCATTTCAAACACATAACTTTTATAAACATAAAAATCCATTTTTGATGCCAAGTCACAACAATAGACCCTATCTAGCTTTGGTTCTCACACCAGTCAATTGGAAATACATAGATATCACACCTTCGACATTCGAACATAAGGTCCGATGATGAGATCTCAATCATCAGAATCATCTCCGAGCGTCTAGAGTGTGATTCTATATCTATCCAGTATACTAAAACTTCGAATATACGTTTGCAAGGTGTATATAAAAATTCTTTATATACTTGATTGTCCAAAATAAATTTAAACATAATATTCAAATACGTTGAATTAGGTTTAAATTTTCAAAACAATATTTGTTTTTAATTTTTATTTTAAAAATAACACTCTTTCAACTCATTCTAGGATCCTACTGATCCTATCACTAACGAGTCGTTCTCATTGGATATTGCTAATCCAATCTCTGATGAATTCTTTCGTTCGGTTCTAATTTGTTTTGTTCTCGAGCTCTGTAAACCAAAGCTCCAATACCACGTTGAAACGAGCCAAACTCGCCCTTATGGGAAAGCCCGGATTGAGTTGAGAACACGACAAATCAGAGCACAAACATAAGAACATTTCATTGCTTATTACGACAATTTACATCAGAGTACAAGAGTATGAATAAATAATATACATTTGAAAAATATCAGAGATTTACAATTTACAATGCAGTAGAAAATAATACAAAACACAACTGAAATAAATACATTGATACAGAGCTTCCGAATATAGCTCCAACTATAAACCAGGATCCTGTAAATATAATATCTACAAAAAAAACTACTAGCTGCCCGTGTGGAAAATAGGGGCACCCAGAGTTTAGGTTCCTAAACTCCGGGTTAGTCAAGTGAATGGTGTGAGAACTAAAATAGTTACTAAATCTTTACTTTAAAAACAAGGTAAATCAAGGGACCACACCTTATAACACGGAATAGGTTTCCTCCCAAGAATACTAGTGCATAAAATAAACAATGCAATGCTTTTTGAAAAATGAAGCTATTATAAGACCCGGGTCCCATCACACAATGCAATGCAAGCCGGGGGATAGGGTTTTCCCTTATAATAGCCAAACATGCTTGGTACGTTTAAAACAAATCATTTGATACTATTATAAGTGCATAGTGTATAAAACAATTTCAAATATAAATGTATCAATCATAGGCGGCATGGGTACCATTTATCATGTCACCATACTAGGCTCTACAATTAAAACCAAAATGTCACGTATTGGAAATTGGATTTCCGTCTGTGAACCAAGGCAAGTTATCATCCCTACCGCTTCGAGACACTCTAGCCAATGCCTCAGGACTACACACTCTGGGCAACCCTATGTAACATGTAGGGCTAGTCCATACCAAGTGCAAGGTGGATTCATAATTCCTAAACATGTGTTTCTCCAACCTATGGGGCGTAAATGAGCCAGATGACTCAATATCCATCGGCTCCATAGTAACCAATATATCCGAGGCGCCTTCCAATTCAACAACCACATAAGTGAAAATGTATGGGCTCCATACCATGACACCACTCCTAGCTAGAAGGAAACGCACTGCCCTCCCTGCTGTCCTCTCCCATTTTCGGTTTATACCGGGGTGTGAGGCTCGCGAATTAACGCAACACAAAGCTATGCTATATTAAAGTCGTGCTTTGATCATCAACCACAAGACTCTGCTTTTCAACAGAAGCCTTGATCATTTGCATCTCAGCATGCCACACAGGCAATTCACGCCATGCGACTGATGTCTATCGATATATAACCTATAAGCTCGTACGTCTCAGAGAAGGGCATTAAACAAGAGATTAAATTCTCCGCCGCCAAACGGATATATATTTAATAGAGATCAATCAACATAGAATAAAATCCAATATCAGACACACATCCATTTACAAGTTCGTTCCGGGTCTGAACGAAACCGAAGGCACCTTATTCCTCGTCCTATATGTCCAATACAAGAGAGAGGTCCTCACATATCCGGTCGATCTCCAAGTACGCCCGGACGGTCACCACTTATTACCTTGTCTTGGGTGGATAGCCCAATCAAGGCATCAGTAATCATCCAAACGATGTGAAGACCTCTGATCTTCAACCACCTCCCTTCATCGTCGACTTATCGTCGAATCAGTTATTCAGAATGGGTATAAACCCGACCTTTCTGAATAAGTCGCGTATATAATAAATAAGTGCTATAAATACACAACATACGCCTCATTCCAATCCTGAATATTCCTTTATTCAAATATTCTTATTCTTTGGGAAAGGTTCCTATTAATTTTAGCAAAGATAAATTCTTTTAAATTTATTCTTTAATCTTCCTTTGGATATCAATTCTACACCAAATTAAGGTTTATCAGCTAGTCGGGATTAGCGAACCTTATCGAAGTAATCATTTGTTTAATTTCCCAATCCCAACCTATTCATCGCATAGAGCAAAACTGGTAATATTCAATATCTAACACCACAATGTTATCGGTAAAGTTAATTACCATTTCACGTTCAAATCTAATTAAAGATTTAACTATCGCTTGGAGCAAAACTGGTGATACTCCATTCTCGATCATTTCCCAAATTTGATAATTTAAATTATCATATTCGTCTTTCAATCTAATTAAAGATTCATTAAAACTCCACTCGGTTTTAATCTTCCCAAAAATCAATATTAATGATTATTTAACTTTGGGAAAACAAACATGCCGCATCGACAATCTGCACTGTACTATTGATTTTTTTCCTATATATAACCTCTGAGTTCATACTTCTCAGAGAAGGGTGTTAAGCAAGAGAATAAATTTTCCGCCACCAAACCGATATATATTTAGCAGAGATCAACCATGCAGTTCGAAATACAATGTTAGACATGTAATCCTGTCTTAACTGGGTTAAAGAACTAATGTCATTTAAAATACAGTTCACAATAAACCCAAATCACATTCCATTAATTATGGAATCTTCACGAAAAACAGATCAATGTATATAATCGATATCAGTTTCCGTATCCGACTAATAATATAAATGGAATAACGACAAAGCCTTTTAAATTCCATATATATTAACAGTCTTCCTCCACAGAAACTCACTTCGATTATTACCAAATCGAATTCCATTCAATTCCAATTTAATATATTAAATTGGAAAACTTTACGTTGGAAAATTTCCATTAAATCTTAATAATAAGATTTATAAATTCCAAATCACATTTCACTGTAAATCGGGTTAAAGAACGAATGTCACTAAAACACAGTTCATGATAAACCAAATTCACATCCCATTTTATTCCAATTAAATGTTAATTAACAAGAAGCTCTAATAATCATAATTAAAAGATTTATTCTTTTCACACGGGGTTTAAGAATATTATTATTTAAGACATCATTCACGACAAACCAAAAATCCAGTTCTTTTATTCAATTCCAATTAAATATTAATTAATTGAAAAAGCTTCACTAAATCTTAATTAAAAGATTTATTCTTTCCTAAACTGGGTTCAAAAACAGTATTAATGAAGACACCATTCACGACAAACCCAAAATCCAATTCAATATTAAATACAAGGCTCTGAATAGAAATTATATCGGCTTATATTCAATATCAAATTTTGAAATCAACAAATATCATATTGGGAATAGCGATATATATGTCTTCCAAATTCCTCCACAATATCCGTATAATCACAGAATCCAATATCGAAATATTCTGAAGATAATTTCAATTCAAATCCATACCAATTTAAATATTGGAAATTCTGGTTATTTTTAAAACCATTTCAAATCCAATTTATTTATTTAAAAATATTGGATTATAATTCTAATTATAAAAATATGTTTTTATCTTTACAAATGTGGAATTTTTCATCCCAATTCTTTCCATATCATTTATTATGATTTTACACAAATTAGTAGTATTTTTAATAATTTTATTAAGGCCCATACAGTCGATTTATCGAACTGCATTTACGACGACCTTTTCCAAATTTGATTTGGACATATTCCAAATCCATCCATTAGATTTCAAATCTCTTATATTCGTTGGGAAGCCCTTTTCGATATGAACCCAACGGTTCTAGTTTTAGAGGAATCCGATGGTCGGATCTCTCGTAATCTCAATTCGAAGTCAATGGTCGAAATTCGCGAACGGTCGCGGCGCGGCGCGTTCTATTCAGGCCATTAAATATATATAATATAATATTATATATATATATATATTTCGTCGATTTTCATTTACAACATATTTTATAAATCTTTTATAAATTCGTTTTAAAATGATTCCAACTTCATTTTCAATTTTAAATCAAATTTGAATTATTTTCCTTATCGTTATAATATATAAATGATATTATTTTCAAAATATCATATTTTGAATTCATTTTCTTTTCGATATTCATTATGAAAATGAATAAAACCGATATAAATATCGTGCATGTCAAAATGGCATTAATCTAATCAACATGGCTTTATATATTTAAATTTTTTCATGTCCATCCCAAATCGGACATCAAAATCATATTTTGATCCATTACTGAATATTATTTTAAAATATTAGTTATTTTAAAATATTCATTATTCGTCATTTTAAAATATTTGTTAATTTAAAATATTCGTTCTTTCCTAATTGGAATCAGGCATAGTCAATTACCATATAATTTTATTTATATGGATTTCATACACACATGTACAAAACAATAATCAAACACAGTCAACCATCATCCAGAGTGCATTACACAACTTCATAAGTGTTAATTATAAATAATTAATGCTTACTATAGTCTGTCAACCCATCGTTTGACATACAACTAAATATTAGGATTAGTGTATGTCCAATATCATCCCAATACCCGTGTGGGGTTTTCAAACAACAAACACTGATTATTATTTGTGCAGTTGGGCGATGTGTAAAATATATCATCCCAATCCATATCAGTTAAATGTGTGTACATGAACAAATCGTCCAATTTGTAAATGAATATTTATTTTATTCATATCCACGTTAAAAATATAAATTTTTAACTATAAAATATTTATTTCAACACTTGAATATTTTATATAGTTCATTTATACAATAAAAATGATATTTTTATTGTTCTAATATTTTTAGAAAATTTCGGCCGCATAACGACGCGATACTAGAACTGGAATAAGGTCTAGCCTTATCCCTCGCCTAATAATGGCTCGCGCCATATACAAACCAAATTCTAAACAATTCATTTCATTTCCTAAATCAAATTCAAACAAATAATCCAATCAACCAAACAAACATGGTTTCAAACAAAGGTGTCGGTTGCTACTAAGCACCATCTGCATCATAGTATATATATTTAACTAGAAAATAAATTAGAGTGAGAAGTTCTCACCTTTGGGATCCACCCCTTCAGTTTTATTTCTGAATTTCTGAACAGTTTAGATTTCCTCGAAATTCCAAACACAACCCTTTTCACGCTGTTCATAGTAAAAATTACATTTTTAATATGATGTTTATACATTAAAAATCATATTTTTAATCAACGATATTTATATTTAAAGATCGCATTTTTTATCTTGCTACAATATATACAAAACTCATATTTTTATACTGTTAAAAAATATATGTTTATGTAGCTTCGATATATATAAAGATCATATATTTAATTTACTACCTATATAAAAATCATATTTTTATACCGCTACTTCATTATAAAGATAAAATTTTATATTCTAAAAATATAATCTTTCTATTATTCAAAATTATACTTTTTTATTTTAAAAATCTTACTTTTCTATTTTTCAAAATAAAAAAATAAAACCTTTTTCATATAAAAAAATCAAACCTTTTTCATATTAAAAAAATCAAACCTTTTTCGTATAAAAAACATCATGTTTTTAATCGATGAAAGAAAAGGGAGTGAACTCACATTTTCTTGCTTAACAGAGGGAGAAACTCCGTGCAATTCGTCGGAGGTGGCAGTGGGGAGGGGGGGTGTGGCGGACGCTTGCGGGTGGCGTGCTGTTTGCTGACGTGTTCGATTCGGGGGTTCCAGTTTTTGGAGACGGCGACAGGGGAAGGGGGTTCGGACTCGCAATACATGGGGGGCCGAGGTCAAGCGGAGCCGTTGGAGGTGCAGCGCCAACCAAGGGGCGGCGGCGATCAGAAAAAGGTGGGGGCAACGAGGGTCTTCAGAACAGGGGGCGGGTTCTTTTTTTAATTTTTGGTTTAGGTTTAGATAAAAATGGGGGAGGTAATATAGTATATATTATTATTATTATTATTATTATTTTTCTCTTCCAGAAAGTTACTTTTCACTTCGGACCCCAAATCGAACCCAACGACTATCGCCCCCAGCTAAATACCCCCATTCCGAACACAATGGGATATGTCTGCTAAGCCAGTTCGACTGTATCGATCAGTTTTCATTTAAATTAAAATTTAAATCAATTTTTATTTAATTAAAATGAACATTTTAATTTATCGGAGCCGTATACTGACTCCAAAAATTCCAGAAAAATAAATCTGGCTATGTTTTGATGATACGGTCCTAACAAAACTAATTTCATCGAATTTGGAGACCATTTGAAAAACGGTCATTTTCCAGTTGATTAAATTCAAATTAAATTGACCAAACACGTTTAAATCCACCACGCTCACATATTGATTCTGAAAATTATGGAAATTGGAATCTAGCAATAATTTGACATTCCGGATCCAACAAAAGTGGTCTCGTCGAAAACGGAGGTCGTTTGCAAAATCTCCACTTTTAAGGGCTATGTTTTATATAAAATTCCATAGCGACTATTCTAAATTTTCAACTGGACATAACTTTTTATTCCCACTATGAAAATTGGATTTTTCACGTTCATTGGAAAGATATTTTCAAATAGATTCAAATATTTCTGGTTTTACTAAAATCCGATTTATTTTGAATCAAGTACATTCATTTGAAATTTGAAATTGAATTTTCAAACTACTGCGCCATTTCCAATTCCTTTAATAATTAAAATAAATATTTATATTCTAACTTCGATTTAAATAAATTTATACGTTCTAATTCTATTCAAAATAAATTTCTAGTCATTATTATTTAAAATAAATCATATTAAATATTCAAAATTCATTAAAATTGCCAAAATAAAAATTTTAAATTGGTTCCGATTTTACGGGTTGTTACAGCATAGAAATGTGAGTTTTGGATAATTTGTTTTGGTGAATAAAATATACTGTCATTTTCATTTTAACAAGTCAGGATTTTTAAAGGTGTATTGTTAGGGATTGAGATATTGATAATGATGGTTTTGACGACAACAACCTTGTTTCAATTATTATTGTTATAAAAAAATATACTAAGATTGTTATCTAGAATATATATATATATATATATATATATATATATATATATATATATATATATTGACACACACACACACATAGAGGAAATCTATGCAGTTATTGATATTGAAGATTGTACAGTTTAGAGAGTCAAGATTTCAAAACAGAAGAGCTCAAGATACAAGACTCGAGAGTATTAAGAATTCAAGAGTTCAAGAGTTCAAGTGACATAGATTAATAGCGTCAAGATATCTTGTTTAAACTCTGGTTAGCTCTGAATTCTATTTTCAAACTTTTTCCTATTATTTTTCAAATGATTTCAAATTTACTTCCTTATTTTAAATCTATTCCTCTTTATTCTTAAATCTATTTTAAATCCTTAAATTTATTGTAACTTCTGCTTTAAAATTATACTTAATATATTTTAACTCCTAATTCAAATATTTATTACTTATAGATTTAATTCTAATTTTATCATAGTTATTTACGTTTTTCAATTCTCTTAGTTATATTTATTAAGTTCTAACATATTTCTTATATTTATAAGTTTTATTTATATGTTTTTATATCATTTTATAAATAGTTTTTAATCATTTTTAAATTATCTTAATATATGGTTTTAATATATATTTCTACTTGAAATGCTTTATTTTAATATAATGGAACGTAGTTTGTTTTAACTAAAAATCACCATAATTTATTTAAACTTGAGTTGCTTTGATTTAAAAATATTTTTGAAAAAAATACATGTATATGTTGACATATATGTCGTTGCTTTTTATTTTGAAATTTGAAAGGTTGTGTCTTTTGAATTCAAACCGTTTATGAATGGTTGTGGGCATTAGAAAACTATATATTGGGTTCATATTTCGAATTTTTTAATAGCTAATCATCATCTTCTTCTGCATTTCTCTCCTTGCCATTATTCTACTTAATCTCTAAAAATCTATACTTATAGTATGTTGATTTCCAAAGAAATTATATCAATCTCCTTCTCTTTCAATTCTACATCGAATTCTCTTTGAATTTCAAGTGGTACTGAAGAGTCATAGGTTGTTTGTAATCAAAGATCGCAAGATCAATTTCTATCGAGTCAATATTTCAAAACTGATACCGAGAAAAGGTGTGATTGTAGCCTGAAAATCAATTGGATGCGATTATAGCATGGAAATCAATTAACTGATCTTGTAGCATGGGTAAATCAAGAGAGCGCCCTGTGCTCGGAAGCAGGTGGTGGTGGACCTCGTCGCCACTGAAATCGAGGATTATAATTTGAAGATTGTACTTAAAATAAATCTACATAGCCCAGAGTTATGTGGAACTGGATGTAGGGTGACTGCGAACTAAATCAAATCCTATTATGTACTTTCCTTTTATTGTTTTTTATTTTTGTTTTCTGCATCTGTGATTGATTCTGTGTGATTTTCATAACATTTTGTTTAATCCAAAAAGATTTCAAGAAATCAATTAACTCCATAAAACACTATTCACCCCTCCTCTAGTGTTTAGTTTTCCTTAAGATCATTAATCTGCATCCCCAACAATTTCTATTAGAGCATTGATTTTCAAAGTTTTCATACTCTGATTTTTTGAAAAGTTTAAATTGCAATCAATACTAGAATTGTCAATAATAATAGTTCATATGTGGAGGGTCAGTCCACTATTAGACCACCATTATTCAATGGTAGTCATTATGCGTATTAGGCTTGTAGATTGAAAATTAACATACAGTCTGTATGATTAGACAGTTGGAATATCACACAAATTAAATATGTTGAACCCATTATTAATTTTGCACAATGGACTAATGATCAAAAAGCCACTGCACAAAACAATTCAAAGGCCATGAATATTTTATTTTGTTCACTCGATAACAATGAGTTTCATTGTATCTATTTGTAAATCTCCATATGAATCTAGATAACTTTGCCACTAACTCATGAAGGAACAAGCAAAGCTAAATAGACCAAAATATCTATGTTAACTAATTAGTTTGAACTATTTAAAATGACTCAGAATGAGACTTTCTCTGATACGGCAGGCTCCAGGAGATCGTGCATTCACTAATGGTTGGGGAAAACATATTATAAGAAAGATCAAGTCAGAAAAATTCTGAATTCATTAACTTCAGATTGGAATCAAAAGACACTTACAATTGAAGAGGCTAATGATATCATGCAATGAAAAATGAAGAATTAATCGGTAATCTAATGCCTTTTGAATTTCATATGCAAGGAAGGAAAGAAAATAAGTCGTCAGAAAAGAAATCGACAGCATTTAATGTGACAACTGAATATACTGACTTAGATAGCGAGGAAGATGAAGAGATAGCTTTAATGATAAGAAATTTTAGGAAATTTCTAGGATATAGAAAAAGGAATAATTCCAAAAGGAACGAGGAAAGAAATTCTAGTAAAAATAGAGAAGTTCGGAATAATATCAATTGTTTTAACTATGAGAAAATAGGCCACGTGAAAAGATCGTGTCCTTATCCGGAGTGACAAAATAAACTTTCAAATGATAATTCATCAAAGAAGAGGAAAAGAGCATATGCAGCAACCTTAGATTAATACGATTCATCTTCCAGTGATGAAGAGCAAGAAATGAACAATTCGATTATGGCTTCACAACAATTCACGAATTAGAAAAAAACAAAGAAAGTATCTAAAAATAGGTACACATTTATAATAATTTTTTAGCTAAATTATTTGCATTATTGCTTGTTTGTTTGCTTTGTTTGAAAAAGTAATTTTATAATAAATATTAGTAATAAGTAAATAAGAATATAAGATATAAATTAATCAAGAATTCAAAATTTTAATATCACTTTGAAAAATCAGAAGGCCGGTCGACATACATGTTTAAATATGTCGACATATGTTGGTAATTTGAAATTTGAAATTCAAATTTTGAATTTCAAACTCTTAAATTTCCTTCCACCTTTTCACAAATTCAATGTACTGAAAATATGTCCCTTAATCAGAGAACATGTCCTTTGATTCTCTGTTTAGTTATCTATTCTTATCATCTCTTTATACCTTTAATTCAAAATTTATCTTCATTTTCCAATAATCTTTAAAACAAATCTATAATGGCTTCCTCATGCATACCAAAGACAATAAGGCTGACCAAGACCACAAAAGACTTCCTTCACAATAACCCGATGCTATCAAAGATTACATAAGCTAAGTAAACTTTGGTAAAGTCGACATGCAAAAATTTACAATTTTTAATGATTTTTCTACTTATGGTCTTGAATCTCTTTTTCATAAAAATGGAAATTTAAGTTCAGTTGATTATTGGGAAAATGATGAAGTTTGCTGCACGAATCTTGTTAAAATGTTTTATGCAAACTTGATTCGTCAATTTTATCAAGGAATTGAAAATGAAATGTGACACCCCACGTCCATTAATGTCACTCACTAAGGGGATGCATTAACTTTCATGGAGCGTTATAAGAGTATAGAACAGAACATTACAAGAAGATATATATAATGGTACTTAAAAATTCAAAATTTATTCAATGCAGCGAAAAAGCAAAACGTGTCTGGTTACAACATCAAAACCACATACTAAAGCCAAGTACACAAATATCCATCTTGAACAAAATTATTATCAGAGTACATAAAAGCAAAACCATAATCCCATTCCAAAATGCCATATGAAAGAGAAACAAAGCTAAGCATTACTTTCAGCACTTCCAAGCACTTCCAGTAGAGAGAGAGAAATCCAAATCAAGCCTCGCTAGTTCCACCATGAGAACCTAGGGAGGAAAGGAAAGAAAAGAGGCAAAACAAAAAGGGTCAGGCATAAATTCTAGCGAGTCTAGTGAGTTTAACAATATAATTACTAAAGTGTAACACCCCATAATTTTAAATATTAAAATTAATAATTTTAAGAACACTTAATTTTTAAGAGGAGAATTAGGGGAAATGGGTTACGCCATTGCGTTCGTCTCGAAATTCTGCTTGGAATAGAGTCCAAGTTTTCGTAAATTGGACTTCGTATGAGGAAGTTATGGCCCTCAGAAGTTTCAGGAATTTAAATAAATTAAAACAGCTCAGAATTAAATTCAAAATTCGAATTCAAACAAGGAAGCAGGCTGGTCGGGATTTTTCCCGCCCTAGGCCAGGTCGACCAGGGGGTCAACCTCCCCTATACAGGTCGACCTGGGGGTCGAACTACCCCCTCGGGCAGATCTGAACTGTGACGATTCTGACTTGTTGCAGAGTCTTTTCTGACCTGTTGCTAAGTCAATAGGGCATAGGTGGCAATTCTGGATAACTCTACCTAGTCTGAATGGTTGTGATTGATCCTATGATAATCTAACGGCTTATATTGATCTAAACTTCTATATAAGCATGCATAGACTCAAGCTCTAAACCTAAACTAAATTAATCCCTTGGCCACCATGCTACTGCTGGAATAGTTCTTCTTCTTCTTCTTAAAGCTTAGGATTGCAAGTCAGGATTCTAATACAAAAGGCGAATGAATTATTCTCTTCTCTAATCCGTCTTTGTGAGTACAATTTCTTTCACAAAATAATTAATAAATTATGATTAGTTATAATTGGGATTATGAAAACATGTCTGTTGAATCATGTGACGTTACTTAACTTTGTTATCGTCTGTTGGTGAACATATGGCAGTTTTGTTAACTTATGTTAGTAGATCTATTTCATATGTCCAGTCACATATGTTTAACTTGATTCATTTTATGATATCAGTTTATATGCAAGTTTGGGATGTAAATCATATGCTAGTTTGTATGTGAATCATATGCAAGTCTGTATGCGAATTATACACAAGTTTATATGTGAATCAAGTATATATATATACATATGCGAGTTTATATGTAAAACATGTGATATTAGTTTACATGTTTAAATTCATATGCAAGTTTGTAGGAATCCATATGTAAGTTTAGGTGAAAACCATATTCACATATGCAAGTTTAGATGAAAACCATATTCACATATGCAAGTTTAGGTGAAAACCATATTCACATATGCAAGTTTAGATGAAAACCATATTCACATATGCAAGTTTAGGTGAAAACCATATTCATATATGCAAGTTCACAATTTCATGTTTAGATCTATATTTAGATCCATGGCAGTACATAGTTTATGCAAATTTATGTTCAGTAGGCGGGATCAACTTTTAGGGTGACTAGTAATGGTGCAGTATAGTAATTATCCTATAGTGATTAGGAAAGCAATTAACGTTATCATACGACATTAGAAATCTTGTAAGGACAATGGATGCCTATGTTTGATGGTTGAGTAGATGGATGATTGTATGTTAGGATATACTTTCTCCTTAACTTGGAGATTTCGGGGGCGAAATCCTTTAAGGAGGGGAGAATGTAACACCCCGTAATTTTAAATATTAAAATTAACAATTTTAAGAACACGTTACGCCATTGCGTTCGTCTCGAAATTCTGCTTGGAATAGAGTCTGAGTTTTCGTAAATCGGACTTCGTATGAGGAAGTTATGGCCCTCAGAAGTTGCAGGAATTTAAATAAATTAAAATAACTCAGAATTAAATTAAAATTCGAATTCAAACAAGGAAGATGGTTGGGCGGGGTTTTTCCCGCCCCAGGCCAGGTCGACCAGGGGGTCGACCTCCCCTATACAGGTTGACCTACCCCCTTGGGCAGATCTAAACTGTGACGATTCTGACTTGTTGTTGAGTCTTTTCTGACCTGTTGCTGAGTCCCTAGGGCATAAGTGGCAATTCTGGATAACTCTACCTAGTCTGGACGGTTGTGATTGCTCCTATGATAATCTAATGGCTTATATTGATATAAACTTCTGTATAAGCACGCATGGACTCAAGCTCTAAACCTAAACTGAATTAATCTCTTGGCCTCTATGCTACTGTTGGAATAGTTCTTCTTCTTCTTAAAGCTTAGGAATTGCAAGTCAGGATTCTAATACAAACGACGAACGAATTATTTTCTTCTCTAATCCGTCTTTGTGAGTACAATTTCTTTCACAAAATAATTAATAAATTAATTATGATGACTTATAATTGGGATTATGAGAACATGTCTGTTGAATCGTGTGACGTTACTTAACTTTGTTATCGTCTGTTGGTGAACATTGACAGTTTTGTTAACTTATGTTAGTAGATCTATTTCATATGTCCAATCACATATGTTTAACTTGATTCATTTTATGACATCAGTTTATATGCAAGTTTGGGATGTAAATCATATGCTAGTTTGTATGTGAATCATATGCAAGTCTGTATGCGAATTATACACAAGTTTATATGTGAATCAAGTATATATATACATATGCGAGTTTATATGTAAAACATGTGATATTAGTTTACATGTTTAAATTCATATGCAAGTTTGTAGGAAGCCATATGTAAGTTTAGGTGAAAACCATATTCACATATGCAAGTTTCGGTGAAAACCATATTCATATATGCAAGTTCACAATATCATGTTTAGATCTATATTTAAATCCATGGCAGTACATAGTTTATGCAAATTTATGTTCAGTAGGTGGGATCAAATTTATGTTCAGTACTTAGAGAAATGCTTTCAAAAATATGTTTTAAGGAGAGTATTTTCAAGAGAAAAGTTTGTTTTAAAAACATAACCACCAAGAGCCATATATCTTTCCTTCGATTCTCCGTTTTGAATATCTTCCTTTTTCCTTTCAGCATGTCTGGGGTACCCGAGATACCCGAGGGCATACCGATACCAACCTGGTTCAAAAGGTATCTGGAGGGCCACCGCTGTAGGCCCAGCAGACGTTCCTCCTCCCCCAGCTACAGTTGCTCCTCCTCCTCCCCCTCCCCGCATTGATACTTTTTCAAAGATATGCAAGGACTTTCGGGCAATGGGCGGGAAACCTTTTCACGGGTCAGAGACGTTTGTTGAAACTCGAAATTGGCTTAAGAAGGTGGAAGATTTATTTGGTATCTTCGAGATAGAAGATGGAAGGAAGGTCCAATTAGCTGCTTGGTTAATGAAGGACGAAGCCTCGTTTTGATGGGAAGTCACGAATGGAGAACGTCCAGTGGAGACATGGATGAATTTCAGGCATAGGTTCGAGATGAAATTTCTCTCACGAGCAGAAGAGAATTTATACACGGAGATGTTCTTGACGTTGGAGCAGGGGAATTTATCAGTAAAGGAGTACGTTAACAAGTTCAATCCGTTGGCGAGATTTGGCTCAGACTTGGTGATCATACTTGAAAAGAAGGCCCTGAGATTCGTTAAAGGTTTGATTGAGCCGTTACATGGGTTGGCTATGACTCACATTCCTATGGGGGCTACCTTTGAGAAACTGGTTGACATGTCGCTTATGCATGAAGAGGAGAAAGGCGCTAATGCTAATAAGGCACCGGAAAAGAAAGGGAATCAAAAGAAATCACAGCAGCAACCTAAGAAAGGTGGTAAGGATAACAACAGCAAAGGAAAGAAAAGGTGCTTTAATTGTGGAACACCAGGTCATCTGAGCAAGGACTGCAGGAAGAAGAAGAAGACTGGCTGTTTCAACTATGGTGAGGCAGAACATTTGATTAAAGACTGCCCGAGAAGACAAGGGCAAGGGCAGAGGATGGGGTCTACTTCTGGAGGGCAGGTTCAGGCTCTTATGTCACCAGGGCAGGCAAGAGGGAAGGTTCATGCTCTCATGGCACCAGGATAGGAGAGAGGTAGAAACATTTCTGTTGAAATTTTGGTTTTTCTGTTTGATCATCCTGTTCGTACTTTGTTTGATTCTAGCGCTTCACACTCGTTTGTATCTGCTTCGTTAGTTGAAACACTGCACCTAAATACTAGTCTAGTTACGGATCCCATAGTAGTCTCAAATCCTATTGGTTGTTTAGCACATCTTTCAATGATTTGTCGGGATTTGAGAGTGTCTATCTTGGGCGTTGGGTTTGAATGCAACGCCTTCGTTCTTGGCTTTATGGGCTACGGCTTGATTCTAGGCATGGATTGGCTAGCTAGATACAGTGTCATCCTAGACTGTGAAAGAATGGTAGTTAGATTGTTGACTCGTTGTGGCAAGACCCTTGATATTTCTTGTGACCCCGAGGTCTGGTGATGTTTAGCTACCTAGAATCCCTTGACGCATCCAATGATGACTTGGAATCCGTTCGTGTGGTCTGTGAATATGGTGACTCTTTGATGAAGTTCGGGGTTTACCCCCGAGGCGTGAGATAGACTTTTGAATATACCTAGTAGATAATGCAAAGCCAGATGCATTACCAGTGCGCCACATGACTCCGAGGGAGAGAAGAGAACTCAGTAAGCAAGTGAAAGAGTTGCTTGAGAAGGAGTTCATAAGAAGAAGTATTTCGGAATGGGGTGCTCCAGTTGTTTTTGCTACGAAGGCTAATGGTTCACTTAGATTGTGTATGGACTATAGAGAGCTGAATAAGCTCACAAAGAAGAGCAAACACCCACTGCCGAGGATAGACGATTTATTCGATCAGTTAGTTAGTGCTTCGGTTTTCTCGCAACCGGATTTGGCTACAGGATTTCATCAGCTAAGGGTGGCTGAAGACAGAATAGATAAGACTGCATTTAGAACTCCTGACGGTTTCTTTGAGTGGCTCGTCATGCCTTTTGTTTTGACGAATGCACCCGCATACTTCGTTGACTTCTAAACAAGTTTTGATATTCTTTGTGGACGATATCTTGATTTTTTCTAGAAGCGAGGAAGAGCATGCCCTACATCTTAGGGAAGTCTTAGAGACCCTACGAGCGCATAACCTCAAAGCCAAATTCTCCAAATGCCATTTTTTGAGAAAAGAAGTGAGGTCCCTAGGACACGTGGTCTCTAAGGAAGGGATAGCTGTGGATCCCGCAAAGGTGGTGGCAATCCAAGATTGGAAGATTCCTAAGAACGCAACAGAAGTAAGAAGCTTTTTAGGGATGGCTGGTTATTATAGGAAGTTCATTAAGGACTTCGCGAAGATATCAGCCCCACTTACTCGGTTAACGAAGAAGAACTTGACTTTTGCTTAGGATGTTGACTGTGACGATGCTTTTCAACGTTTGAAGAGGGCTTTAATGACAGCTCTAGTTTTAGTTTTGCCAGATGGGAATAAGCCATTCACAGTATATACTGATGCTTGCGGACAGGGCTTGGCGCAGTTTTAATGCAAGAGGGAAGGGTGATATGCTACAGTGGAAGGAAGTTGAAAGTCCACGAGCAGAATTACCCTACCCACAACTTAGAATTAGCTGTCATAATTTTTGCGCTTAAGTCATGGAGTCATTATTTTCTTGGTGAGAAGTTTGAGTTGTATACAGACCATAAGTCGCTAAAGTACTTGTTCTCTCAGAAAGATCTAAACTTGAGACAACAGAGGTGGATGGAGTTTTTGGCATCCTACGATTTTGAGATCACATATACCCCTGGCAAGGATAATGTTGTAGCTGACGCCTTAAGTAGAAAGAGATTGACTTTGAGTACTTTATGGAGTATATATCTACCTTTGACTTCAGACCCTCTGTCGATTATGTACCTGGATTGTTGGCATCGCTAGAAGTACAACCTACACTTTTGGGTCCGGTTGGAGAGGCACAATGAGATGACCCACAATTGGTTGAGATAGTAGGCAAGCTTATAGGAGGGGAGTCTTCGAGTCATCTTAATAGATATGTTATAGATGAGAGAGGCTAGTTGCATAGAGATGGGAGACTTTGCATGCCACAAGACGAGAGATTGAGGAAGACAATTCTTGAAGACTCACATCGCTCTAAAATGACCATACATCCCGGTGGTGACAAGATGTATAGGGATATGAAGCGAGTTTTCTTTTGGGCCGGAATGAAGAAGGACGTGACTGAGTTCGTTTCTAGATGCTTAGTGTGCCAGCAAGTCGAGGCGGAGCAAAAGAAGCCCGGTGGTTTGCTCCTTCCTTTAGAGATTCTACTGTGGATTTTGTAGACGGGTTTCCAAGATCAAGGAAGGGTAATACGGGAATTTGGGTAGTCGTAGACAGACTTACCAAAAGTGCCCATTTTATTCCCGTCAAAAGTAGGAGGACTGCCGCATGGTTAGTATCTGTTTCCTTCGAGAGATAGTTCATCTGCACGGCATACCCTCTAGCATTGTGAGCGATAGAGATCCCATTTTCACTAGTGAGTTTTGGAAGAGCTTACAAGAGGCGGTTGGAACGCAATTGTGCTTAAGTACCGCTTACCACCCTTAGACGGACGGCCAGACCAAGAGAGTAAATCGGATTCTAGAAGATCTTTTAAGGCTATGCATCTTAGACTTTGGAGGAACATGGGAAGAACATCTCCCATTAGTGGAGTTCGCCTATAATAATATCTTTCAGGCTAGCATTGGCATGGCACCTTTTGAGGCTCTTTATGGACGACCATGTCGATCACCTACTTGTTGGTGGGAATCTACGGATAAGGTTTTGCTTGGACCCGACATGATTAGGGAGACTTCAGAGAAGATAGACTTGATTCGATGGCGAATGAAGATGGCGCAGGACCGACAGAAGTCATATGCTGATAAGAGACGAACCGATCTTAAGTTCGATGTTGGGGACATGGTTTTTATTAAGGAGTCACCATTGAGAAACGCAGTCCGTTTTGGATCAGTAGGGAAGTTGGCACCAAGGTTCGTAAGACCCTTTCCAATTACAGAGAGGATTGGGCAGATGGCGTACAGAGTAAAGTTACCAGAGAAGCTTAGTGGTGTTCATGACGTGTTTCACGTTTCGCATTTGCGTAAGTGTTTACATGATACAGCGGAACTGGTGGAGCCGAGCACGCTCAAATAAGTGGAAGTAGAACCAAATGCCACGGTTAGACGAGCTCCTACACGCATTTTCGGATCGGAGGTCAAAAAGCTACGCAACAAAGAGGTCAAGTTGGTTAAAGTGCAACAGGGAGATGATCAAGGAGACGCGACTTAGGAGACAGAAGACAAGATGTGTAACACCCCGTATTTTCTATGAACATAAAAGTAACAAAACAAAGTATACTTAATTTTTAAAAGAAGAATTAAGTGAAACAGGTTACGCCATTGCGTTTATCTTGAAATTCTGCTTGGAATTGTCCGAATTTGCGTAAATCGGACTACGTATGAAGAAGTTATGGCCCTCAAAAGTTTCAGGAATTTAAATAAATTAAAACAACTCAGATTTAAGTTTGAAATTCAAACCACACACCCGGGCTGCATGGGAAATTTCCCGCCTAGGACTCGGGTTGACCAGGGTGTCGACCTGGGGGTCGACCACCCCCTATTTTCAGATCCGAGGACTGGTTCGTTTTTTGCATTTGGACGCCCGTTCTGACCAGATTCGTTGATCCCTATGCTATTTAAACACCCCCAAACCCCACTTTCTCTCCACACCAAACCATTTTAACGCTATGCTGCCTCAATTCTAATTTAATAAATCAATGGCATCTCTACTCTGTTGAAACCTAAGCTAGAACTAGTGCTTCTTCTTCTTCCAATCTGAATAGGATTAAAAGGGAACAACTACAACCCTTTTTCTTTTAGAATCCAACCAAGGTGAGTATAGTTATTTTCAGATATGAAATTTAATTATGATCTTGACATGGTTATAAATCTAAATTTGAGATAATGCATATTCTTGTTAATCAGATCTGTTTTTCTGTGTAGATCTATTTTATTAATATTATAGTAACTATTCTATATCTCTTCCTTCCTTCTGTTCTATAGCCAGGCTACCACGAGCCTGAGCCAAATCTCACAATAGATTGACGCACGAACGCTAAATTTGGGAAAAATAGCGAATGATGCATAATTAGACATGACTGATTTGTGACTGATATGAGAAAAGAACATATGTTGTAATTTAAGATCTGGATTTGGGCATACTATATATGATAGTCTGTGATTTGGAAAAAGGAGAATTATTATGCATATGACTTAGCGAAAAGATCTATATTATAATAGGATAACTATTAAATGTGAATAACTAAATGGGGATTTTGGATATTTGGCATATGCTGAAATCAAAGGCTATAATTTGGCATAATTCGTATTGTATATCATGATTTGGGTTTTTAGAGAATATTCTATACTGTGTAAATTTATCTAAAATTTGGGGCATATGTTATATTGTGAATTATGACCATAATTTCGGCACGTGGAATTAGGCTTAATTTTATGATTAAATCTGCTAAATCTGTTAAAAACTGAATACGGTAAATTTGGGGTATGAAAATCTGTAGGCTCGATCTACAATTGAGCAAAACAAGTTAGTAGGACTTTGAATAATCTATTGTAACTTGTAAAGAAGTTTTATCTGTTGAATTGGCATAATTAGTCTGATATTGGCATAATTTGTAAACGAATACTTTAGCTAAAAATAAGAATGCTGAGACACGAGGTTTGTAACACCCCATGTCTACTAATGTCATTCACAAAGGGAATGCTTTAACTTCCATGAAGCATTACAAGTAAACAAAACAGAATATTACAAGATAGATACGTAAAGTAGTACTTGAAAAATTTATAATTTTATTATAGTAGAAACAGAAATAAGTTTGGTTACATCCTTCAAAATCACAATACTAAAACCCAAGTACACAAGTATCAGTCTTATACAAAAATCCTTCAGAATGCATAATTTTAAAACCATAATCCCCAACATAAGCTGCTATAAGAAGGTAGAGTCAAAGCCAAGCAATACTTCAAGCACTTCAAGCATAGAGAATATGAATCAAGCTCCTATGTTTCCGCCCTGAGCACCTGGGGGGAAACGGAAAGAAAAGAGGCAAAAACAAATGAGGTCAGACATAAAGTCTGGCGAGTCCAGTAACTTTCAGCATATAAATAGGTAGTAGTATCATGACATGTAAATAAAGCTGGATGAGAGATTACAGCAACAGGAGTAGCGGGTATGCTTAAGTTAAACAGAAGAAACAGAATGATATAGACCAAGATATGCCTCTTACCTATATCTTACTTCTCTGCACTAATACTTAGTATAACAAGATTAGGTGTTATCCTAATGTCTAAACTCAAACAGAAACGGAAATAGAATAATCTCTACAGAAACAGAATGCTAGTAATGGGCCTTTACCACGCCAACAGAGAAAGAAGGTACAGAAATAGAATGCTAATAATGGACCTTTACCACCCCAACTAATGGGCCTTTACCACCACAACAGAGACAGAAGGTACAGAAACAGAATGCTAATAATGGGCCTTTACCACCCCGACTAATGGGCATTTATCACTCCAACAGAAACAGATAGTACACCAACAGAAACAAACAGAACTAGGTGTAACCTAAATTCTACCCCAAGCGATCGGCTCCTTAATACATAAATACCCTGTGCCGGCCCCATATAAGGGTGTATCATTCCCTATAGTGGCAACCTATAGACATAGACCTATTTATAGATGTCACGGTGTCTTACATCCTCAGAGCAAATCGGATCCATGCACGCGCATGACTCGGTTGGAATGCGCCATCGACACTCCTCGCCATTATCAGAGTGAACCTCTTACAATTAGTTCAGTAAGCGTGCCCCGGACCCCTACTAGTGTTGGGTCATAGTTTTGATACCAGAAAAGGCTTACTGACTAATATGGGTCCCACACAACAGAAGAAATAAGTAATTTCCCCCCCTAGCCTTGTGTTCCTAGACTAACAGATTTCAGAACTTGCTTACAAATTTCAGATGTTCAAAGTTCAGATTAACTAATTCTCAGATCAGACATATAAGTTAACCAGTTTTCAGACTAACGGATCAGATATACAGATTAACAGACTTACAGATTGTTTCACTTAACCTTGTATTGGGCCTACAGATTTACGAAACGGGTTTATTAGATTCATCCTCCCAGTTGATTTAACCTTATCCACCCAACACGTTTTAGGCATCATATTTATCGTAGATTTGCATTAATTAAATATTAATGCACAGACCTCTCACATTAGTTCGGTAGCTTATGGCCGCTGGATGTTCCGGCCGGTTCCGGGCAGACTTCTGCTACAAGCCAAACCTAACCTCGTATCTAAGCATCTTTTAGTTATGCCTACGACCTCTCACATTAGACTGACAGTTTGCGGTTGCTGGTTAAGCCGGTTGGGTCCGGGTAGGCTTCTACCGCAAACAGGGTCTAACCTCGTGTCTCAGCATTCTTATTTTTGCTAAAGTATTCATTTACATATTATGCCAATTCAACAAATATAACTTCTTTACAAGTTACATCGATTATTCAATGTTCTATTAACTTGTTTTGCTCAATTTTAGATCGAGTCTATAGATTTTCATACCCCAAATTACAGTATTTAGTTTCAACAGATTTAGCAGATTATGCAATTTAACAGATTTGATCATCCCTTAAAATTCCATTGACATGCCTCGCCTAATCATAAAATTAAGTCTAATTTTACATGCCAAAATTATGGTCATAATTCACAATAATTCTCCTTCTTCCAAATCACAGACTATCGTATATAGTATGCCCAGATCCATATCTAAAATTACAACATATGTTCTTTTCTCAAATCAGTCACAAATCAATCATGTCTAATTATGCATCATTCACTATTCTTCCCAAATTTAGCGTTCGTGCATCAATCTCTTATGAGATTTGGCTCAGGCTCGTGGTAGCCTGGCAATAGAACAGAAGGAAGGAAGAGATACAGAATAGTTACTGTAATATTTATAAGATAGACCTACACAGAAAAACAGATCTGAGAAACAAGAATATGTGTAATCTCAAATTCAGATTTATAACCATGTCAAGATCATAATTAAATTTTATATCTGAAAATAACTGTACTCACCTTGGTTGGATTCTAAAAGAAAAAGGATTGTAGTTGTTCTCTTTTAATCCTATTCAGATTGGAAGAAGAAGGAGCACTAGTTCTAGCTTAAGTTTCAGCACAGTAGCGACGCCATTGATTTATTTTAATATGAATTAGGGCAGAATATAGGCGTAATGAAGTTATGTAGAGAAAAATGTAGCCTTAGGGGTGTTTATATAGCATAGGGATCAACGAATCGGGTAAGAACGGGCATCCAAATGCAGAAAAAACGGACCTGTCCACAGATTTAGAAATAGGGGGGACGACCCCGAGGTCGACCTATGTGACCAAGGTCGACCCCCTGGTCGACCTGGGTCCTGGGCGGGAAATTTCCCGCCCAGCTCGGGTGTGTGTTTTGAATTTCGAACTTTTAAATTTTGAATTCGGGCTGGTTTTTATTTCAAATTCCTGAAACTTCTAAGTGTCATAACTTCTTCATACGAAGTCCGATTTACGCAAACTCGGACTCTATCTTAAGAAGAATTCCGAGCCAAACGCAATGGCACAACCCATTTCCCTTAATTCTTCTTTTAAAAATTAATTATACTTTGTTTTATTACTTTATGTTCACAGAAAATACGGAGTGTTACATTCTCCCCTCCTTAAAGGATTTCGTCCCCAAAATCTTCAAGTTAAGAAGAATGTGCCCTACCATCCAATCACTCATTTACTCAACCATCATCCACAAGCATCCATTGTCCTTGGAAAACTTCTAATGTTGTATGAACATATGCAAAAGTGTGTGTATATGTCCCTTATCTAATGCAAAGATCAGGCAGTCTACTGATTTAGTTGAACTCCTCAATGCAAATATATGTTAGTGCCATGAGTCCAATTATGTATGCAAGAAATCCTATTTGATACACATCATTTCTATATGAGTGAATAACCATTCATCCAAATGCAACATCCATCGGATGAGTCAATCATTTTGCATCCACAAAAATTGAAAAATGCGCACACATCCATATTCAGTATGAGAGTGCTTTTGAGCCGATCTAGTGCCTAGTGTGTGTATATGCATCCACGAGCAACTACTTTCATCCACTTGAAACCATCAAACATAACATGTCTCAAACACATGTTTACACCCATTATTTTCTACCTAAAGGTCGAGGAATCGATCGATAAGATACAGCCGAGTGATAGAGGCAAGTACAATTAAAACAAAAAATTTGTTCCCATTAGACATCTGCTAAGAGAATAAATCTCTAAGTATCAACCCCGAAAACCGAAATCAACATCAGATTGGCACTCAGAGAACTACTCCCATTAAACAATGTCAAAACTGGAAATCTACATAACGCTTCGAGTAAAAACCCTATCCTTTTCAGAAATATTCAGATACTTACAGACTACTAGTACAGATCAGATTATCAAAACCCAGAATGTATTCGTCATAGTCAAATTAACGCCCAACACAGATACCCCTAACTTATCACAAATAGATGAGTCGTAACCCTTATGGGGTTTGAGACTATAGCGGGATCAGAAATAAGACTAGTATTAAAGTGTAGAGTCTCAATTACAGGATCAAAATGCCAAAATCAAAAAGAGTTTTAACTCAATAATCAGATAAGGAAATTAAACCTTCTACAGAAATTTTCCCATCCCTATCCTATCCACCAGCCATGTGAGCATTCACCTGCCCTTCAGAAGTAGGTCCTGTCCTCTGCCCTTGCCCTTCTTTCTTCGGGCAGTCCCTAGTGAAGTTTCCCATCTCACTACAGTTGAAGCAAGTGCCCTTCAGCTTTCTGCAATCCTTGTTCAGATGAGTCAAGCTTCCATAAGTAAAACACTTTTTCTTCTTCTTATCTTTAGGCTTTTCATCCTTCTTTTGTGTTTCCTTTTAGGGCCACGCTTTCTTGTTCTGTGGTCCTTCAAGCTTTTCCTTTTTTTCTCACTTTTGGCTTCCTCTTTATGCATCAATGCCATGTCAACCAATTTCTCGAAGGTAGCAACCATAGGAATGTGGGTCATAAACAACCCGTGTAGCGGCTCATTAAATCCTTTAACGAATCTCAGGGCCTTCTTTTCAGGTGTGTTCACCAAGTCTAAGCCAAATCTAGCCACCTGATTGAACTTGTTGACATACTCTTTCACTGATAAATTCCCCTGCTTCAATGCCAAGAACCTCTCCATGTATAAATTCTCTTCTGCTCGTGAGAGAAATTTCATCTCGAACCTATGCCTGAAGTCCATCCATGTCTCCACTGGATGCTCTCCATTCACCAAAACGAGACTTCGTCCTTCATTAACCAAGCAGCTAATCGGACCTTCCTTCCATCTTCTATCTCGAAGATACCAAACAAATCTTCCACCTCCTTAAGCCAATTTCGAGCTTCAACAAACGTCTCTGACCCGTGAAAAGGTTTCCCGCCCATTGCCCGAAAGTCTTTGCATATCTTCGAAAAAGTATCAACGCGGAGATGGGGAGGAGGAGCGGCTACAGCTAGGGGAGGAGGAACGTCTGCTGGGCCTGCGGCGGTGGCCGTAGCCTCGAGGTACCTTCTGAACCAGGTTGGTATCGGTATGCCCTCGGGTATATCGGGCACCCCAGACATGCTGAAAAGAAAAAGGAAGAGATTCAAAACAGAGAATCGAAAGACAGATATATGGCTTTTGGGGATTATGTTTTTCAAAATAAACTTTAGTTTTGAAAATACTTCCTTTTTAAAGCCTTTTTGAAAATAATTTTCAATTTTTTTTTATCAAATCTGGTAACCTTCAGCTCTGATACCAAGTGTAACACCCCATGTCTATTAATGTCATTCACAAAGGGAATGCATTAACTTCCATAAAGCATTATAAGTAAACAGAACAGAATATTACAAGACATGTACGTAAAGTGGTACTTAAAAATTTTATAACTTTATTACAGCAGAAACAGAAATAAGTTTGGTTACATCCTTCAAAATCACAATACCAAAACCCAAGTACACAAGTATCAGTCTTATACAAAAATCCTTCAGAATGCATAATTTTAAAACCATAATCCCCAACATAAGCTGCTATAAGAAGGTGGAGTCAAAGCCAAGCAATACTTCAAGCACTTCAAGCGGAGAGAATATGAATCAAGCTCCTATGTTTCCGCCCTGAGCACCTGGGGGAAAACGGAAAGAAAAGAGGCGAAAACAAACGAGGTCAGACATAAAGTCTGGCGAGTCCAGTAGCTTTCAGAATGTAAATGGATAGTAGTATCATGACATGTAAATAAAGCTGGATGAGAGATTACAGCAACAGGAGTAGCAGATATGTTTAAGTTAAACAGAAGAAACAGAATGATATAGACCAAGATATGCCTCTTACTTATATCTTACTTCTCTGCACTAATACTTAGTATAACAGGATTAGGTGTCTACATCCTCAGACAAGACCGGATCCATGCACGCACATGACCCGGTTGGAATGCGTCATCGACACCCCTCGCCATTATCAGCGCGAACCTCTTACAATTAGTTTATTAAGCGAGCCCCGGACCCCTCCTAGTGTTGGATCATAGTTTTGATACCAGAAAAGGGTTATTGACTATTATGGATCCCATGCAACAGATGACACAAGTAATTTCCCCTCCTAGCCTTGTGTTCCCAGACTAACAGATTTCAGATTAACTTGCTTACAGATTTCCGATGTACAAAGTTAAGATTAACTAGTTCTCAAATCAGACATATAGGTTAACCAGTTTTCAGACTAACGAATCAGATATACAGATTAACAGACTTACAGATTGTTTCACCTAACCTAGTATTGGGCCTACAGATTTACGAAACGGGTTTATTAGATTCAACCTCCCAGTTGATTTAACCTTATCCACCCAACATGTTTTAGGCATCATATTTATCCTAGATTTGCATTAATTAAATATTAATGCACGGACCTCTCACATTAGTTCGGTAGCTTATGGGCTCTGGATGTTCCGGGGGGTTCCGGGCAGACTTCTGCCACAAGCTAGACCTAACCTCGTGTCTAAGCTTCTTTTAGTTATGCCTACGACCTCTCACATTAGACTGACAGTTTGCGGTTGTTGGTTAAGCCGGTTGGGTCCGGTAGGCTTCTACCGCAAACAGAGTCTAACCTCGTGTCTCAGCATTCTTATTTTATCTAAAGTATTCATTCACATATTATGCCAATTCAACAAGCATAACTTATTTACAAGTTACAGCAATTATTCAATGTTCTATTAACTTGTTTTGCTCAATTTTAGATCAAGCCTACAGATTTTCATACCCCAAATTACTGTATTCAGTTTCAACAGATTTAGCAGATTAGGTAATTTAACAGATTTAATCATCCCTTAAAATTCCATTGACATGCCTCGCCTAATCATAAAATTAAGTCTAATTTTACATGCCAAAATTATGGTCATAATTCACAATAATTCTCCTTCTTCCAAATTACAGACTATCATATATAGTATGCCCAGATCCATATCTAAAATTACGACATATGTTCATTTCTCAAATCAGTCACAAATCAGTCATGTCTAATTATGCATCATTCACTATTCTTCCCAAATTTAGCATTCGTGCGTCAATCTCTTATGAGATTTGGCTCAGGCTCGTGGTAGCCTGGCAATAGAACAGAAGGAAGGAAGAGATACCGAATAGTTAGTATAATATTTATAAGATAGATCTACACAGAAAAACAGATATGATGAACAAGAATATGCATAATCTCAAATTCAGATTTATAACCAAGTCAAGATCATAATTAAATTTCATACTTTAAAATAACTGTACTCACCTTGGTTGGATTCTAAAAGAAAAAGGATTGTAGTTGTTCTCTTTTAATCCTATTCAGATTGGAAGAAGAAGGAGCACTAGTTCTAGCTTAGGTTTCAGCAGAGTAGCGATGCCATTGATTTATTTTAATATGAATTAGGGCAGAGTATAGGTGTAATGAAGTTGTGTAGAGAAAACTGTAGCCTTAGGGGTGTTTATATAGCATAGGGATCAACGAATCGGGTCAGAACGGGCGTCCAAATGCAGAAAAACGAACCTGTCCACAGATCTGGAAATAGGGGGGAGGTCGACCCCCACGTCGACCTATTGGTCGACCTATGTGACCAAGGTCGACCCTCAGGTCGACCCCCTGGTCGACCTGGGTCCTGGGCGGGAAATTTCCCGCCCGGCGCGGGTGTGTTTTTTGAATTTCGAACTTTTAAATTTTGAATTCGGGCTGGTTTTTATTTTAAATTCCTGAAACTTCTAAGTGCCATAACTTCTTCATATGAAGTCCGATTTACGCAAACTCGGACTCTATCTCAAGCAGAAATCCGAGCCGAACGCAATGGCGCAACCCATTACCCTTAATTCTTCTTTTAAAATTAAGTATACTTTGTTTTATTACTTTATGTTCACAGAAAATACGGAGTGTTACATTCTCCCCTCCTTAAAGGATTTCATCCCCGAAATCTTCAAGTTAAGAAGAATGTGTCCTACCATCCAATCACTCATTTACTCAACCATCATCCACAAGCATCCATTGTCCTTAGAAGACTTCTAATGTTGTATGAACATATGCAAAAGTGTGTGTATATGTCTCTTATCTAATGCAAAGATCAGGCTGTCTACTGATTCAATTGAACTCCTCAATGCAAATTTATGTTAGTGCCATGAGTCCAATTATGTATCCAAGAAATCCTATTTGATACACATCATTTCTATATGAGTGAATAACCATTCATCCAAATGCAACATCCATATGATGAGTCAATCATTTTGCATCCACAAAAATTGAAAAATGCGCACACATCCATATGAGGTATGAGAGTGCTTTTGAGCCGATCTAGTGCCTAGTGTGGGTACATGCATCCACGAGCAACCACTTTCATCCACTTGCAACATCAAACATAACATGTCTCAAACACATGTTTACACCCATTAGTTTCTACCTAAAGGTCGAGGAATCGATATATAAGATACAGCCGAGTGATAGAGGCAAGTACAATTAAAACAAAAATTTTGTTCTCATTAGACATCTGCTAAGAGAATAAATCTCTAAGTATCAACCCCGAAGACCGAAATCAACATCAGATTGGCACTCAGAGAACTACTCCCATTAAACAATGTCAAAACTGGAAATCTACTTAACGCTTCGAGTAAAAACCCTATCCTTTTCAGAAATATTCAGATACTTACAGACTACTGGTACAGATCAGATTATCAAAACCTAGAATGTATTCGTCGCAGTCAAATTAACGCCCAACACAGATACCCCCAACTTATCACAAACAGATGAGTTGTAACCCTTATGGGGTTTGAGATTATAGCGGGATCAGAAACAAGACTAGTATTAAAGTGCAGAGTCTCAATTACAGAATCGAAATGCCAAAATCAAAAAGAGTTTTAAATCAATAATCAGATAAGGAAATTAAACCTTCTACAGAAATTTTCCCATCCCTGTCCTATCCACCAGCCACGTAAGCATTCACCTGCCCTTCAGAAGTAGGTCTTGTCCTCTGCCTTTGCCCTCGTTTCTTCAGGCAGTCCCTAGTGAAGTGTCCCGTCTCACTACAGTTGAAGCAAGTGCCCTTCAGCTTTCTGCAATCCTTGTTCAGATGAATCAAGCTTCCATAATTAAAGCACTTTTTCTCCTTCTTATCTTCAGACTTTTCATCATTCTTTTGTGTTTCCTTTTTGGGCCACGCTTTCTTGTTTTGTGGTCCTTCAAGCTCCTCCTCTTTTTTCTCACTTTTGGCTTCCTCTTCAAGCATCAATGCCATGTCAACCAATTTCTCGAAGGTAGCACCCATAGGAATGTGGGTCATAGCCAACCCGTGTAGCGGCTCATTCAAACCTTTAATGAATCTTAGGGCCTTCTTTTCAGGTGTGTTCACCAAGTCTAAGCCAAACCTCGCCACCTGATTGAACTTGTTGACGTACTCTTTCACTGATAAATTCCCCTGCTTCGACGCCAAGAACCGCTCCATGTATAAATTCTCTTCTGCTCGTGAGAGAAATTTCATCTCGAACCTATGCCTGAAGTCCATCCATGTCTCCACTGGACGCTCTCCATTCATGACCTCCCACCAAAACGAGGCTTCATCCTTCATTAACCAAGCAGCTAATTGGACCTTCCTTCCATCTTCTATCTCGAAGATACCAAACAAATCTTCCACCTCCTTAAGCAAATTTCGAGCTTCAACAAACGTTTTTGGCCCGTGAAAAGGTTTCCTGCCCATTACCCGAAAGTTTTTGCATATCTTCGAAAAAGTATCAACGTGGGGAGGAGGAGGAGCAGCTGCAGCTGGAGGAGGAGGAACGTCTGTTGGGCCTGCAGCGGTGGCCATAGCCTCGAGATACCTTCTGAACCAGGTTGGTATCGTTATGCCCTTGGGTATCTCTAGCACCCCAGACATGCTGAAAAGAAAAAGGAAGAGATTCAAAACAGAGAATCGAAAGACAAATATATGGCTTTTGGGAATTATGTTTTTCCATATAAACTTTACTTTTGAAAATACTTCCTTTTTAAAACCTTTTTGAAAATAGTTTTCAAAAACTTTTTATCAAATCGGGTAACCTTCAGCAATGATACCAAGTGTAACACCCCATGTCCGTGAATGTCATTCACAAAGGGAATGCATTAACTTCCATGAAGCATTATAAGTAAACAGAACAGAATATTACAAGACATGTACGTAAAGTGGTACTTGAAAATTTCATAACTTTATTACAGCAGAAACAGAAATAAGTTTGGTTACATCCTTCAAAATCACAATACCAAAACCCAAGTACACAAGTATCAGTCTTATACAAAAATCCTTCAGAATGCATCATTTTAAAACCATAATCCCCAACATAAGCTGCTATAAGAAGGTAGAGTCAAAGCCAAGCAATACTTCAAGCACTTCAAGC
This sequence comes from Allium sativum, assembly GCA_030737875.1. Classification (NCBI taxonomy): domain Eukaryota; kingdom Viridiplantae; phylum Streptophyta; class Magnoliopsida; order Asparagales; family Amaryllidaceae; genus Allium; species Allium sativum. Next base: position 962,653,045 of record CM060918.1, read on the forward strand.
AGAGAGAATATGAATCAAGCTCCTATGTTTCCACCCTGAGCACCTTGAGGGGGGGGGAACAAAAAGAAAAGAGGCGAAAACAAACGAGGTCAGACATAAAGTTTGGCAAGTCCAGTAACTTTCACATATAAACAGATAGTAGTATCATGACATGTAAATAAACCTGGATGAGAGATTACAACAATAGAGTAGCAGGTATGCTTAAGATAAATAGAAGAAACAGAATGACATAGACCAAGATATGCTTCTTACCTATATCTTACTTCTTTGCACTAATACATAGTATAACAGGATTAGGTGTTATCCTAATGTCTAAACTAAAACAGAAACGAAAACAGAATAATCTCTACAGAAACAGAATGCTAGTAATGGGACTTTACCACCCCAACAAAGACAGAAGTTACAGAAACAGAATGCTAATAATGAGCCTGTACCACCCCAACTAATAGGCCTTTACCGCACCAACAAAGACAGAAGGTATAGAAAAAGAATCCTAAAATGGGCCTTTACCACCCCAACCAGTGGGCCTTTACCACCCCAACATAAATAGACAGTACACTAACGGAAACAAACAGAACGAGGTGTACCCTAAATTCTACCCCAAGCGATAGGCTTCCTAATACATAAATACCATGTGTCGGCCCCACAGAAGGGTGTACAATTCCCTAAAGTGGCAATCTATAGACATAGACCAATTTACAGATGTCACGGTGTCTTACATCCTCAGAGCAGACCGGATCTATGCACGCACATGACCCGGTTGGAATGCGCCATCGACACCCCTCGCCATTATCAGCGGGAACCTCTTACAATTAGTTCATTAAGCGTGCCCCGGTCCCCTCCTAGTGTTGGGTCATAGTTTTGATACCAGAATAGGGTTATTGACTATTATGTATCCCATGCAACAAATGGCACAAGTAATTTCCCCTCCTAGCCTTGTGTTCCCAGACTAACAGATTTCAGATTAACTTGCTTACAGATTTCTGATGTACAAAGTTAAGATTAACTAGTTCTCAAATCAGACATATAGGTTAACCAGTTTTCAGACTAACGAATCAGATATACAGATTAACAGACTTACAGATTGTTTCACCTAACCTTGTATTGGGCCTACAGATTTACGAAACGGGTTTATTAGATTCATCCGCCCAGTTGATTTAACCTTATCCACCTAACATGTTTTAGGCATCATATTTATCATAGATTTTCATTAATTAAATATTAATGCACAGACCTCTCACATTAGGTCGGTAGCTTATGGCCGCTGGATGTGCCAGGCGGTTCTGGGCAGACTTCAGCCACAAGCCAGACCTAACCTCGTGTTTAAGCATCTTTTAGTTATGCCTACAACCTCTCACATTAGACTGATAGTTTGCGGTTGTTGGTTAAGTCGGTTGTGTTCGGGCAGTCTTCTACCGCAAACAGAGTCTAACCTCGTGTCTCAGCATTCTTATTTTAGCTAAGGTATTCATTTACAGATTATGCCAATTCAACAAATAGAACTTCTTTACAAGTTACAGCAGATTATTCAATGTTATATTAACTTGTTTTGCTCAATTTTAGATCAAGCCTACAGATTTTCATACCCCAAATTATCGTATTCAGTTTCAACAGATTTAGCAGATTAGGCAATTTAACAGATTTAATCATCCCTTAAAATTCCATTGACATGCCTCGCCAAATCATAAAATTAACTCTAATTTTAGATGCCTAAATTATGGTCATAATTCACAATAGTTCTCCTTCTTCCAAATCACAAATTATCTTATATAGTATGCCCAGATCCAGATCTTAAATTACAACATATGTTATTTCTCAAATCAGTCACAAATCAGTCATGTATAATTATGCATCATTCACTATTCTTCCCAAATTTAGCATTCGTGCGTCAATCTCTTATGAGATTTGGCTCAGGTTCATGGTAGCCTGGCTATAGAACAACAGGAAGGAAGAGATACAGAATAGTTACTATAATATTTATAGGATAGATCTACACAGAAAAACAGATCTGATAAACAAGAATATGCATAATCTCAAATTCAGATTTATAACCATGTCAAAATCATAATTAAATTTCATATCTGAAAATAACTGTACTTATCTTGGTTGGATTCTAAAAGAAAAAGGGTTGTAGTTGTTCTCTTTTAATACTATTCAGATTGGAAGAAGAAGGAGCACTAGTTCTAGCTTAGGTTTCAGCAGAGTAGCAACGCCATTGATTTATTTTAATATGAATTATGGCAGAGTATAGGCGTAATGAAGTTGTGTAGAGAAAATTGTAGCCTTAGGGGTGTTTATATAGCATAGGGATCAACGAATCTGGTCAGAACGGGCGTCAAAATGCAGAAAAACGAACCTGTCCACGGATCTGGAAATAGGGGGGAGGTTGACACCTTGGTCGACCTATGTGACGAAGGTCGACCCCCTGGTCGACCTTAGTCCTGGGCGGGAAATTTCCCGCCCAGCCCGGGTGTGTGTTTGGAATTTTGAACTTTTAAATTTTGAATTCGGGCTGGTTTTAATTATAAATTCCTGAAACTTCTAAGTGCCATAACTTCTTCATACGAAGTCCGATTTATGCAAACTCGGACTCTATCCCAAGAAAAATTTCGAGCCGAACACAATGGCACAACCCATTTCCCTTAATTCTTCTTTTAAAAATCAAGCATACTTTGTTTTGTTACTTTATGTTCACAGAAAATACGGGGTGTTACAAGGTTAGACTCTGTTTGCAGTAGAAGCCTGCCCGGACCCAACCGGCCGGCTTAACTAGCAACCGCAAACTGTCATTCTAATGTGAGAGGTCATAGGAATAACTAAAAGATGCTTAGACATGAGGTTAGGTCTGGCTTACGGTAGAAGTTTGCCCAGAACCAATCGGCACATCCAGCGGCCACAAGCTACCGACCTAATGTGAGAGGTTTGTGCATTAGTAATTTACTAATGCAAATCTAGGATAAATATGATGCCTAAAATGTGTTGAGTGGATGAGGTTTAATCAACAGGGTGGATGAATCTAATAAACCCATTTCGTAAATCTGTAGGCCCAATACAAGGTTTGGTAAAACAATCTGTAAGTCTGTTAATATGTATATATGATCTGTTAGTCTGAAAACTTATTAACCTATATGTCTGATCTGAGAACTAGTTAATCTAAACTTTGTACATCTGAAATTTGTAAGAAGTTAATTTGAAATTTGTTAGTTTGGGGACATAAGGTTAGGAGGGGAAATTACTTGTGTCATCTGTTGTGTGGGACCCAAATTAGTCAGCAACCCTTTTCTGGTATCAAAACTATGACCCAACACTAAGAGGGGTCCAGGCAGGCTTACTGAACTAGTTCTAAGAGGTTCACTCTGATAATGGCGAGGGATGTTAATGGCGCATTCCAATCGGGTCATGTGTGTGCATGGATCCGGTCTGCTCTGAGGATGTAAGACACCGTGACATATGTAAATTGGTCTGTGTCTATAGGTTGCCACTTTAGGGAATGATACACCCTTCTGTGAGGCCGGCACAGGGTATTTATGTATTAGCGAGCCGATCGCTTGGGGTAGAATTTAGGGTACACCTAGTTCTATCTGTTTCTGTTGGTATACCTTCTGTCTCTATTGGGGTGGTAAAGGCCCATTAGTTGGGGTGGTAAAGGCTCATTATTAGCATTATGTTTCTGTACCTTCTATCTCTGTTGGTGTGGTAAAGGCCCATTAGTTGGGGTGGTAAAGGCCCATTTTTAGCATTCTGTTTCTGTACCTTCTGTCTCAGTTGGGGTGGTAAAGGCCCATTGCTAGCATTCTGTTTCTGTTGAGATTATTCTGTTTCCGTTTCTGTTTCAGTTTAGACACTAGGGTAACACCTAATCCTGTTATACTAAGTATTAGTGCAGAGAAGTATGCTATAGGTAAGAAGCATATCTTGGTCTATATCATTCTGTTTCTTCTGTTGAACTTAATCATACCTGCTACTCTTGTTGCTGTAATCTCTCATCCAGCTTTATTTACATGTCATGATACTACGATCTGTTTATATGCTGAAAGTTACTGGACTTGCCAGACTTTATGTCTAACCTCGTTTGTTTTCGCCTCTTTTTCTTTCCGTCCCCCCCCCCCCCCCCACCAAGTTGCTCGGGGTGGAAACATGGAGCTTGATTCATATTCTCTCTGCTTGAAGTGCTTGAAGTGCTTGAAGTATTGCTTGACTCTACCTTCTTATGGGAGTTTATGTTGGGGATTATGGTTTTAAAATTATGCATTCTAAAGGATTTTGGTATAAGACTGATACTTGTGTGCTTGGGTTTTGGTATTGTAATTTTGAAGAATGTAACCAAACTTATTTATGTTTCTGCTATAATACATTTATAAATTTTTCAAGTACTACTTTATGTATCTGTCTTGTAATATTCTGTTCTGTTTACTTATAATGCTTCATGGTAGTTAATGCATTCCCTTTGTGAATGACATTAATGGGCATGGGGTGTTACACTTGGTATCAGAGCTGAAGGTTACCAGATTTGACAAAAAGTTTTTGAAAACTATTTTCAAAAAGGTTTTAAAAAGGAAGTATTTTCAAAAGTAACGTTTATTTTGAAAAACATAATCCCCAAAAGCCATATATCTGTCTTTCGATTCTTTGTTTTGAATCTCTTCCTTTTTCTTTTCAGTATGTCTAGGGTACCCGATATACCCAAGGGAATACCGATACCAACCTGGTTCAAAAGGTATCTGGAGGCTAGGGCCACCACCGTAGGCCCAGCAGACGTTCCTCCTCCCTCAACTGCAGCCGCTCCTCCTCCCCGCGTTGATACTTTTTTGAAGATATAAAAAGACTTTTTGCTAATGGGCGGGAAACCTTTTCACGGGTCAGAGACGTTTGTTGAAGCTCTAAATTGGCTTAAGTAGGTTGAAGACTTGTTTGGTGTCATCGAGATAGGAGATGGAAGGAAGGTCCAATTAGCTGCTTGGTTACTGAAGGACGAAGCCTCATTTTGATGGGAGGTCACGAATGGAGAGCGTCCAGTGGAGACATGGATGGATTTCAAGCATAGGTTCGAGATGAATTTTCTCTCACGAGCAAAAGAGAATTTATACATGGAGAGGTTCTTGGCGTTGAAGCAGGGGAATTTATCAGTAAAGGAGTACGTTAACAAGTTCAATCAGTTGGCGAGTTTGGGCTTAGACTTGGTGAACACACCTGAAAAGAAGGCTCTGAGATTCGTTAAAGGTTTGAATGAGCTGCTACACGGGTTGGCTATGACCCACATTCCTATGGGGGCTACCTTCGAGAAATTGGTTGACATGGCATTGATGCATGAAGAGGAAGCCAAAAGTGAGAAAAAAGAGGAAAAGCTCAAAGGACCACAGAACAAGATAGCGTGGCACAAAAAGGATACACAAAAGAAGGATGAAAAGTTTGAAGATGAGAAGGAGAAAAAGTGCTTTATTTGTGGAAGCTTGACTCATCTAAACAAGGATTACAGAAAGAGGAAGGGAACTTGCTTCAACTGTGGTGAGATGGGACACTTCACTAGGGACTGCCCGAAGAAACGAGGGCAAGGGCAGAGGACAGGGCCTACTTCTGAAGGGCAGGTGAATGCTCACGTGGCTAGTGGATAGGATAGAGATAGGAAAATTTCTGTAGAAGGTTTAAATTTCCTTATTTGATTATTGAGATAAAACTCTTTTTTTATTCTGGCATTTTGATTCTGTGATTGAGACTCTGCACTTTAATACTGGTCTTGTTTCTGATCCTGCTATAGTCTTAAATCCCATAAGGGTTACGACTCATCTATTTGTGATAAGTTAGGGGTATCTGTGTTGGGCGTTAATTTGACTATGATGCATACATTCTGGGTTTTGATAATCTGATCCATACCAGTAGTCTGTAAGTATCTGAATATTTCTGAAAAGGATAAGGTTTTTACTCGAAGCATGAAGTAGATTTCCAGTTTTGACATTGTTTAATGGGAGTAATTCTCTGAGTGTCAATCTGATGTTGATTTTTTTCTTCGGGATTAATACTTAGAGATTTATTCTCTTAACCGATGTCTAATGGGAACAGAACTTTTGTTTTAATTGTACTTGCTTTTATCACTCGGCTGTATCCTATCGATCGAGTCTTCGACCTTTAGGTAGAAACTAATGGGCGTAAACATGTGTTTGAGACATGTTATGTTTTATGGTTGCAAGTGGATGCAAGTTGTTGCTAGTGGGTTGCTCGTGGATGCATATACACACACTAGGCACTAGATCAGCTCAAAAGCACACTCATACTGCATATGAATGTGTGTGCAATTTTTTCAATTTTTGTGGATGTAAAATGATTGACTCAACACATAGATGTTGCATTTGGATGAATGATTATGCACTCATATAGAAATAATGTGTATCAAATAGGATTTCTTGCATACATAATTGGACTCATGGCACTAACATAATTCGCATTGAGGAGGTTAACTAAATCAGTAGACCGCCTGATCTTTGCATTAGATAAGAGACAATATACACACACTTTTGCATATGTTCATACAACATTAGAAGTTTTCTAAGGACAATGATTCTTGTGGATGATGGTTGAGTAGATGGGTGATTGGATGGTTGGACACATTCTTCATAACTTGAAGATTTCGGGGATGAAATCCTTTAAGGAGGGGAGAATCTAACACCCCATATTTTCTGTGAACATAAAAGTAAAAAAACAAAGTATACTTAATTTTTAAAAGAAGAATTAAGGGAAACAGGTTATGCCATTGCCTTCATCTCGAAATTCTTCTTGGGATAGAGTCTGAGGTTGCATAAATCGGACTCCGTATGAAGAAGTTATGGCCCTCAGAAGTTTCAAGAATTTAAATAAATAAAAACAGCTCAGATTTAAGTTTGAAATTCAAACCACACACCCTGGCTGGGCGGGAAATTTCCCGCCTAGGACCCAGGTCGACCTGGGTCACATAGGTCGACTCAGGTCGACCTGGGTCACATAGGTCGACTCAGGTCGACCTGGGTCACATAGGTCGACCAGAGAGTCGACCTCCCCCCTATTTCCAGATCTGAGGACTGGTTCGTTCTTCTGCATTTGAACGCCCGTTCTGACCAGATTCGTTGATCCCTATGCTATTTAAACACCCCCAAACCCTACTTTCTCTCCACACCAAACCATTGTAACACTATGCTGCCTCAATTCTAATTAAAATAAATCAATGGCGTCTCTACTCTGCTGAAACCTAAGCTAGAACTAGTGCTTCTTCTTCTTCTAATATGAATAGGATCAAAAGTGAACAACTACAACCCTTTTTCTTTTAAAATCCAACCAAGGTGAGTACAGTTGTTTTCAGATATGAAATTTAATTATGATCTTGACATGGTTATAAATCTGAATTTGAGATTATGCATATTCTTGTTTATTAGATCTATTTTTCTATGTAGATCTATTTTATTAATATTATAGTAACTATTCTGTATCCCTTCCTTCCTTCTGTTCTATAGCCAGGCTACCACGAGCCTGAACCAAATCTCATAAGAGATTGACGCACGAACGCTAAATTTCGGGAAAATAGTGAATGATGCATAATTCGACATGACTGATTTGTGACTGAATTGAGAAAAGAACATATGTTGTAATTTAAGATCTGGATCTGGGCATACTATATATGATAGTCTGTTATTTGGAAAAAGGAGAATTATTGTGCATGTGACTTAGGCGCAAAGATCTATATTATAATAGGATAACTATTAAATGTGAATACGCCTAAATAGGGATTTTGGATATTTGGCATACACTGAAATCAAAGGCTATCATTTAGCATAATTCGTATTGTATATCATGATTTGGGGTTTTTAGAGAATATTCTGTACTGTGTAAATTCAACTATAATTTGGGGCATATGTTATATTGTGAATTATGACCATAATTTGGGCATGTAAAATTAGGCTTAATTTTATGATTAAATCTTTTAAATTGCCTAATCTGCTAAATCTGTTGAAAACCGAATACGGTAGATTTGGGGTATGAAAATCTGTAGGCTCGATCTAAAATTGAGCAAAACATGTTAATAGAACTTTAAATAATATTCTGTAACTTGTAAAGAAGTTCTATTTGTTGAATTGGCATAATTAGTCTGATATTGGCATAATCTGTGAATGAATACTTTAGCTAAAAATAAGAATGCTGAGACACGAGGTTAGACTCTATTTGCGGTAGAAGCCTGCCCGGACCCAACCGGATTAAACAACAACCGCAAACTGTCAGTCTAATGTGAGAATACGTAGGCATAACTAAAAGATGCTTAGACACAAGATTAGGTCTGGCTTGCAGCAGAAGTCTGCCCGGAACCGTCCGGCACATCCAGCAGCCACAAGCTACCGACTTAATGTGAGAGGTCTGTGCATTAGTAATTAACTAATGCAAATCTAGGTTAAATATGATGCCTAAAACGTGTTGGGTGGATAAGGTTTAATCAACAGGGCAGATGAATCTAATAAACCCGTTTCGTAAATCTGTAGGCCCAATACAAGGTTAGGTAAAACAATCTATAATTCTGTTAATCTATATATTTGATCCGTTAGTCTGAAAACTTGTTAACCAATATGTTTGATCTGAGAACTAGTTAATCTGAACTTTATACATCTGAAATATGTAAGCGAGTTAATCTAAAATTTGTTAGCCTGGGGACACAAGGTTAGGAGGGGAAATTACTTGTGTCATCAGTTGTCTAGGACCCAAATTAGTCAGTAACCCTTTTCTGGTATCAAAACTACGACCCAACACTAGGAGGTGTCTGGGCATGCTTACTAAACTAATTTTGAAGGATTTTGGTATAAGGCTGATACTTGTGTACTTGGGTTTTGGTATTGTAATTTTGAAGAATGTAACCAAACTTATTTTTTGTTTCTGCTGTAGTAAAGTTATAAAATTTTCAAGTACTACTTTACGTATCTATCTTGTAATATTCTATTCTGTTTACTTATAATGCATCATGAAAGTTAATGCATTCCCTTTGTGAATGACATTAACGGACATGGGGTGTTACAAGATGCGTACGCTGTACCCTTTCCTTTTTGAGGGTATGTTTTTAACTTCTTCTTTTTCTACTGCTTTGTTGATACTTGTCTTATTGTTTAATATGTCTTTGCGATGATATCTTCAATCTTTATTTAGGAAAAAGCCTATGGTTGTAAACATGTATTTGAGACATGTTATGTTTGGCGGATGCAAATGGATGCAAGTGGTGTCTAGTGGTTGCTCGTGGATGCATGTACACACACATTAGGCACTAGATCGGCTAAATCACTTTCATATTACATATAAATATGTGTGCATATTTAAATTAATGGATGTATAATGGTTGTGTTATCATATGGATGCTGCATTTTGATGAATGGATGTGCACACATGTAGAAATAATATGTACCATTAGGATTCTTTTGCATGCATAATGGATGCATGGCACTATCATGATTTTCGTTAAGGAGGTCAACTGAATCAGTGGACTGCCTGATTTTGCATTGGATAAGGGACATATACACACACTTTTTGCATATGTTCATACGACATTAGAAATCTTGTAAGGACAATGGATGCCTGCGTTTGATGGTTGAGTAGATGGATGATTGGATGTTAGGATATACATTCTCCTTAACTTGGAGATTTCGGGGGCGAAATCCTTTAAGGAGGGGAGAATGTAACACCCCGTAATTTTAAATATTAAAATTAACAATTTTCAGAACACGTTACGCCATTGCGTTCGTCTCGAAATTCTGCTTGGAATAGAGTCTGAGTTTTCGTAAATCGGACTTCGTATGAGGAAGTTATGGCCCTCAGAAGTTGCAGGAATTTAAATAAATTAAAATAGCTCAGAATTAAATTCAAAATTCGAATTCAAACAAGGAAGCGGGTTGGGCGGGGTTTTTTCTGCCCCAGGCCAGGTCGACCAGGGGGTCGACCTCCCCTATACAGGTTGACCTACCCCCTTGGGCAGATCTAAACTGTGACGATTCTGACTTGTTGCTGAGTCTTTTCTGACCTGTTGCTGAGTCATTAGGGCATAAGTGGCAATTCTGGATAACTCTACCTAGTCTGGACGGTTGTGATTGCTTCTATGATAATCTAATGGCTTATATTAATCTAAACTTCTGTATAAGCACGCATGGACTCAAGCTCTAAACCTAAACTGAATTAATCTCTTGGCCTCTATGCTACTGTTGGAATATTTCTTCTTCTTCTTAAAGCTTAGGAATTGCAAGTCAGGATTCTAATACAAACGACGAACGAATTATTCTCTTCTCTAATCCGTCTTTGTGAGTACAATTTCTTTCACAAAATAATTAATAAATTAATTATGATGACTTATAATTGGGATTATGAGAACATGTCTGTTGAATCGTGTGACGTTACTTAACTTTGTTATCGTCTGTTGGTGAACATTGACAGTTTTGTTAACTTATGTTAGTAGATCTATTTCATACGTCCAATCACATATGTTTAACTTGATTCATTTTATGACATCAGTTTATATGCAAGTTTGGGATGTAAATCATATGCTAGTTTGTATGTGAATCATATGCAAGTCTGTATGCGAATTATACAGAAGTTTATATGTGAATCAAGTATATATATACATATGCGAGTTTATATGTAAAACATGTGATATTAGTTTACATGTTTAAATTCATATGCAAGTTTGTAGGAATCCATATGTAAGTTTAGGTGAAAACCATATTCACATATGCAAGTTTAGATGAAAACCATATTCACATATGCAAGTTTAGGTGAAAACCATATTCATATATGCAAGTTCACAATTTCATGTTTAGATCTATATTTAGATCCATGGCAGTACATAGTTTAAGCAAATTTATGTTCAGTAGGCGGGATCAACTTTTAGGGTGACTAGTAATGGTGCAGTATAGTAATTATCCTATAGTGATTAGGAACGCAATTAATGTTATCTTATTCCTCCTGTTGGTTTGGTCATGCCCATATGTTTCACAGTCATTCCTTGTTTTACCAGTTTATGCCTTATCCTAATTACTTTAATAATTATATTGTTAAAGTTATTAGACTCGCCAGACTTTATGTCTGACCCCCTTTGTTTTTGCCTCTTTTCTCCCTTCCCCCCCCCTCCCCCCAGGTTCTTAGGGTGGGACTAGTGCTAGTGGAGCTTGATTTGGATCTCTTTCTCTCTCTTTTGGAAGTGCTTGGATTGTTGAAAGTAAAGTTCAGCTTATCTCTTTTATGGCTACTTATGTTGGGGTTATGCTTTTTTTACTTTATGTACTAAGAAAACAATTTGTCAAGATGGATATTACGTGTACTTGGTTTTATTGTTGGTTTTTGATGTTGTTTTAACCAAACTATGTCTCCGCTGAAATAAAAGTTGTTTTTAAATTTTCAAGTACCAATACATGTATCTGTCTTGTTATATTCCGTTCTATACACCAATAATACTTCATGAAAGTTAATGCATTCCCTTTGTGAGTGACATTAATGGACGTGGGGTGTTACATAAAGTAACAGTATAAGAACATAAACTGGATATAAGGAATGACTGCAACATAAGCAAGTATGATAGGGTAAACAAGATGAACAAGGTATAACATTGATTGCGCTTCTAACCACTATAAGATATTTCCTGCACCGCACCAATACTAGTCACATACTAAAAGGTGATCCCTTCCTACTAATCATAATAATGGTAGCTTCGTGTACTCATAGCTACTCTCATAGGTGCCCACTTGCTCCTACCCCCACTAGTTGTACCCACTACCCTCCCCATTCTATCGGCTCCCTAACTCGTAGATACCCGTGCTGGCCCTACAATAAGGTGTATCACTCCCTAAAGTGGCAACCCGATACTACTAAAATGCACGGCTTATACATACATGATGCAACAACATCTTACCTACCGGCCCGGACCCACGCACGCACATGACTCCGTTGGACTTGCATTGCCATCACTCTTTATTCTTTTTGTGATGACCCCAAACTTCCACGGAATGAAAGAAAGGAATGATCATTTGGAATACAACATAAATACAATAATACAGATCATAGATACAACATAGCATAGAAAATTCATAGAGTAACAACATCATAGCAGCCAAATATAATGTCATCAACCACAGAAAGTCCACAGTCACAGAATTCTAAATTATTACATCAAGTCTGCAGAAAATGAAATAAGTTCCATCTCCAACATAAACAACGTGAAATGAAACAAGTTTGATGTCTGAAATTAAAGAGAGAAAAATGCAATAGTAGCAAATGATAGATGTTTTCAAGCTCCAAGTCATCACCTCTCCACGAAAGCAAATCCAAGAAAGATAATAAGCAGCTCCAAAGAAAAGACTCCAAGCAAAGAATAAACCTGTTTACTTGGCTGGCCGTATAGAAAGGAGAGCACCCGAGTTTGCAAAAAGGCGGAAACATACAACGGATCAGTCGTGGGACTGGTGTGAGAATTCTTAACTAATTTAACTACTAGTAATAAGGCAAATCCAAGGACCACGCCGCTAACGCGGAACGGGTTTACTCCAATGGATTGTTGTGCATAATTTAAAGTGTCATAACAACAGTAAATAAATTGTAAAATAACGCAATGCTTTAGGAAAAATGGAATCACCACAAGACCCAAGTTCCATCACACAATGCAACGCAAACCAGAGGATAGGGTTTTACCTTATGATGATTAAACATGCTAAATACGGTAAATACGAACCTAGTATTATCATTAGAGTATATAAGAAAAACATTTCAAAGTAAATGTATAAATCCTAGGAAGAATATTATCCCATACTACTATTCCTCCATACTAATAATACAATCAAATTCGTAGGGTCGTATTTGGATTTTGGTTTCCATCATGAGCCAAGGCTAGGGAGGAGCTCCTTATCGATTCGAGACACTCTAGCTAATGTCTCAGGATTCCCCGTAGAGAACCCTTGGATCCTGCAGGGCTGGTCCACACTTGCGTTTTGTGGATTATTTATTCCTGAACACACGTTTCCCGGTCCTATAGGACCTAACATCCGAGGCGCCTCATTCCATCATCCACATAAGTAAAATATCAGCAGTTTAAGCACCGACACTACTTCTATCAAGAAAGAAACGTGCTGCTCTCCCTGCGTTCCCTTCTCCCGTTTTAGACTCCACCGGGTTGTGAGGCTCGTGAAGTTACGTAATACACTAAGCTATGCTTATTCAAGCTGTGCTTTGATCGTCACCACAAGGTTCTGGTTTTCAACAAGAAACCTTGATCGTTGCATCTTAGTATGCCGCACTGTCACTCCATATCACACTACCAATCCCTTGCCGAAACATATGAAAGGGTGTTAAGAAAAAGAATAAATTCTCCGCCGCCAAACATTCATACATTCGACAGAAAATTAATAACATGATATTTAACGGAGTACGATGTCAGACACACAATCCATTTATCAGCTTATGCTCTAGGTCTGAGCGAAAACCAAACCCGTGAAATCAACGCGTACGTTTGGGCAATGACCATGACCCTTGAATTGGGAGCAAGTCAAATCAGGGCCTCAATCGTTGTCCTCTCGATGGAAGATTTACGGTCTTCACACGCCGTCTTCATACTTCGATTCTTTACGTCGTATGATTATTTGGAATGAGAGTAACTCGGTCTTTCCAAATAATCCTCGTATATACATACTTATTGAAAATCATTCTTATTCGTTAATATTATTTTAATTCATTTAAAAATGACGATAATATTACAGTATCTTAAATTCATTTTTTTATTTACATATAAAAATGTAAACTCCATCCTTTTCTTTAATTTACATGTAAAAATGTAAATTTGATTACATTACAAAATCCTACTTCTAATTCACATATAAAAATGCAAATTTTAATACATTGCAAAATCCTCTTCTTATTTACATATGAAATATGCACTTTTATTTTACATTGCAAATTCCCATTTTAATTAATCACCTACAATTATACTTTCCATTGCGGCGATAAACCATGTCCTAATTACATTGAAAATAAGTTTAATTTCTTATACGATGCAAATTTCACATCTTCTAATTACAGTAAAATGTAGTTTTTATCTACAATATAAATTCTAATCTTTAACTATATGATAAAAATGTAATTTTATTTTCAATGCTAGTTCACAACTTCTAACTACGTATAGAAAAATGTAATCTTTATTACACCGCAAATTCTTATCTTTCCATTGCATATGAAATGTAATTTTTAATTTTCAATGTAAATTCTATTCCTAATTACATATAAAGATGTAATTTTTGGTTTTAATGTGAATCCTACTTCTTTCTTACATTACAAAAATGTAATTTTTAATTTACATTGTAAATCTCATCATATGTTACATATAAAAATGTAATTTTTATCATATGATGGAAACTCCTATTCTAATTACATAGAAGAATGTAATTTTTTTAATCATACAATGCAAACTCATATTTTAATCACATTAAAAATAATGTAATTTTCATGCGGTGAAAATTCCTACTTTATTTACATTAATAAAAATGCAAATTTTCATGCGGTGAAAATTCCTACTTTATTTACATTAATAAAAATGTAAATTTTCATGCGGTGAAAATTCCTACTTTCTTTACATTAATAAAAATGTAAATTTTCATGCGGTGAAAAATCCTACTTTCTTTACATTAATAAAAATGTAAATTTTCATACGGTGAAAATTCCTACCTTGTTTACATTAATAAAAATGTAAATTTTCATGCGGTGAAAATTCCTACTTTGTTTACATTAATAAAAATGTAAATTTTCATGCGGTGAAAATTCCTACTTTATTTACATTAATAAAAATGTAAATTTTCATGCGGTGAAAATTCCTTTTTTATTTACATTAATAAAAATGTAAATTTTCATGCGGTGAAAATTCCTACTTTATTTACAATAATAAAAATGTAAATTTTCATTTTCATCGCCAACTGCATATCATAGTTTCAAATAAAAATGTAATTTTGATTTTCATCAAAACGATGTTAAAAAGGCGATCCTTTATTTTTAACAAACGACTCTAAAAATCTAATCGTTCTAATATGAACAAAATTCTCCAATGGTATAAATACACAAAGAGGGTGAATGTTGTTTACCATTTCTAATTTACACGACTGTGAATTTTGAATGCAACAAACTAAGGAACCAAACGTATGTGTATATATATATATATATATATATATATATATATCAATAATGAGATTTTGATCGCATTAAGAAATCTACAATAATAGAGCTGAACCAAGAGAAAAATAACAACCCAACATCTGATCTAAATGATTGATCTGGAATCATACATACATGTAAACCATCATTCACAATATTATCACATCTCAATTCTATTTCATTCATTGTTCAATTATTTAAATAACGATTAATAATCTAATAAATTAAATTTATTAAAAAGAGAATCTCACCTTGCTATTGCACGAATCTACAATCAACAGAGAGTCGGAAAACATTCCAATCAATTTCAGCAAAGTCTATTCGTTGTCACGGTTCCGTCGGATTTGAAATTTTCAGATTCGGAGTTCGTATGAATTAATTATCAATTTTTGAATAACAATGACTTTTTACAACTGCTGCTGTGACAGCTAAAAGTGTGGCAAAATCTGAGTTATTCATACCTTAAAATTTTTTGTTTGTTCAAAACTTTGATTCGAGAATTGGCGAGCTATAGTTGATGGTTTAAGGAACGGGTTTTTGGAGGTCGAAGGGGGTGAAGAGGCGAACTGGCGCCGGTCGTTGATGGTCAACTCGGTGGCGCCTGTGGGGCCTAGCGGCAGAAAACACGACCCGCGTTTGGAGGCTCGAAACTCAAGCTCTGGTGCTCGATAGGAGATGAATCTTATATGGGATTGAAGAGGAGGTAGAGGGCTTTAAAAAGTTCCACGGTGGGGCGGTCTAATTTTGAGCGGAGGAGGAGGAATCGGGGTTTGAAAATTTGATGTAGAAAAGGGGGCGGCGGCTGGTAACGAGAGGGAGAGACGATGAATAGTGCACCATATTTATACGTGTATTCCTTAGTGTATTTCCTCTTTTTTTATTTAATTAATTCTAGAAATTAGGGTTTTCCATCCGATCTCCAAATGGAGCCCAATGACTGTCGAACAATACGTTTTGACGTCTTCTGAACGCAATGGCCTAGTGCCGAGGTCTAACTCTGAAGTTTACAGTATGTTTTCTTTATTTTCAAATTAATTCTTTAATATTAAATTCGAACGTACTTTCTAATTTTACCGGGGTCACATACGAAGTCAGAAAAATCCGGAAAAATTAGTTTTGGTTATGTTTTGACGATACGGTCTTAACAAAACTAATTTCGTCAAATTCTGAGATCGTTTGAAAAATGCCCATTTTCTGGTCGATTCAATTTAACTGTAATTGACCAAAACACATTTTCCTTTGCCATGCTCACATATTAACTTCAAAAATCATGAAATTTGAAACCTAGCAATAATTTGACATTCCGGTTCCAACAAAAGTGGTTTCGTCGAATTCCAAGGTCGTATGCAAAATGTCTATTTTCAAGGGCAATATATTCTCTATAGCGACCTTTCTGAAAATTCATTCGGCCATAACTTTTGATTCTCGCTATGAAACTTCGATTTTTCAGATTCGTTAGAAAGATATTCATTAACAGATTTAAATATTTTTCGTTTCACCAAAATCCGGTTTATTCTGCATCCTGTGTAGTCAGTCAAAATTCAGGTTTGACTTTTCAAACTACTGTCCTTTTTCTAATTCCTTTTATAATTAAATTAAATATATTCGTATTAAGTCCAATCAAAATAAATTTCTAGTCATTTTTATTTAAAATAATTCATTTCAACTATTTAAACACCTTTAAAATCTCTAAAATGAAAATTTTCAATTGGCCCCAAATTCCGGGTTGTTACAATCTCCCCCGCTTAAGAACTTTTCGTCCTCGAAAAGAAAAAGGGAAGAATATTAGGGTAGGAACCAACACAGATAATGGGAAATATTTTAAGCGTACCTCAAAACAAAACCTAATCGGAGATATCCATTCTGCGTTTGAGATAGGCTTGTTTGATACTCTCCTCGGTTTCCCAAGTGCAGTCTCTAGGATCACCACTCAATTGCACCTTGACTAGGTTGATACTTTTATTTCTCAGCTTCCTAGTCTCCTTGCCAATAATTTTTAGTGGTTCCCTTCTCACTGCAAGGCTTGGGGTAATCTCCAAATTTTGTCTTGATTTCAACTATTCTATCTGCACACCTTACTTCGGCATCAAATTTTGTTAGCCAATTCAGACCAAGGATGATATCAAACTCGGAAAAATTCATAATGATCAAGTTAAATGGAAATTGGAAATAGGAGTAGGATACAGGCACTTTACAAAATAAATCTAGAGTGGTAGAACCTCCTACAGGATTATGAACATTAATTGGCTCCTTAAGACTTCTTGTTTTTAATCTCAATTTCTTAACCATGTTGCTAGAAATAAAGCTCCTCGATGCACCCATATCAAACAAAGCAGTAACAGGAATGTTTTTAACAGAAATGGTACCATCTAAAACATCAAGCTTACCTGCTTCTATAGAAGAAGCAGGTGCGGAGGAAGGTGGTGCACTTGCCCCTTCATACACATGTGCAACTTGGACACTCCTCAACAGTGGACAATCAGATTTGAGGTGACCCTTTTTATGGCAGTTATAGCATTCCCTAGTGTCCCCACTTCCGGCCTTCTTTGGATTTCTGCATTCCTTGCTATAGTGTCCATACTTCTGGCAGTTGTAGCATTGCACCTTATACTTATCATGAGTCTTAGCAGCTCCAGAACTGCTTCCTTCAGTCTTCTTCTCTGTTTGCTTCCTTTTATTGTTGGCCAAGCTCCTTTCTCTGCCTTGTTGGGAATTATTCTTATCATTCTCCTCATATCAACAAGCAAACTCCACCATCTTATTGAAAGAAAGGTCGATATGGGCAGTGACTCTATCAATATATTTTCTCGTAAGCCCATTTATGAACCTCTTGTTCTTCTGAAAGTCATCCTGAATCAATTCAGGGGCATAGCGGGAGAGGTCTTCAAATCTTCGTACATATTTTGAGATGGTCTTGTCGCCTTGCTTCATATTGGCAAACTCGTCATGCAATCTTTCTACCTCCTGCCTTGGAATGTATTTATCATTGAAAAGCTCCTTAAACCTTGTCCAAGTCATATTATCTGCAGTCCCTCCAATCGTGACTGTGTCCCACCAGTTTTGAGCTTCCTCCTGTAGCAGCCATGAATCCACTAATCTTTTCCTCTGATCATCTAGCTCCAATCCTCCAAAATCTTTTCACGGTTCCTCAGCCAAGCTTGAGCTTGTGTCACAGTTTCAGTACCTTTGAATGGTACTCCTCCTAGGTTTTTGAACTTCTTCGCCACTTTATCCAAATCAAAGGGTTGTGGCGGTGGTGTTGGTTGTTGGAGAGTGGACTCCTCGGTTTCGGTTGTATTTTGCCTTCTTCTAGCGCTACCAGCTCTAGCAGCAGCGGTACTCATTTCTAGTTAGTTCTATACGATCAAGGAAAGAGTAAGAACAACTATAATGGTGATTTGAAGAAATGATAAAGATAAAAGGATGGAAAAAAAAGGATGGCGATAAAATGACTGACTATTATGTATTCTCATGAAATGTTCGTCATAGAATATTGTGATTCTATGTAAACGAATTATTATAAATATGTTATATTCCCAAGCTATGTTTAACCAAAGCTCTGATACCAACTGTGATAACCCCAAACTTCCACGGAATGAAAGAAAGGAATGATCATTTGGAATACAACATAAATACAGTAATACAGATCACAGATACAACATAGCATAGAAAATTCATACAGTAACAACATCATAGCAGCGGAAATATAATATCATCAACCACAGAAAGTCCATAGTCACAGAATTCTAAATTATTACATCAAGTTTGCAGAAAATGAAATAAGTTCCATCTCCAACATAAACAACGTGAAATGAAACAAGTTTGATGTCTGAAATTAAAGAGAGAAAAATGCAATAGTAGCAAATGATAGATGTCTTCAAGCTCCACCTCTCCACGAAAGAAAATCCAAGAAAGATAATAAGCAGCTCCAAAGAAAAGACTCCAAACAAAGAATGAACCTGTTTACTTGGCTGCCCGTGTAGAAAGGAGGGCACCCGAGTTTGCAAAAAGATGGAAACAAACAATGGGTCAGTCATGGGACTGGTGTGAGAATTCTTAACTAATTTAACTACTAGTAATAAGGCAAATCCAAGGACCACGCCGCTAACGCGAAACGGGTTTACTCCAATGGATTGCGTGCATAATTTAAAGTGTCATAACAACAGTAAATAAATCGTAAAATAACGCAATGCTTTTGGAAAAATGGAATCACCATAAGACCCAAGTCCCATCACACAATGCAACGCAAACCATAGGATAGGGTTTTACCTTATGATGATTAAACATGCTAAATACGGTAAATACGAACCTAGTATTATCATTAGAGTATATAAGAAAAACATTTCAAAGTAAATGTATAAATCCTAGGAAGAATAGTATCCCATACTACTATGCCTCCATACTAGTAATATAATCAAATTCGTAGGGTCGTATTTGGATTTTGGTTTCCATCATGAGCCAAGGCTAGGGAGGAGCTCCTTACCGATTCGAGACACTCTAGCTAATGTCTCAGGATTCCCCGCGGAGAACCCTTGGATCCTGCAGGGCCGGTCCACACTTGCGGTTTGTGGATTAGTTATTCTTGAAAACATGTTTCCCGATCCTATAGGACCTAACATTTGAGGCGCCTCATTCCATCATCCACATAAGTAAAATATCAGCCAGTTTAAGCACCGACACTACTTCTAGCTAGAAAGAAACGTGTTGCTCTCCCTGCATTCCCTTCTCCCGTTTTAGACTCCACCGGGTTGTGAGGCTCGTGAAGTTACGTAATACACAAAGCTATGCTTATTCAAGTTGTGCTTTGATCGTCACCACAAGGTTCTGCTTTTCAACAAGAAACCTTGACCGTTGCATCTTAGTATGCCACACTGTCACTTCATATCACACTACCAATCCTTTGCCGAAACATATGAAAGGGTGTTAAGCAAGAGAATAAATTCTCCGCCACCAAACATTCATACATTCGACAGAAAATTAATAACATGATATTTAACGGAGTACGATGTCAGACACACAATCCATTTATCAGCTTATGCTCTGGGTCTGAGCGAAAACCAAACCCGTGAAATCAACGCGTACGTTTGGGAAATGACCATGACCCTTGAATTGGGAGCAAGTCAAATCAGGGCCTCGATTGTTGTCCTCTCAATGAAAGATTTACGGTCTTCACACGCCGTCTTCATACTTCGATTCTTTACGTCGTATGATTATTTGGAATGAGAGTAACTCGGTCTTTCCAAATAATCCTCGTATATACATACTTATTGAAAATCATTCTTATTCGTTAATATTATTTTAATTCATTTGAAAATGACGATAATATTACAGTACCCTAAATTCATTTTTTTTATTTACATATAAAAATGTAAACTCCATCCTTTTCTTTAATTTACATGTAAAAATGTAAATTTGATTACATTACAAAATCCTACTTCTAATTCACATATAAAAATGCAAATTCTAATACATTGCAAAATCCTCTTCTTATTTACATATGAAATATGCACTTTTATTTTACATTGCAAATTCTCATTTTAATTAATCACCTACAATTATACTTTCCATTGCGGCGATAAATCCATGCCCTGATTACATTGAAAATAAGTGTAATTTCTTATACGATGCAAATTTCACGTCTTCTAATTACAATAAAATGTAGTTTTTATCTACATTGTAAATTCTAATCTTTAACTATATGATAAAAATGTAATTTTATTTTCAATGCAAGTTCACAACTTCTAACTACGTATAAAAAATGTAATCTTTATTACACCGCAAATTCTTATCTTTCCATTGCATATGAAATGTAATTTTTAATTTGCAATGTAAATTCTATTCCTAATTACATATAAAGATGTAATTTTTGGTTTTAATGTGAATCCTACTTCTTTCTTACATTACAAAAATGTAATTTTTAATTTACGTTGTAAATCTCATCATATGTTACATATAAAAATGTAATTTTTATCATACGATGGAAATTCCTATTCTACTTACATAGAAGAATGTAATTTTTTTAATCATACAATGCAAACTAATATTTTAATCACATTAAAAATAATGTAATTTTCATGCGGTGAAAATTCCTACTTTATTTACATTAATAAAAATGTAAATTTTCATGCGGTGAAAATTCCTACTTTATTTACATTAATAAAAATGTAAATTTTAATGCGGTGAAAATTCCTACTTTATTTACATTAGTAAAAATGTAAATTTTAATGCGGTGAAAATTCCTACTTTATTTACATTAATAAAAATGTAAATTTTCATGCGGTGAAAATTCCTACTTTATTTACATTAATAAAAATGTAAATTCTCATGCGGTGAAAATTTCTACTTTATTTACATTAATAAAAATGTAAATTTTCATGCGGTGAACATTCCTACTTTATTTACATTAATAAAAATGTAAATTTTCATGCGGTGAAATTTCCTACTTTATTTACATTAATAAAAATGTAAATTTTCATGCGGTGAAATTTCCTACTTTATTTACATTAATAAAAATGTAAATTTTCATGCGGTGAAAATTCCTACTTTATTTACATTAATAAAAATGTAAATTTTCATTTTCATCGCCAACTGCATATCATAGTTTCAAATAAAAATGTAATTTTCATTTTCATCAAAACGATGTTAAAAAGGCGATCCTTTATTTTGAACAAACGACTCTAAAAATCTAATCGTTCTAATATGAACAAAATTCTCCATTGGTATAAATACACAAAGAGGGTGAATGTTGTTTACCATTTCTAATTTACACGACTGTGAATTTTGAATGCAACAAACTAAGGAACCAAACGTATGTATATATATATATATATATATAAATCTCAATAATGAGATTTTGATCGCATTAACAAATCTACAATAATAAAGTTGAACCAAGAGAAAAATAACAACCCAACATCAGATCTAAATGATTGATCTGGAATCATACATACATGTAAACCATCATTCATAATATTATCACATCTCAATTCTATTTCATTCATTGTTCAATTATTTAAATAACGATTAATAATCTAATAAATTAAATTTATTAAAAAGAGAATCTCACCTTGCTATTCCACGAATCTACAATCAACAGAGAGTCAGAAAACGTTCCATTCAATTTCAGCAAAGTCTATTTGTCGTCACGGTTCCGTCGGATCTGAAATTTTCAGATTCGGAGTTCGTATGAATTAATTATCAATTTTTGCATAACAATGACTTTTTACAACTACTGCTGTGACAGCTAAAAGCGTGGCCAAATCTGAGTTATTCATACCTTAAAATTTTCAGTTTGTTCAAAACTTTATTCGAGAATTGGCGAGCTATAGTTGATGGTTTAAGGAACGAGTTATTGGAGGTCGAAGGGGGTGGAGAGGCGAACTGGCGCCGGTCGGAGATGGTCAACTCGGTGGCGCCTGTGGGGCCCAGCGGCGGAAAACACGGCCCGCATTTGGAGGCTCGAAACTCGAGCTCTAGTGCTCGATAGGAGATGAATCTTATATGGGATTGAAGAGGAGGAAGAGGGCTTTAAAAGGTTCCACGGCGGGGCGGTCTAATTTTGAGCGGAGGAGGAGGAATCGGGGTTTGAAAATTTGATGTAGAAAAGGGGGGCGGCTGGTAACGAGAGGGAGAGACGATGAATAGTGCACCGTATCTATACGTGTATTCCTAAGTGTATTTCCTCTTCTTTTTTTATTTAATTAATTCTAGAAATTAGAGTTTTTCCATCCGATCTCCAAACGGAGCCCAACGACTGTCGAACAATACGTTTTGATGTCTTCTGAACGCAATGGCGCTAGTGCCGAGGTCTAATTCTGAAGTTTACAGTATGTTTTCTTTATTTTCTAATTCTTTAATATTAAATTCGAACATACTTTCTAATTTTACCAGGGTCACATACGAAGCCAGAAAAATCTGGAAAAATTATTTTTGGTTATGTTTTGACGATACGGTCTTAACAAAACTAATTTCGTCGAATTCTGAGATCGTTTGAAAAATGGCCATTTTCTGATCGATCCAATTTAACTGTAATTGACCAAAACACATTTTCTTTTGCCATGCTCACATATTAACTTCAAAAATCATGAAATTTGAAACCTAGCAAAAATTTGGCATTCCAGTTCCAATAAAAGTTGTTTCGTCGAATTCTGAGGTCGTATGCAAAATGTCTATTTTCAAGGGCAATATATTCTCTATAGCGACCTTTCTGAAAATTCATTTGGCCATAACTTTTGATTCTCGCTATGAAACTTCGATTTTTCAGATTCGTTAGAAAGATATTCATTAACAGATTTAAATATTTTTCGTTTCACCAAAATCCGGTTTATTCTGCATCCTGTGTAGTCAGTCAAAGTTCAGGTTTGACTTTTGAAACTACCATCCTCTTTCTAATTCCTTTTATAATTAAATTAAATATATTCGTATTAAGTCCAATCAAAATAAATTTCTAGTCATTTTTATTTAAAATAATTCATTTCAACTATTTAAACACCTTTAAAATCTCTAAAATGAAAATTTTAAATTGGCCCAAATTCCTGGTTGTTACACTTTTTGACCTCTTACAATCAACCCCAGTAAGTGTGTCCCGTCCTCGACCTAGTTCGAGCTAATATAGATACTAAAAATGGGTTACTAGTTGAAAAGGTTCCCCACACTTGACACAAGCTCCCCTCCTAGGCTGGTCCCCACTAGGATTTCCCACTTAACCCCTTTTATTACTCCCATGTCTTACCACATGTCTCATTATGGTTAAGTGCTCTTAATTATGTTTCACATGCTACCCATGTCACCCACTTAACCCCTTTACTATTCCCATGTCTTACCACATGTCTTATCTTGGTTAAGTTTTCATTAATTCATTATACCCGTAATTGTGCAAGACCCCCCATATTAGATTACCGTTTGCGGTTGCTGGATATGCCGGGCGGTTCCGGGTAGACTTCTATCGCAATCCGAATCTAACCTCGTGTCATAACACTATTACGCTTCTAATTTCTGTCTTTGACCTCTCACATTAGATTGTCGTTTTGCGGTTGCTGGATATGTCGGGCGGTTCTGGGCAGACTTCTACCGCAACCCAATCTAACCTCGTGTCTTAGGCGTTCATTATCTTTTCCTTTTATTCATGCCCAATTTAAAATCTTCAGTTGCTGTATTCCAATTTCCCATAATTTCCAATTATGCTTATAATGTTAATTCAAGTTATGCCTATAATTCCATGTATACAGGTTGTACCAAATTATGCCCAAATCAATTTCATAGTTATCAACAATTTATGCCAAATCTCATTTTATTACATATTTCCCAAACTTTTCCCAATCATCTTAACGTTATTCGTACGTAAATCTCAACGTAATATGCTTAGGCTCGAAGGGAGCCTATTCTCAAAAGGAAAAAAATAGGAAAAGAAGAAGGGAAGAGAATCAAACATCAAAATTGGCATAAACATATAAATAGGCATGTGAAATGAACAATGATAAGATAAATCAGATAGGCATATGATAATAGCAATTGGGTATGAATCTGAAGGATAACAAATTACAAAACTTGATATGATTCATCTTATTTACAGGCATATACATTAGATCCAATTTACAATCCTATAACAATTACTTTTTAATGTAATTAAATGTGAAAGTAACATAAACTCACAGCGATAGGATTCTTAGAAAAGAGAATTAGTCGTTGTAGCAATTCTAATCTTGAATAACCTCTTCTTTGATTGTTGAAGAAGAAAAGCTAAATTAATTTGAGTTGGAGCAGCAGCATGGAGGCACCATGGATTAGGGTTGAAGAAATTAGGGTTAGGTTTAGGTGTTTATATATAGATGTATTAGGTGAATTAGAACCTTTAGATTTGATTAGGAACCATCCGAACCACTCAAATTAGAAAAACACGTCTTCAGGAAACTGTCCAGAATCAACAAGTCGACTGGCCAATTTCAACCGGTCGACAGTTTTCACTTTTGCTTAAAAACGGCCGACTGGTGATAAATGGGCGGTCGACTTGTAAATGATTGATGGTGAAAAATGGGCGGTCGACTTGTTTTACAGCTTTAAACTTTAAATCTTTCAAGCTTCATAACTTCTTCATATGATGTCTGTAACACCCCACATTTTTAATATAACTAAAAAAATGTACAAATATATGTATATGCATAGATAGGTAAATAATGGTGATGTATAATGAAAGTTAATTAATATATGGAAGAGAAGGAAAAATTAATTCGATAACAGTGTGCGTAACAGAAAAGATAATAAAATAAGGATACTTAATTTAAATATCAGGAATTAAGTGAAACGGACATCACCATTGCGTTCGTCTCGAAATTCTTCTTGAAATAGAGAACAAGTTTGCATAAATCGGACTCCGTATGAAGGAGTTATGGTCTTTAGAAGATTCAACAAAAATTCAAAACAGTTCGAAATTCGACCCAGGCAGCTGGGCTGGAAATTTCCCGCATAAACCAGGAAGGTCAACCTGGGGGTCAGGTCGACCAGGAGGTCAACCTGGGGGTCTACCTACCCCTAGGAAGGTCGACCTGGGGATCAACCTATCCCCAGATCTGGGCGATTTTAGCTCCTGTGACGTGTTTTGATGTGTTGTACGGGTCGGATGGCTTCTAGGTCAATCTAAGGGCTCCAAAACACTCTTTACACCGATAAATACATAGCAAGACCTAACCCTAATTCATAACAATTCCTTAAGACGCCTCCATGCCACCAAACTTCAACCAAACATGGCCGCCGCCACCCCAAAACTCTAAATTTTATTTCAAGTTCTTCATCAACTTTAAAGTTTAATCATATCAAGTAACAAAGTTCTTCATCAACAATTCATGCTATTCACCAACAATCAAATAAGAAGATTAAATCAGCGTCCTACATTAACAAATCGTTTATTTTTCCCAATCCAGTCAAGGTGAGTGGAATTATAATAAACTTGTTGTATAATAGTATTATTATCGTTCATCATTCCCCAGTTATAAATTCATTCAAGATTCATGTTATAATAATTGTTCTTTTATTCTCCTTCCCCTTTTTATTTTTGGATCTAGGTTATCCCGAACCTAGATGAAATCTTATTATACATACATATGGTTGGAATATAATCTGTAATTTGGGGTTTGTGGCATAACGATTATTGTTGCAAATATTGGGCATAATCTATTTTATGCAGTCGAGGAATATAATCTGTAATTTGGGGTCTGTGGCATAAAGATTATTATTGCAATATTGGGGTAATTGGTAAAGTATACATTGATATTATTCAAGGAAATAAGGGGAAAGGATCATGAAATTGGTAATTTGGAGTAACTTACGCTAAAGGTAAATAAAGTTTGAATAGGGGATTTGGGGAAAATGATTTAAAGATAAAAATCCTAATTTGGTGAAGAAATAGGTAAACTAGAAACCTAATCGGAATTGGATAAGTTTGGGTTTAATCTGTCTCGTGTAATTGTGAAATCTAATTCAAAATAAAAACTGAAAATTGAGGCATGAGTGTTTTAATTAAATTTGGGTTTGATTGGTTAAAGAAATGGGGAGTTTTGAAATAAAAAATGAAGATTGACACTAGTGGCATAACAAGAACATGAATATATTTGTGAATTCGTTAACAGGATAAAGATGAAGTAGGGCTAACTCGAGGTTAGAATGAGTTTGCGGCATAATTCCGCCCGGAACTGCCCAGCATATCCAGTGGCCGCAAACAATATGTTCTAATGTGAGAAGTTAGTCATAACATGCTTGAAACCCGAGGTTAAATTGAGTTGTGGTGTAATCCTGCCCGGAACCAACCGGCGCATCCAGTGACCGCAACAAAAGGTCTAATGTGAGAGGTTGGGCATTAATAATTAATTAATGTTAATGACACATGCTAGTATGGTAAGGTTAAGTCAACATGAAATACTAGACAACACTTAACCAATTTGACTCGATATATGGGCGGGTTAAGTCAACGTGAACCGCAAGATAACACTTAACCAATTTGACATGATATATAGGTAGGTTAAGTTAACACGAACTGATAGATTACACTTAACCAATTTGACATGATATATGGGTGGGTTAAGTCAACATGAACCGCTAGATGACACTTAACCAATTTGACTCGATATATGGGTGGGTTAAGTCAACGTGAACTGCTGGATAACACTTAACCAATTTGACATGATGCGTGGGTTGAATTGAATACGTGATTGGGGGTTAAGTCAACTTGGACACATGGGCAAACTTAACCAATTTAACAGTATCAAAGCAAGGAAAAGTGGGGAATGATAAGATTAAATAATAGATAAACTTATCCTAGGGATAAGAAATAAATACGACTTAAGATGTAATACAAGACTTGAAGGGTGGGACGACTTATACCGTGAAATAAGTTAATCTAAGCTGGAAATGTGGGAGAACACCCGCACGCTATCATTTGATAAAGAGAACTTAAGTCATGCTTGAATTCATAGGTAAACCTTAGTTAAAAGGAACTAAGTAACAAACCTTAGTTAAAGAGAACTAAGTAACAGAAACTAAGTATCAAACCTTGGTTAAGAGAACCAATTAATAAACATTAGTTAAGAGAACTAAGTAAATAACGAGAAAGAGAAACTAAGTAGTGAACCTTAGTTAAGAGGACTAAGTTGTAAACCTTAGTTAAGAAAATGAAGGATTAAGAGAAACTAAGTAGTAAACCTTAGTTAAGAGGACTAAGTTGTAAACCTTAGTTAAGAAAATGAACGATTAAGAGAAACTAAGTAGTAAACCTTAGTTAAAAGGACTAAGTTGTAAACCTTAGTTAAGAAAATGAACGATTAAGAGAAACTAAGTAGTAAACCTTATTTAAGAGGACTAAGTAGTAAACTTTTGTTAAGAAAATGGACGATTCAAGAAACTAAGCAGTAAACCTTATTTAAGAGAACTAAGCAGTAAACCTTAGTCAAGAAAACCAAGTAGAACACGAAGAGGAGAGAACATCCATCTGATCATGAAGAAGGCTCCAACGGTCTGGGTTACGAAGCAGGCGGCTTCGAGGGGACGTGAGGGTACTCTTGGTATCCCTCTGTGAGGTTGCAAATGATCCTCCTGGGCTCACAGAGGTTAAGGTCTGCGTTAGAAGAACCAAGAGTATGCCTTGGTTGCAATATAAGCAACCTAAAGACTAGGATGGACCAGCGTGTGGCGGCGATATCTTGTTTAGCCCTGTGATAGCACGTCATCGTCTACCTACCATCTTGAGTCAATCGAGTACGTGAAGCGGAAAGACGGAGAACCCCAACAGAACATATACTTGCTATCTAGTTATGGGTGAGGTTTGCCCAACAGGTTTGTGGGGCATAGGGGGCCTGCGTATAGTTCTCATTCTTGATTTTCTTGGGTGCCTTTCGTTAGTTGAGGGATGGGTCAAGTGGAACTGTAGCCACACACAGATAAAAACAGACCTTAGCATCTGCGTCGGCAGATAACTTAAAGCTCCCAACCTAGTTCCGTGTTTCTTGATTAGCCCTGCCACGAGACTCGGGCCGCACATATAGAGGACATGTGCAACTAGACATCGATAATGATTCACGACACGTACGTGGGGAATGTCTAGGAACATATATTGCTCTGGGTAGTGTGTCCTAGACTAGGGGCATCGTTCGATAGGTGGCATGATCCCTAATTGGCCTTGGTCACGTAAACCGTGAAACCCTGAATCCGAGAAGCATTCAATAAGTAGCATAAAACCCAGTGGCCCTGGGCAGCGTAAACCTGGTTGAATCTAGGAAGCACTCGATAGTAAACCTTAGATTAGATCTAGATGATACACGGAATCTAGCAAGATCGAGAGTGGCAGTCCAAACGATTTCGAGAATGGTGGCACTACACTAAAGTAGTATAGATTTACATGATGAAGCCCATACGACATATGGAAAGGGACTGTATATATACATGGAAAGTATTAGACGAATTGGGGGTATCTATATATACGTTGTATTAGGTTAACCTACTAGTGGGACATGAGTATAGCCTAGAGCTAATATCGCAAATAACCTAATAAGCAAGAAAATATAACTGAATGATATATGTAGGATTATACAGAAGTTTATTCTAAGTCCAGTCACACAGAACTTATGTTCTGACCCCCTCCTCATTACATACTAACAAGTTAGGTTCATAACAGAGATGCTATAGCTTTGGATACTAGTTTAGCAGTATTGTTAATAAGGTAAAGCAATATTTGAATATTATATTTTATTTCCTTCCGTTGTGAGATGCTTTACGAGTTCTAACATGTTTCTTTATCTCTGTCTTTTTCTGCAGGATACCAGAGCACCCAACTCGGCTTTCGACAGATTGGATTTTTGAAAAAAAAAATCGGTTTTTCGGAATTTTGGTTGCCACATATGGTATCAGAGCTTCGGTTTAGTGATCTTAGGGAGATGATGAGTGAACGTATTTGTATTTTCTAAAATATAAATACATTATATATATAAACCTAAATCCATATAGTAGCCCACTAGACATAAAAAGAGTTGGGATATCTAGTTTGTACACTCAAGGAATGAACATAGGAATTTGGAAACCATTAGGTGGATGGGAAAGTGTACAATATGACTTGAAGCTAGAGAAAGAAAAGTATCCCATAGGATGGAAACTGAAATATTAGTATTTCAAATTATTGGGTTTAGAAGTGTAACCTTAGAAACTCTAAAAGGTTGAAAATGAAAAATGGATTAGGAATATATATAGTCGAGATAATTGAATTCGTGAAAGTGCCTAGGAAAGCCTAGTGAGTTGAAGACTCGCTTTGAGTCTAACCCAATGATAAGCTTTTAAGAACTTGAATCTATAAAAGAGTTTGTGGTATTTTTCCAAGATTTAATCTTAAAAGTATTTTGATAAATGCATGTTGGGTTTTTAAAGTAAAGTGGTGTATATTTTGGTAAAACAATGATTTCTTGTTTTAAAAGAATTCTCTCATGAAAAGGTGCATATTATAGAGCATGTATAGCTCGCTAGTTTTCATATATGAAAGGATTGAAAAGAAGTTTTGAAATCTCTATTCTGTTAAATTTAGATTATTGTTTTAAAAAGAAATTTTTGTTGGGTGAACAAAATAAGCGGTAGGGTGTAAGAATAGAGTAGATGCTTGCTCCATAGCAACCAAAGTTAACATTGTAAATAGGAACAATGTAACCTCGATAGTTGTCCTTGTCTACTCCAGGTTCGTGATTTGAAGAAAATGTTTTGCATTTTATTTTGTGACGTATTTTTTTTATGGTTTGGCAAAAGCAAGTTTTTGAGAAAAGAATAAAAGATTTACCACTTTCAGTTTTTGGAAGAAGAATGTAATAAAAAAAGAAGAAGGCCAAACAATGTTTTAAAAATGGAGTAGTTATGGATTAAGGCCTAGAAAGAACGAGATAAAGTTAAAGCTATTAGAACCAACTGGGGATTGGTTGAGTTGAGTAATTCTCTGAGTGTCAGACTGATGTTGATTTCGGTCTACAGGGTTGATACTTAGGGAGTTACACTCTTGCTAATTTACAGTCAGGGATTAGCTAACATTAAACTAATGGAAAATTTCCCGTAGAAAGCATAAGCATTGAGAAACCTAGGTTTGTTGTTGGAGAAAAAAGAAAAAGGATAGGCTAGTAATACACAGCAAGGACTAGAAGTGACTACTAAGTAGTAAAGGGCAAGTTAGTGTGTAGATCTTGTTGCATGGACTCGCAATTGTCTGAGATGACAAAGTCCTATGATTCTTGGCCCATAGTAGTAACTGTGTAGGATGTTGTTTGAGTTGAAAACAGAAAAAGCTTATTTGAAATAATAAACTTAAGTAATTGGATTAAGTCAAATAAGCTAAGAAAGAGAAAAGCCTACCTAATAAGAAACAATAAATTCAGTAAGGCAACAAATGTGAAATTTTTCCAAGATAAGTTGAAAAAGTGAAGAAAATTTTCTTATGTGGCTGTGCTTGGATAGGAAAATAAGAAATCTTCATAGAATAGTCATATAAAAATCCAAGTACGATTAGAAAAGAAAAAAGGGGGATGTGAATTTTTCCGTTTTATATCCTTTCGTAACATAAGGAAAACGAATTTGGAAAATTAGATTTTTCTAAATTTCGAATTTAATGATTGATGGTAGGGTTTTGGATGCGACAATTGGGTGAACTATGCTCTTATTCTATAAGAGTACGGGAAAACTTGGATGAAAAATATTTTGATTTTTCAAGAATATTGCATTCATATAGAACCGCAAGTATATTTAGGATGTGAGCATCATGTTTTGAAAGTGTTTTTAAAATTTGCATACATATAGGTGGATCCAAATTAGGCATACATACTTTACTATGATGTATCTCACTTTCCACATGGGCACAATGTTTGCAACAATTGGATGCACACTTGATGGATGGATATTGCGAGGGATTATCTATTTTACTCTTATCGAATTTTAGGGACGAAATTCTTTAAGGGTGGGAGAATGTAACACCCCGCATTTTTAATATAATTAAAAAAATGTACAAATATGTGTATATGCATAGATAGGTAAATAATGGTGATGTATAATGAAAGTTAATTAATATATGGAAGAGAAGGAAAAATTAATTCGATAACGGTGTGCATAACATAAAAGATAATAAAATAAGGATACTTAATTTAAATATCAGGAATTAAGTAAAACAGACATCACCATTGCATTCGTCTCAAAATTCTGCTTGAAATAGAGCCCAAGTTTGCGTAAATCGGACTCCGTATGAAGAAGTTATGGTCTTTAGAAGACTCAACAAAAATTCAAAACAGTTCGAAATTCGACCCAGGCAACTGGGCAGGAAATTTCCCGACAAAACCAGGCTGGTCGACCTGGGGGTCAGGTCGACCTGGGGGTCGACCTACCCCGAGGGAGGTCGACCTGGGGGTCGACCTATTCCCAGATCTGGGCGATTTTAGCTCCTGTGACGTGTTTTGATGTGTTGTATGGGTCGGATGGCTTCTAGGTCAACCTAAGGGCTCTAAAACACTCTCTACACCTATAAATACATAGCAAGACCTAACCCTAATTCATAACAATTCCTTAAGACGCCTCCATGCCGCCAAACTTCAACCAAACATGGCCGCCGCCCCAAAACTCTAAATTTTATTGCATGTTCTTCATCAAATTTGGAGTTTAATCAAATCAAGTAGCAAAGTTCTTCATCAACAATTCATGCTCTTCACCAACAATCAAATAAGAAGATTAAATCAGCGTTCTACATCAACAAATCGTTTATTTTCCCCAATCTAGTCAAGGTGAGTGGAATTATAATAAACTTGTTGTATATTAGTATTATTATCGTTCATCATTCCCTAGTTATAAATTCAATTCAAGATTCATGTTATAATAATTGTTTTCTCCTTCCCCTTTTTATTTTTGGATCTAGGTTATCTCGAACCTAGACGAAATCTTAATATACATACGTATGGTTGGAATATAATCTGTAATTTGGGTTTGTGGCATAACGATTATTATTGCAAATATTGGGCATAATCTATTTTATGCACTCGAGGAATATAATCTGTAATTTGGGGTCTGTGGCATAAATATTATTATTGCAATATTGGGGTAATTGGTAAAGTATATACTGATATTATTCAAGGAAATAAGGGAAAAGGATCATGAAATTGGTAATTTGGAGTAACTTACGCTAAAGGTAAATAAAGTTTGAATAGGGGATTTGGGGGAAAATGATCTAAAGATAAAAATCCTAATTTGGTGAAGAAATGGGTAAACTAGAAACCTAATCGAAATTGGATAATTTTAGGTTTAACCTATCTCATGTAACTGTGTAATCTAATTTAGAAAAAAAACCTAAAATTTGAGGCATGATGTTAAATTTGGGTTTGACTGGTTAAAGAAATGGGGAGTTTAGAAATATAACATGAAAATTGACACTGGTGGCATAATAAGAACATGAACATATTTGTGAATTCGTTAATAAGCTAAAGATGAAACATGGCTGACTCGAGATTAGAATGAGTTTGCGGCGTAATTCTGCCCGGAACCGCCCGGCATATCCAGTGGCCGCAAACAATAGGTTCTAATGTGAGAAGTTAGTCATAACGTGCTTGAAACCCGAGGTTAGATTGAGTTGTGGTGTAATCCTGCCCGGAACCAACCGGCACATCCAGTGACCGCAACAATAGGTCTAATGTGAGAGGTTGGGCATTAATAATTAATTAATGCTAATGACACATGCTAGTATGGTAAGGTTAAGTCAACATGAAATACTAGACAACACTTAACCAATTTGACTCGATATATGGGTGGGTTAAGTCAACATAAACTGCTAGATAACACTTAACCAATTTGACATGATATATAGGTAGGTTAAGTTAACACGAACTGATAGATAACACTTAACCAATTTGACATGATATATGGGTGGGTTTAGTCAACATGAACCGCTAGATAACACTTAACCAATTTGACTTGACATATGGGTGGGATAAGTCAATGTGAACTGTTGGATAACACTTAACCAATTTGACATGACGCATGGGTTGAATTGAATACGTGATTGGGGGTTAAGTCAACTTGGACACATGGGCAAACTTAACCAATATAACAGTACCAAAGCAAGGAAAAGTGGGGAATGCTAAGATTAAATAATAGATAAACTTATCCTAGGATAAGAAATGAATATGACTTAAGATGTAATACAAGACTCGAAGGGTGGGACGACTTATACCGTGAAATAAGTTAATCTAAGCTGGAAATGTGGGAGAACACCCGAACACTATCATTTGATAAAGAGAACTTAAGTCATGCTTGAATTCATAGGTAAACCTTAGTTAAAAGGAACTAAGTAACAAACCTTAGTTAAAGAGAACTAAGTAACAGAAACTAAGTATCAAACCTTGGTTAAGAGAACCAAGTAATAAACCTTAGTTAAGAGAACTAAGTAAATAACGAGAAAGAGAAACTAATAAGCCTTAGTTAAGAGGACTAAGTTGTAAACCTTAGTTAAGAAAATGAACGATTAAGAGAAACTAAGTAGTAAACCTTAGTTAAGAGGACTAAGTTGTAAACCTTAGTTAAGAAAATGAACGACTAAGAGAAACTAAGTAGTAAACCTTAGTTAAGAGGACTAAGTTGTAAACCTTAGTTAAGAAAATGAACAATTAAGAGAAACTAAGTAGTAAACCTTAGTTAAGAGGACTAAATAGTAAACCTTAGTTAAGAAAACAAAAGATTCAAGAAACTAAGCAGTAAACCTTATTTAAGAGAACTAAGCAGTAAACCTTAGTCAAGAAAACCAAGTAGAACACGAAGAGGAGAGAACATCCATCTGATCATGAAGAAGGCTCCAACGGTCTGGGTTACGAAGCACGCGGCTTCGAGGGGACGTGAGGGTACTCTTGGTATCCCTCTGTGAGGTTGCAAATGATCCTCCTGGGCTCACAGAGGTTAAGGTCTGCGTTAGAAGAATCAAGAGTATGCCTTGGTTGCAATATAAGCAACCTAAAGACTAGGATGGACCAGCGTGAGGCGGCGATATCTTGTTTAGCCCTGTGATAGCACATCGTCGTCTACCTACCATCTTGAGTCTATCGAGTACGTGAAGCGGAAAGTTGGAGAACTCCAACAGACCATATACTTGCTATCTAGTTATGGGTGAGGTTTGGCAAATAGGTTTGTGGGGTATAGGCGGCCTGCGTATAGTTCTCATTCTTGATTTTCTTAGGTGCCTTTCATTAGTTGAGGGAGGGGTCAAGTGGGACCATAGCCACACACAGATAAAAACAGACCTTAGCATATGCATCGGCAGATAACTTAAAGCTCCCGAACGAGTTCCGTGTTTCTTGCTTAGCCCTGCCACGGGACTTGGGCCGCACATATAGAGGACATGTGCAACTAGACATCGATAGCGATTCACGACACGTACATGGGGAAAGTCTAGGAACATATATCGCTCTGGGTAGTGTGTCCTAGACTAGGGGGCATCGTTCGATAGGTAGCATGATCCCTAATTGAACCTAGGTCGCGTAAACCCTGAATCCGAGAAGCGTTCAACAGGTTGCATAAACCCCAGTGGCCCTGGGCAGCGTAAACCCTGGTTGAATCTAGGAAGCGCTCGATAGTAAACAATAGATTAGATCTAGATGATACAAGGAATCTAGCAAGATCGAGAGTGGCAGTCCAAACGAATTCGAGAATGGTGGCACTACACTAAAATAGTATAGATTTACATGATGAAGCCTGTACGACATACGGCAAGGGACTGTATATATACATGGAAAGGATAGACGAGTTGGGGGTATCTACATATACGTTGTATTAGGTTAACCTACTAGTGGGACATGAGTGTAGCCTAGATAGCTAATATCGCAAATAACCTAATAAGCAAGAAAATATAACTGAATGGTATATGTAGGATTATACAGAAGTTTATTCTAAGTCCAG
The DNA here is from genome assembly GCA_030737875.1 of Allium sativum. Taxonomy (NCBI): domain Eukaryota; kingdom Viridiplantae; phylum Streptophyta; class Magnoliopsida; order Asparagales; family Amaryllidaceae; genus Allium; species Allium sativum. The sequence continues at coordinate 962,688,646 of CM060918.1, forward strand.
TCACATAGAACTTATGTTCTGACCCCCTCCTCATTACATACTTCCAGGTTAGGTTCATAAAGGAGATGGTATAGCTTTGGATATTGGTTTAGCAGTATTGTTAATAAGGTAAGGCAATATTTGAATATTATACTTTATTTCCTTCCGTTGTGAGATGCTTTACGAGTTCTGACATGTTTCTTTATCTTTGTCTTTTTCTGCAGGATACCAGAGCAACCAACTCGGGTTTCGATAGATTGGATTTTTGAAGAAAAAAATTCGTTCTATCGGAATCCGGGTTGTCACGATGTACGATTTACGCAAACTCGGACTCTATCTCAAGTAGAATTCCGATATGAACGCAATGGCGTACCCCGTTTCACTTAATTCTTCTTCTAAAAATTAAGTATTCTTAAATTTATTTGTTTTAATATTTTAAAATTATGGGGTGTTACATTCTCCCCTACTTAAAGGATTTCGTCCTCGAAATCTCCAAGTTAAGAAGAATGTATATCCTACCATCCATCATCCATCAATCACGGGCGTCCATTGTCCTTAAAAGATTTCTAATGCTTTCATAAACATATGAAAAGTGTGTGTAGATGTCCTTATCCTAATGCAAAATCAAGCAGTCTACTGATTCAGTTGACCTCCTTAATGCAAATCATAATTGTGCCATGCGTCCATTATGTATGCAAAAGAATCCTAATGATACATATCATTTCTATATGAGTGCACAACCATTCATCCAAATGCAACATCCATATGATAACACATTAAATATACATCCATTACTTTAAATATGCACACTCATCCATATGCAATATGAAAGTGATTGAGCCGATCTAGTGCCTAATGTGTGTGTAAATGCATCCACGAGAAACCACTAGCAAACACTTACATCCACTTGCATCAACCAAACGTAACATGTCTCAAACACATGTTTACAACCATAGGATTTTCTACCTAAAGGTCGAAGATATAATCGGCAGGATACACTAAATGATAGAACAAGTATAAACAAAGCGGTAGAAAAAGGAGAAGAAGAACATACCCTAAAAAAGAAAAGGGTACGGCGCACGTATCTTGTCTTCCGTTTCCCAAGTCACGTCTCCTTGATCATCTCCCTATTGGACTTTAATCAACTTGACCTATCGATTGTGTAATTTCTTAATCTCCAATCCAAGGATGCATGTAGGAACTCGTCTAATCGTGGCATCTCGCTCTACTACCACTTACCTAAGCATGCTCGACTCCACTACTTCCGCAGTATCATGTAAACACTTCTGCAAATGCGACATGTGAAATACTTCATGAACGCTACTAAACTTCTCAGGCAAGTTTACTCTGTAGGCCATCTGTCCAATTCTTTCTGTAATGGGGAATGGCCCTACGAACCTTGGTGCCAATTTCCCTACAGATCCAAAGAGAGCTACGTCCCTCAATGGTGATGCATTAATAAAAACTGTGTCTCCAACATCGAACTCAAGATCGGTTTGTCTCTTATCAGCGTATGACTTTTACCGGTCTTGTGTCATCTTTATACGTCTTCGAATCAAGTCTATCTTCTCCGAGGTTTCCCTAACCATCTCGGGCCCAAGCAAAATCTTATCCGTAGATTCCCACCAACAAGTCAGTGATCGGCAAGGTCGTCCATATAGAGCTTCAAGAGGTGCTATGCCAATACTAGTCTGATAGCTGTTGTTGTAGGCGAACTCTACTAATGGAAGGTGTTCCTCCTAAGTTCCTCCAAAATCCAAGATGCATAACCTCAAAAGATCTTCTAGAATCCGATTATGGCCGTCCGTCTGAGGGTGATAAGCGGTGCTCAAACACAATTGTGTTCCTACCGCTTCTTGTAAGCTCTTCCAAAACTCACTAGTGAAAATGGGATCACGATCGCTCACAATACTAGAAGGTATGCCATGTAGACGAACTATCTCTCGGAGATAAATAGATGCTAACCATGTTGTTGTTCTTTTACTCTTAACGGGAATGAAATGGGTGCTCTTAGTAATTCAATCCACCACTACCCAAATCCCCGTATTACCATTCTTTGACCTCGGCAACCCGTCAACGAAATCCATGGAAATGCTTTCCCATTTCCACTGTGGAACCTCTAAATGGTGAAGCAAACCACCAGGCTTCTTTTGCTCATCCTTGACTTGCTGGCACAATAAGCATCTAGAAACAAACTCAGCCATATCCTTCTTCATTCCGGCCCAAAAGAAAACTCGCTTCATGTCCTTATACATCTTTTTACCGCCGGGATGTATGGTCATCTTAGAACGATGTGCGTCTTCAAGGATCGTCCTCCTCAAGCTTTTATCTCGTGATACGCAAAGCCTCCCATCCCTATGCAACCAACATTTTTCATCTATAGTATACCTACTAAGATGGCTCAAAGACTCCCCTCTTATGATCTTGTCTACTACCTCTATCAGTTGTGGGTCATCTCGCTGTGCCGCTCCTATCTGTCCCAAAAGCGTAGGTCGCACCTCTAACGATGCCAACAAACCGGGTACATAATCGATAGAGGGTCGAAAGTCAAAGGTAGATATGTACTCTAAACTCTGTCGCTCGACAAACAAAGGACTCAAATCCAACCTCTTTCTACTCAAGGCGTCAGCTACAAAGTTACCCTTGCCAGGGGTATATGCAATCTCAAAATCGTCGGATGCTAAGTAGTGCATCCAACTCTGTTGACTTAAGTTTAGATCTTTTTGAGAGAACACGTATTTTAGTGACTTATGGTCTGTATACAACTCAAACCTCTCTCCAAGAAAAAAGTGACACCAAGACTTAAGCGCAAAAACTATGGCAGCTAACTCTAAGTCGTGGGTAGGGTAATTCTTCTCATGGACCTTTAACTGCCTTCCACCATAGCATATCATCCTTCCCTCTTGCATCAAAACTGCGCCAAGCCCTGCCCCGCAAGCATCAATATACATAGTGAGTGGTTTACTCCCATCCGGCAAAACTAAAACTGGAGCTGTCGTCAATGCCCTCTTTAATCGTTGAAAAGCATCGTCACAGTCAACATCCCAAGAAAAGGTCAAGTTCTTCTTTGTCAACCGTGTAAGTGGGGTTAATATCTTCGCAAATTATTTAATGAACTTCATATAATAGCCTACCAACCCAAGAAAACTCCTTACTTCCATTGCATTTCTAGGAATCTTCTAATCTTGGATTGCCACCACCTTCACGGGATCCACTGTTATCCCTTCCTTAGAGACTACGTGTCCTAAGAGCCTCACTTCCTTCCTCCAAAAATGACATTTGGAGAACTTAGCCTTTAGTTGATGTGCTTGAAGGGTCTCTAAGACTTCCCTAAGATGTAGGGCATGCTCTTCCTTACTTCTAGAGAATATCAAGATATCATCCACAAAGACTACCACGAACTTGTTTAGAAACTCCCTACACACCCTACTCATCAAGTCTACAAAATACGCGGGTTCATTCAGCAAACCAAAAGGCATGACGAACCACTCGAAGAAACCATCGGGAGTCCTAAAAGCAGTCTTATCTGTACTATCCTCAGCTACCCTCAACTGATGAAATCCTGTAGCTAAGTCCAACAGCGAGAAAACTGAAGCACCAACCAACTGATTGAAAATTTCATTTATCCCCGACAATGGGTGTCTATTTTTATTCGTGAGTTTATTTAGCTCCCTATAGTCCATGCACAATCTAAGCGAACCGTCCGCCTTCGTAGCAAAAACAACTGGAGCACCCCATTCTAAAATACTTCTTCTTATGAACCCTTTCTCAAGCAGCTCCCCTACTTGTTTAATGAGTCCCTTCCTCTCTCTCGGAGCCATGTGGCTTCACTGGCAATGCAACTAGCTTTGCATTATCTACTAAGTATATATAGAAGTCTATCTCGTGCCTCGGGGGTAAACCCCGAACCTCATCAAAGACGTCATCATACTCATGGACTACTCGAACAGATTGCAAATCATCGATGGATGCGTCAAGTGATTCTAGGTAGATAAGCACACTAAACCTCTAGGGTCACAAGAAACATCAAGGGTCCTTCCACAATGAGTCAACAATCTAACTACCCTCCTTTCACAGTCTAGGATGGCACCATACTTGTTTAACCAATCCATCCCTAGAATCAAACCATAGCCCATGAAACCAAGAACATAGGCATTGCATTCAAACTTAACACCCAAGATAGACACTTTCAAATCCCGACAAATCATAGATAAATGAGCCGAACCACCAATAGGATTTGAGAATACAATGGGATCCATAACTAAACTAGTATTTAGGTGCAGTGTTTCAACTAACGAAGCAGATATAAACGAATGTGAAGCGCCAGAATCAAACATACTTCGAGCATGGATGATCAAAAAGGAAATTCAAACTTTCGGCAGAAATGTTTCTAACTCCTTACCCCGGTGCCATGAGAGCATGAACCTGCCCTACAGAAGTAGATCCTGTCCTCTTCCCTTGCCCTTGTCCTTGCCTCCTCGGGCAATCTTTAATCATATGTCCTACCTCGCCACAATGATAACAGCCAGGCTTCTTCTTCTTTCTACAGTCTTTCTTTAAGTGGCCAGGTATTCCATAATTGTGACACTTCCTTTCTCTTGGCCCTTGTTATCCCTACCACTGTTCTTTTGTTGTTGTTGTGCCTTCTTTGGATCCACTTTCTTATCCTGTGTCCTATCCATTTTAGCACCTTTCTCCTCCTCATTCATCAACACCGTATCAACAAGTTTCTCGAAAGTAGCCCCCATAGGAATGTGGGACATAGCCAACCCGTGAAGCAGTTCGTTCAAGCCTTTAGAAAATCTCAAGCCTTTCTTATGCGGCGTGTTCATCAACTCTAAACCAAATCTTGCCAACTGATTAAACTTGTTAGCATACTCCTTAACAGACAAGTTTCCTTGTTTCAAAGCCAAGAACCTCTCCATGTATAAACTTTCTTCTGTTTGTGAAAGAAATTTCAACTCGAACCTCTATCTAAAATCTATCCATGTCCCCACTACATGTTCTCCATTCGTGAACTCCCACCAAAATGAAGCTTCATCCTTCATTAAACAAGCAGCTAGTTAAACCATCCTTCCATCATCTACCTCAAAGATACCAAATAAGTCCTCCACTTCCTTGAGCCAATTTCTAGCCTCGACAAACGTCTCACTCCCGTGAAACGGTTTTCCACCCATCGCATGGAAGTCCTTACATATCTTGGAAAAAGCATCTACACATGGAGGAAGAGGTGGAACAGCGACTGCAGCTAGGGGAAGAGGAATGCTGGGCCTGCGGCAGTAGCCCTAGCCTCCAGATACCTTCTGAACTAGCCTGGTATCTGTATGCCCTCGGGTATATCGTGTTCCCTAGACATGCTGAAAAGAAAAAAGAAGAGATTCAAAACAAAGAATCGAAAGAAAGATATATGGCTTTTGGGGATTATATTTTTCATAATAAACCTTTCTCTTGAAAATACCTTCTTTAAAACATGTTTTTGAAAATACTTCTTTTAAAAATCATTTAAAATACTTTAAAAGCACGTTTTAAAAAAATCTTTTTATCTGTTTGAGTAGCCTTCAGCTCTGAGACTGCGTGTGAGACCCCACGTCCATTAATGTCACTCACTAAGGGAATACATTAACTTTCATGGAGCGCTATAAGAGTATAGAACAGAACATCACAAGACAGATATATAAAACGGTACTTAAAAATTCAAAATTTATTCATTGCAGCGGAAAAGCAAAACATGTCTGGTTACAACATCAAAACCACATACTAAAGCCAAGTACACAAATATCCATCTTGAACAAAATTATTATCAGTGTACATAAAAGCAAAACCATAATCCCATTCCAAAATGCCATATGAAAGAGAAACAAAGCTGAGCATTACTTTCAGCACTTCCAGTAGAGAGAGAGAAATCCAATTCAAGCCTCGCTAGTCCCACCCTGAGAACCTTGAGGGAAAAGGAAAGAAAAGAGCAAAAAAGGGTCAGACATAAAGTCTGGCGAGTTCAGTGACTTTAACAATACAATTAGTAAAGTAACAGGATCAGAACGCAAACTGGATATAAGGAATGACTGTAACATAAGCAAGTATGACAAGATAAACAAGACGAACAAGGTATAACATCGATTGCACTTCTAACCACTATAAGATATTTCCTGCACCGCACCAATACTAGTTTAATACTAAAACGTGATCCCTCACTACTAATCATAATAATGGTAGCTTCGTGTACTCCTAGCTACTCTCGTAGGTGCCCACTTGCCCCTATCCCCACTAGTTGTACCCACTACCCTCCCTATTCGATCGGCTCCTTAACTCGTAGATACCCGTGTTGGCCCCACAGTAAGGTGCATCACTCCCTAAAGTGGAAACCTGATACTACTAAAATGCACGACTTATACCTGCACGATGCAACAACGTCTTACCTACCAGCCCGGACACACGCAAGCACATGACTCCGTTGGACTTGAGTTGCCATCACTCTTTACTCTTTAGACCTCTTACAATCATCCCCAGTAAGCATGTCCCGTCCTCGACCTAGTTTGAGCTCATATAGATACTAAAAATGGGTTATTGGTTGAAAAGGGTCCCCACACTTGACACAAGCTCCCCTCCTAGGCTTGGTCCCCACTAGGATTTCCCACTTAACCCCTTTTATTACTCCCATGCCTTACCACATGTCTCATTATGGTTAAGTGCTCTTAATTAGGTTTCACATGCTACCCCTATCACCCACTTAACTCCTTTACTATTCCCGTGTCTTACCACATGCCTTATCTAGGTTAAGTGTTCATTAATTCATTATATCCGTAATTGTGCAAGACCCCCCACATTAGATTACCGTTTGCGGTTGCTGGATATGTCGGGCGGTTCCGGATAGACTTCTACCGCAATCTTAATCTAACCTTGCGCCTTAGCACTATTGCGCTTCTAATTTTTGCCTTTGACCTCTCACATTAGATTGTCGTTTTGCGGTTGCTGGATATGCCGGGCGGTTCCGGGCAGACTTCTACCGCAACCCAATCTTACCTCGTGTCTTATGCGTTCATTATCTTTTCCTTTTATTCGTGCCCAATTTCAAATCTTCAATTAATGTATTCCAATTGCCCACAATTTCCAATTATGCTTATAACGTTAATTCAAGTTATGCCTATAATTTCATGTATACAAGTTGTACCAAATTATGCCTAAATCAATTTCATAGTTATCAATAATTTATGCCACATCATATTTTATTACATATTTCCCAAACTTTTCCTAATCATCCCAACGTTATTCATATGTAAATCTCAACGTAATATGCTTAGGCTCGAAGTTAGCCTAATCTCAAAAGGAAAAAAAGGAAAAGAAGAAGGGAAGATAATCAAACATCAAAATTGGCATAAACATATAAATAGGCATGTGAAATGAATAACGATAAGATAGATCAGACAGGCATATGATAATAGCAATTGGGTATGAATCTGAAGGATAACAAATTATAAAACTTGATATGATTCATCTTATTTACAGGCATATACATTAGATCCAATTTACAATCCTATCACAATTACTTTTAAATTTAATTATATGTGAAAGTATCATAAACTCACAGCTATAGGATTCTTAGAAAAGAGAATTAGTCGTTGTTGTAGCAATTCTGATCTTGTATAACCTCTTCTTTGATTGTTGAAGAAGAAAAGATAAATTAATTTGAGTTGAAGCAGCAGCATGGAGGCGCCATGGATTAAGGTTGAAGAGATTAGGGTTAGGTTTAGGTGTTTATTTATAGATGTATTAGGTGAATTAGGACCTTTAGATTTGATTAGGAACCATCTGAACCACTCAAATTAGAAAAATACGTCATCAGGAAACTGTCCAGAATCAACCAGTCGACCAGCCAATTTCAACCGGTCAACAGTTTTCACTTCTACTTAAAAACGGTCGACTGACGATAAATAGGCGGTCGACTTGTAAACGGTCAAATGGTGAAAAATGGGCGATTGACTTGTTTTACAACTTTAAACTTTAAATCTTCCGAGCTTCATAACTTCTTCATACGATGTCCGTTTTACGCAAACTCAGATCTATCTCAAGCAGAATTCCGAGACGAACACAATGGTGTAACCCATTTCCCTTAATTCTTCTTCTAAAAATTAAGTATTCTTATATTTGTTAGTTTTAATATTTTAAAATTACGGGGTGTTACATGAAACGTGGAGTAGTGTTAACGGAACTCGATTATTCTTAATTGCTATGAAACGTGGAGTAACCCTATAAGTACCCCGTCCTAGTACGTTAACGTTCTTAAGTCTAATTTCTCATTTGTAATATGAGAAGTAGTATTGTGAACATTACTACTTAACTGGTTTTTCGTGGTAGGAAACTTATGTCACATAAGACTTCCCTTGGACAACTAGTGAGCATGCAATGGCCACGTATCCTTCAATTACCAATTTGTCCCTAGTTGAGCCATTACAAGTTTCTAGAGGAACTGGACATCCCCTATGAACTACCCTACTCCGTTAACCGTTTTATGCCTAACAACTTTTAAAGAAGGAGGACCCGAAGACTTACCTTAATACTAACAAGAGTGGGTCCCATGACTTGGGTTCCTCTCCAAGGAATAAACCTACGGAAGGATCCTAGTCCTAACCACTTAAGACCCAAATTAGATAAAAGGTGAGTCAACCACTTAAGACCTTCTTAAGGCATAGTAATCCTATTTGTTTTCACGCATCAACTTATATATATTTATATATAGTTATATATATACAGACTATACCTCTCACATTAACCTATATACTTGTATATGCTGGATATGTCGGTCGGTTCCGGGCAGGTTTCTACTACAAGTCAGTTTAACCTTGTGTCTAGTGTATTAAGTTTATGAAAGGCCCATGGCACATATACATCTCACATTAGTTAGGCCCACTTGTGGTTGTTGGATATGTCGATCGGTTCCGAGCAGGCTTCTACCATAAATAGCAACTAACCTCATGTCTATGTGTCATTTATGTATATATTTAAGCCATTATATATATATATATGCACACACAAGCAAACAAATATATATGTATATTTGTTAAGGGGACATTTTAAATTCAAACTCTAACCTAATCATATTTATTACGCTAATATTACGTTATTTACATTTAAATAATTAATATAATAATAGCGCCTAATTAACGTAACATTCGTATAAACGGGAAACATTTTAATTGGGATGGAAATTGTCATTTATTAAAATTAAGGCATATAAGTCTAAATCTTTCCATATTCTACCGCTACAACATAACATGATGGCATAATGAACATATAGCAAATAGCAGTAATGGAAAACATACATATACATATCAATTACAACTTGTATTCTAGGCATGTAGAAAAGGTTTCAATATTAAATTAAAAGTAGAGTATTTCATACATTCAATCTATATTTCACTCAATCTGTAACGAACCAGAAAATTCGATGCTCGAATTTTCGACACCATTACATCACGTGTCCAAAACTCGAGTACCGAACATACAGAAAGTTATTAGAAAGAAGGTAAAGGGTGAGATAAGAAAGAAATATTAGAATAGAAAAATAAGAAGAACACAACATTAGATTCAGAGTCTCACATCGTAGCGGAACAAAATATAATATAGAAATAATCTTTATTGAGAGCTTGAAAATACTTACAAAACATCAGAGTACAGCTTACAGCCAACACACCTAGATAGTTATAATAATCTGTCCTCATATACCATACACAACAGAATAATATAATATCATACATCTGAACTCTTCCAGCTCATCCCTTCACACCATCTGATACCTAAACCTGTACAACCCGGTCTAACCGAGCATTACAAATATTTGGCCAGTCTGGTGAACCAGATGAGAACAACTCGCAAAGTTTTAAGGGGATCATCCAACTTGATTTTAAAGTTCAAAATCTTTCGAAAGAAAGGATAATCGTAAGACCAAATCCACACATAAACACGAACGGTTTTTACCTTACGATAACCCAAAACATTTTGAAATCATATACTCGTCTGATATTATAATACTGTCTAAATACAAATAAATAACAATCTAGCGGAACGCTTGCATCTCACACTCCTTATATATAGTATACAATCAAAACCGCGGGCGCTTATTGGAGATTGGATTCCGACTATGACAAGGTATTGAACCACCTGCCGATAGTGTATCTCTAGAGGCAAATACACTGGGTTCAACAAGAACGTCTTGCAATCCGGCCTACACATGACCGACCACTCATTTCGCTTGAGCGTATCGAATGTATATCACCAACGATTAGGATCAGCAACCGTTCCCGAAATGAGACAGCATCGATAGATTAAAGAAGGAAAAGGAATTTCTCTAAATAGGTGATTATACACCCTAATGGGAGCGAACCACATAGCGATGCTGACTGCCTGATTTTGGTCATTTCCTGGTTATGAGGCTTGAGGTCATAACGTATCTTTTGGAAAACCTGGCCACCATTCACTTTGAATGCCACATCGACAAATCCTCCGCCAGAAATCACTAATTGATTTCCACAAAAATAATCCGGTTGTTAAATTAAGAGAAGGTGTCTTCTCCGCCGCCATAGAAACACGTTTGAGGAAATCAACATACGTAATCCCTTTGGAAATACTCTATCAGACATCCATCTATACAAGTTGTCTTGGGACTGGACAAACCGAAGGTACTCTCCTACTGCATCCTTGAATTACCCTATAGATCAGTAGCGAGTAGTCCTTGCAATCCGTAAAATTTCACTTATGACCGAATCACGTCATAATACCTCTGGCTATTCAACCAAAGAATATTCGACAAGTAATTCTTCTGCTTATGAAGATCTACGATCTTCAACAACTCCATCTCGCTCAACATTTGATATCTTCAACGTTTACGTATTCATTGGTCGGAATGGTTTTCGAATATAAATTTGATCCCGATCTTTCCATACCATCAATCGTATTGGCCATATTTGATAGTCGGTTATTTAACTATCAAATAAACAACCATTCAATCATGAAAATAAAATGAATTCATTGATTCAGTACTTAGCAACATTTGGCCCTTTTTAATTTAAAACAATTTAAAAACTTCTTAACCTTTCAGTATCTTAAAACACAGTATTTACTTATTATTTTATTATAAGAATATGCACAAAGCCCTTTTTCAAACACTTTAACATTAATTAATATATATATATAAAAATAAACAAATATTTGAGTTCAATCGAATTCCATATAAAAACATTGTTACAAAGTCACTTTGATTTCCATTTGTTGGAAAACAAAACAAACACTTATTTCCCTTTTAAACAAACCCATTCACTCTCATCCCATTCATAATATTGTTATATTCTTACCAAATCTCCTTTTATCTCCTTTACATTGGAAATATCATTTATATTCTTAAATACTTTTTCTTTTCTTTTCATTACTTAACTCCTTATCAGCTCATATTATTCCACTTCTAATCATTCAACCATTTTCAATTTAAAAATCTTGTTTCTACTCCATTCATGATTTCACTTAATTCTATTATTAAGTATCGTTAACTTAAAATTCACTTTTATCGTCACATTCCTTTTTTATGAACTTTATTTATAAACTCAGGTTTAAAAAAATCCTTTTTATCTCAATCTCCTTTTCACTTACTTCAAATGTTAAATAAACATTTATCTAAATTATTGCAATAGCTCAAAATCTCCTTTATAACTTCGTTATAAAACTGGGGTTTAATATTGAACTCATTGATAATCCCTTCTTGATACTTAATCATATTCAATTCACCATTTGGTTACTTACTTAAGTGTATCTCATTTAAGAAGTAATCACTTAAATTATTATTAATTAAAATAACAGTACACTTCATTATTAACCACCGTTGAAGTAGTTAAATTCTTTACTAATAAATATTAAATTTCCCTATTTAAAATCTTATTAAAATTAACAAATGCTTGTTAAACCGTTTATTAGGTTATTTAACAATAAACTAATTTACTTTAATAATCAAACCCTATTTGAAATATTCATTTCAAAAGATGGTTTTCTCGTTAATTAATCCCAATTAAATCCTTCCTTTAAATTAATTAGTAATATAATTAATTTAAATAATCACATTAACCATTTCTTCGAACAATTATTCCACTCCTAACCATTCGGTTAATATCTGCTCATTTACATATAAATCTCATTAGTATAAGAAATCACTTTTTAAAATCATTTAATGATAATTTATAAAACTTTAAATAATAAATAATAAATATTTATTTCCTTTTCAAAATGACTTAAATTCTGATTAATAGATTAAGGATCGATTTTTAGTTATAAAACAAATTTTATTACTTCATTACTGTCGATTCATCTGACGGTAAATCAATATTTATAAAACGATATATTTTTGGGCCAACTGTTACCAATTACTCAACCAATACGGTCTATTGGTTAAAACAAAACAAATGTTGAATTTAGCTTCAACAATCAATAATCATGTCAATCATCCAATCATATCAGTCAAACAGTTCATAAGAAAATAAACAATAAATTTGATAAATCCCGTTGGATCCCTCCAACCTGTTTTTCCCTGCATCCAAATACGTTATTTCAACAATATTATTTTATCTAGATAAACAAATATAATCTTCAACCATCAAACAACAATCCAAACATCCATTAACTAATTAGCAATCATAGCACACAAATATTTAAAACCCAACTTAGATAAAATATAAGTGGGATAAAACTGAGTGAGTTGAACTCACCTTGATTCCATCCGTCACAGAAACAATTCATTTTTAATAACTTGCAACTGCGTCCAAATCTGTCCAAACCAGCTCCAAAATGTTACGCTGGTTGGTACGGTTCCAGCGTCATTTGTTTCATCTGATCTGTTGATGTATGATGTAGTAATAAAATTAATATATATTCACTTAAATAAATTAATATTATTAAACCTCTAATAATGATATCTAATTTCTGCTTAAGTTAATTAACTTCAATTAGGCACGATTTTAAAGTTTTAGTCACGGTATATATATAATTAAATTAGCCTGCTAGTCCTTGTGTTGGCACATTTCCGTATGGAGGTTTCCATACCAGGTTGATATAGTATTAGGCCGGTTAACTATAGTTAGGCGTGTATATATATATATATAAACTGTAACTCATGTTATAACTTTAACAGTCGGTCTACGTTAATACCCAAATATTAGGCATGAATTAAATTCTCCTTAGACCACGTTATCACTAAACAGCTGGCGTTAATAAAAATTTAGGGGTTTAATATATGATTTAGGCATATTTGCATAGGTAGGCAAAACAATTGAATATTATTAGGCACTTTCGAATGGATGGATATATGTACCAGGTGCGTATTAATATAATATTACATAGGTTAACATGATAAGGTAAGACTCAGACTAAGCGTATTATAAATATATAATTAGTCATAAAAATCTCGTTTAGGCTCATACCCAGTTTTCACGAATTCAACTATTCATACTCCATCCATTATTACCGCTTACTGAGTCTTTGAACTCCATATCCTTCACCACGTTAAAACAACAAGCCTTTTCCTGTTCTCACCGCCAAGCACTGCTCGGTGCTCACGCAACCCCCTTTGCCTTCGCCTTGCTTCCAACGTCGACGCTCCAACCACCTCAGATCCAAACTGGCGCCAGTCTGCTCTCAAACCGCCGCTCCATACATCATGTCACCTCCATTGTATTGCTTCACCGAAAAGCCTGTTCCAGCGTACGTACTCCCCAACTTCAACGCACCTCTGTTCAAACAATTTACCCTCACGCAAGTACTCCCATTCCTCCAAAGTACAACTGTCTTTCTCATGACCCATTCCTATTTTCACAGCACACCACCCCCATACAGTTGAATGACGGATTGCGCCACCACATTACTTCCTACACCCAACTCATCAACTGTTCTGCTCGAAATCTCCTTTCCAGTTACTTCTTTCTAGTTGCTCACTACTGCAAATCCGCTTCAGCTACGCAGTAAATCGCAAAGATAAAAACTTCCCACTTTCTAACGTTGTTTCCCTTCTCCATCTCATACATATTTTCGAACCACTGACACTGCTAGTCTTACGCCACTCTAGCTCTCCGCCCAAATGAATTGCTCCATGCAGTTTCATACTCAGTTGGCATGAGTTTATAGGCTCACATTTATAGGCTTAAGTTAACACTATAATCTTTTTGCTCAGTACGTATTTGCGAGCCATTGAAGCTTGCTATATGTTTGTTGCTGAAAGAAGTTGGAGTTTCTGGTATATTTATACGCAGAGAGCCATGCCATCCAAGTTATCGTTTAGCTGTAGCCTAAGGTAGAGTATACAGGATGTGATTACACTTGCAGCGAAGTGGATGGTTGTACCGCAGTAGCATATACATAAGGGAAAATGTAGGCTACCTATGTATACTTAAATCTATGGGTAGGTATGTAGGATATTTTCAGTCGGCTTGTGCACAGTAGCTTGTATGTAGGACGGATAGGTGTAGCGTTTTTCTCTTCATATAAAAATAGGTTAGCTTGGAGTTTTGGTCTACTCCATTTACTTGGGAATAAAGTCTTGGGAAAGATTAGTCTGCATAGGCATGTGCAATATTTCCCATCGGAAGGCTGTGTATATATATTATTTCGAATGTACAAGAAGAGGGAAAAGACTTGGTTGCTGCGCACATTTCAAATCAGTGGGAAAATGTATACTTGCATGTGCAGCTAAAGAAAAGATAGGGACCGAGCTGTTTTGATTTAGTCATGCAGAGGAAAAGAATAGAGGTAGCCGTAAAAATAAAGTTTGCATGTTCTTGGACATGCATAGGTAAATAGAAATCTCTAGATGTCATACGTGATTTGATTAAATGTAGGGGAAGAAGGTTAGTTGTAGTGTACTTGTTTACGCCTGCTTGAGTTTTCTTATCCTTCTCTGTGTGATGTAGAGGTGGATTCATGTGTAGTTGGGTGTTCATACATATGCGTAGCTTATAGATATAGGATGAGAAGAATTTAGTAGCTGTTGTTTTTCAATTCATTTGATTACCCATGTGTCTTCTTTTAAGGGGAGTATGAGTTAGTGATTTGAAACCACAGAAGAATCCGAGGTAGCCTAGCTGAACTAAGTTTTCACTTCTTTAGGCGCACGTAGCTATGCAGTGTTCCAATTCCTTATGAACGAAGTATATTATTTATTTTATTCTAATTCATAGCTAACTGTGCAATATATATACAATTCACGCAAACTCCAAACGAAATAAAAATAGACGTACCGCTACGTTTCAATGTTTCGGGTCCAATGAAATTAATTTTATTAAAAATTGACACCATTTGCACAACGTCGTTATTTTAATTTATCGGTTCACCCTTAAATTTCATCTTCCGACAAAACAACTCCATTTAGCTCCAAACTGAAAATATAGTAATAATTAGCTATACGTATTCCAATAAAAATTTGTTTTGTCGAAAACAGAGATCGTTTGAAAAGAAAACATTTGTAAATGCCTATAAAATATATCAAACAAATTTCCATGTGCGAAGCACGGGCCTCATCATATGGTAAGCAATGCATTGATTTGAACATTCTATTTCATATGATTATTTAACTCCGTCATCAATTTTCATTGAGCGTTTATATTTGTACCAATATACATGAATTTCACATCGTAGATTACAGAATACCTCAACATCTACTAGTTCGAATTATATAAGTATACGTTCAAACTTCGTTATATAAACGAATTATATATTATAAATCCATTTATAATTTCGAATTAATATTTAATATAATAAAATATATTAAATATATGATGGCCAAAAGTATGGGACGTTACACAATCCACCCTTTTTGTGGTGTTTTACACCCAAAAATGTCCGCATTTGACTTATTCCAATTTATGAATGCGTTTACACGCAAACTAGGATCCAAACCCAATTCAATTATGAAACAATTCAAATTCCAACCTTTTTAGGCCAAATCAAATGATAATAGCGGTGAATTGCATAAAATATAGATAATAATACAATACCCATGTTTACCTTTAATTCAATACAAAAACCACAATTCTACAAAACCAATATTACATGACAATTTCCTACGTGATTACAAAGTAGAAGATTTGGGGATTTTTCACATTTTATTATCGCATAACCAAATCTTCATAGGCATAACAATTTGTATAGCAAACTGATAATAATATGAATATGTCTTTAAGTAAAACTAGATTCCACTCACAAATCAAGTGGAGATGTGATAGAAATCTCTAGATCTGCGATGGTTCTCAATGTCCAAGCGGGCTCTGATTGATCTCCTGACAATATAAATATAAGAAACATATAATTAGATTCTTATATGTATTGTTTATGCTAAATTCCATCTTCCTAAACTTATAAAAATTGAAATAGAGAGATATAGGAATGGAGGTAGAGAAGTAGAAGAACCATCACCCTTTTTTCTCTTTAATTTTCTATTGAATTCAGCAGCATGGAGGCAGAGGTTTAGAATTGTTAGTGTTTCTAGTGTGTTGTTTGAGGGGCTATTTACACTTGCTCGTGTGAGTAGGATCCATCGGATTTATAAAAAAAAAAATCGAACCATCCATATAAACATAACCTATTTTGAAAACTCTAATTGCATAGCCTTATTGGATTGTTCATTTTTTATTAATTACGTTCTTTATTTGCTTAATTTCTTGCCTTTTATTACCAATCCTTTTCCTTATGTATCACATCCTTTGTCCCCTTGTCTTTATCTATTTATTTGGATTTCAAATCCACTTAAGGGAAAGTTATTGTTGTCTAAACATGTAGTTTATCCCTTATATATTAACAATTCAAACACATACAGTAACACAATTAATTCTAGTTACATATTCCATATATCCAATATTCTCTATCCCCTTGATATTATCTTATGTCCAATTTGAAATTTTGAATTGCCCTCTTTTTATTTATTTATTTTAAATTATTATTTGGACAATGTATATAATATTCACATAATTATATATACATATAATTTCTCCGTACACTGTCCAAATCCAATTGTTCATAACTTCTTCATATGTTAACCTTCTTAAGCATATTATTTATGAAAACGATGTAGAATTTCGCCACAAATCCAAGTAAAAGAGTTTTGTAGCCAAATTCCTAAAGTTGAAAAATTCCATTTTCCAGCCATATCATTTAATTGCTTGTTTTAATTATTCAATTTATTTGTTAATACTTATGAATTTTACAGGCTGTTACAATGACGAAAATATGGAATTCAAAAATTGGTTTTATCGCCGTAAAGCAAGAATTGTCAACTTACTTCTCTAATATACTATCAATCCTCATTTTGAAAATTTCAATAACCTAATTCGAAAAATTAGTAAAGCCATTTTTGCTATTTTTGGAAACTATGACATCAGTTGGGCTCAAGTGATTTTAAGTGAGTTTCTACCAAAGGATTTGTCGTAAAAAGAAAATATGTTATAACATGGAGTTTACCTTACTCGTACTTTCAAATATTTTGGTGTTAATTTTAAAGGAGAAAAGTTTATTTCTAGAAAAGTTTTCAGCTCTGGAAATAAATCTCTTATGAAGATTCCACTAGTATTTCAACCATATGAAACATTCACGGAAAAAAAGAAAGATTGGAACAAGAAGAAGAAATTGAACAAATGGATATTGAAGAAGAGGAAGAAGATACTTCCTCAGAAAGTGTTGAACTTCCCGCAAACCCTTCCAAGAAAATCATTCTCAAAAATCAAATGATTCTAGCCAAAAAACAAAAGACACTAAAGAGATCATTTAGTAAGGAATTTGAAAAAATGTCCACTAAAATGGGCAAGTTCTTTGGGAAAGTTGGAAGAAAACTTGGCTTGTCCTTATCCTCCTCCGCTGAATTCAAAGTTTACTATCATGTTATATTCGCTTTTATTTCAATTTACGTATTGTTATCTCATGTTATGTATTACTCAAATGTATTGTTATCATTTGTATGAATATATATAAGTTGAAAAAAATCACATGATCACAAAATACTTGAAAATTTTAAAATACATACATACGTATATATATATATATATACATGTCGGCATACATACATGTATTTGTCAACATATAACCGTAGGAATTTCAAATTTATTTAAATTTGAAAACTACTTTAACCAACTAGTGTCTGTTCAATTCAAACGAATTCCAGAGCCTATTTATAACTATTTCTTCCAGAAAAACTCATTTATTCATTCCTCCTTCATTCCCTTTCATCATTTCTTAATAAAACTAAAACCATGGCTTCCCAAATTCAAAATTTAAGTGAAAATATTGAAGAAATCCTTAAGTCATTCAAGAGTGTTCGCTTTATCATTCTTTGCAATCAGCATCACTTAAAATTAAGTCAAATATAGATAAAAAAAACAACAAGAGAAGCATTTTAATGTAGTTCGATAGATGATTGCTTCTCTTTCCAAAGTGATGACAATAACATCACCGGAGCACCTCTCACCAAAGACGAAGACTGGGACGCTATAAAGGATGATCCCATCTTTGGAGGAGATGGTTGGGTAGAAATTCCTAGAAGTTTATGAATATGTCTTCAAAAAATTTGCATGATTTCCTTGGATAGTTTTGAAATTGACTTTGGTTTGTAACTAAATAACTTTAAGATCGATTTGGTTTAATTTGGATGGCTTGAATGTATTGATAAGTATTATATATATTGAATTAGATTTATTGAATTGTATGCTTTAAAATATAGTTTGTCTTAATATAGTTCATAATCATTCAAGTTATTACTTAGAATAAGTAATTATTATATTTTTTTAAATATTTAGAATCACAATTGTCTTAGTTTTTAACTATGCCTTAGTTTTAAGGGGAGTACTAATGTTTAATAGGAATATATATAGTTTTTATTGATGACAAAAGGGGAGAATTATATAATATTGCTTAAATTTATGGGAAGTTATCAGTTTAATAGGAGTTAATGGAGTAAGATCAGGTAACTGGAGAATCAAGACATAAGGTATGAATATTTTATAAACTAAGGTTGTCATCATCAGAAAGGGGGAGATTGCCAGGGATTGAGATGTTAATGAAGACTGTACAGCTCAGACAATCAAGATTTCAAAGTAGAAGACTTGAAGATACAAGACTCTCAAGAATTCAAGAGTTCAAGAGATATAAAGTAATGGTGTCAATATATCTCATTAAAACTCTGGTCAGCACTGAGTTCTTTTTTCAAACAATTTCTTAATATATTTCAAATGATTTCAAAAGTACTTCCTTATTTTAAATCTATACCTCTTTATTCTTAATTCTATTTTAAATCCCTAAGTTTATTTTAACTTCTTCTTTAAAATTATACTTAATATATTTAAACTCCTAGTTCAAATATTTATTACTTATAAATTTAATTCTAATTTTATCATAGTTACTTATGTTTTTTAATTATCTTATTATATTTATTAAGTTCTAATATATTTATAAATTTTATTTGTATATTTTTATATCATTATATATATATATACTTTTTAATCATTTTAAAATCATCTTAATATATATTTCCACTTGAAATACTCTATTTTAATATAAAGGAATATAGTTTGTTTTAACTCAGAAATCATCATAATTTATTTAAACACTATTTTCTTTGATTTAAAAATCATTTCTTGAAAAAAAACATGTATATGTTGACATATGTGCTGTTGCCTTTTATTTTATATTTTGAATATTGTTTCTTTTGAATTTAAACCTTTTCTGAATGGTTACTACTGTTTTAAAACCATAAGTAGGCTTCATATTTCAATTATTAATCATCTTCTTCTTCTTCCTTTCTCTCTTTTTCCATTCTTCTTCTTAATTTCTCAAAATCTGTAATTACTCTATCGATTTTCAAAAAAAAAAAACAGTCTCTTTCTCTTACGATTCTACATCAAACTCTCTTTGAATTTCAAGTGCTACTCAAGAGTTATAGGCTGTTTGTATTCAAAGATCACAAGATCAAGTTCTATTGAGTCAATACTTCAAAACTGATACTGAGAAAAGGTGTGACTGTAGCCTAAAAATCAATTAGGTGGTCTTGTAGCCTGGGTAAATCAAGAGAGCGCCTTGTGCTCGTAAGTATGTGGTGGTGGATCTCATGACCATTGAAATCGAGGATTGTAATTTGAATATTATATTGAAAAAAAATCTACACAACCCAGAGTTATGTGAGACTGGATGTAGGGTGACTTCGAACCAGTATAAAATCCTTGTGTGTACGTTCCTTTAACTACTTTTTTTTTTGTTTTTTGCATCCATGATCGATCCTGTGATTGTCGATATTTATGACTTGCATAACATTCTGTTTCATCCAAAAAGATTTCAAGAAATTAATAAAATCCATAAAACACTATTCGTCCCTCCCCCTCCAGTGTTTAGTTTTCCTTAAGATCCTTAATCCGCATCTCCAACATGTACTTCGTCATGGAGGAGGGTTTGATTGTTTTATGTGAAAAACAATTTCCCGCTGATCGAAGGAATTATGTCACATAGAGGAGCACTAGGGATAGGATTTTGTCTAGTGGTTGATGACAATGGTCGATTTTTCTCCATTGGCTGATGGCGGTGATAATGAGACGTTATAAGGCTAAACCTATTAGTTCCCATGGTTGAACCTATTTGTGCCCATGTCAAACTCGGTGAGTTTGATGGCGAAGGGAAGCTTCATATTTTGTACACGATGATTGGATGTGCTCAAGTGGGACGACATTTGATTGATGCAGGATTTGATGGCCATAGGTGTTAGTGGTGATGTAACAAGTAGATTGAATGCGACGATGAAAAATCTTTTAGGTCATATTTGTTTCAGGTGTGATTTTTGTTCAAGGAAGCGAACCATAACATAACAGGCTGTGTTTATATGGCGGGGGCCGAGCCATAGTTTCGGTTTCAATTGATTATTCGAATTGAGTAGAAATATGCGAGTTGGGCCTTTGGTTGCTGAGTTTAGGAAAGGAATATTACAATTTATTTGCTTTGAAGTTAATGTAAACAAAATGTGACTCTTTTAAAAGCATAATTTGCTCAACATAGATACGTTCAACCATGAATTTTTGCGCTAGGCTCGTATCTACAATCAGAACACATTGGTATAATTTATTTTTAGTTGAAGTATATAATACTGATAAAATAATAATGTCTAAATTTAGTTGCGTAGTCTTAAATAAATGACGTGGTTAATATTCTTCACTAATGAAATTTGTTTAGCGGAATAAATCTCCATTAAACTATTATGTTAATTTGGATATTGTTTATAGGTCAATAAACTTAATATTGTGTAACAACCCTGTTTTTGCATTGTAATTATACATGTATAAAATTAAAATAGGACCGTTCACGTTAATTGCACACACTTAATTGAATAGACTATTCAATGAATATGAAACGGTTTTCGAGTAAGTAATGTTGTATAATTAACTTAGCGAGCAAATAAATATGTTTTGTTACTCAATGTTGGATTTACAAATAAATAAGTGAGCGTCAAATGGAATGAAAAATAGTTTGATTGTCCAAACAAGATTTATAGAACATGATGATTTGTTTAAATTAATGGAAGTTTTGAATGTAGACAAATCAAATAAAATGCTGGTTGTAAATAATTGGAATACTTGGGAAATAAATTTATTGTGGTTGAAGGTTGAACTAACAAATAAAAGCTAAAATGCATCAAATACAATAGATTGTCAAGTTATCAAAATTCAGTTTATAAAAGAATTGCACATTAGCCTTAAAATTTGTTTTTTATTAGAAATTAACTAAATTTTTTTAAGATTTAGTAGTCCAAACACTTGAAATCTAAGGCCAAAAATTTTGTATCCTTATCTTTAACGTGTCGCCTCATTCAACAATGGGGACATCGAACCCTAACACCTTCATTCTCAAAATTAGATACCAAAAAAACAACGAAAACGAACAAATGGATTTGCTTAAATCTTGAGGCGTGCAGAGAGAAGATTGGTGAGTGAAGCACATAACGAAGGGGCTCGCTATCGTAGTATGGGGCGACCATGTTTGTGGTCCATCGAAGCTGAGGAGATTTCATTGTGCGACATAGGTGGTGGTGAAGATGTTAGACTGTGCCTGGGGTGCGTGATGCTAGGAGATGTGGAAATGCAGGGTGTATGTGATTTAGGGATTGTTGAATTGGAGGAGAAGCAATCTAAGAGCAATGTTGGATATACTATACATGGTGGCTTTGAATTGAAGAGGGACATAAGGCTGTGGATGATGAGGTCAATGATGCAACGATATAGAACATTGGTATAATTTCTGAATTGGTTGAAGCGTCAATTCGGCGAGTTTCCCCTTACTCACATCTGTGTTTACTTCTATTTTAGTTATATATAAAACGTTATTGGTTTATAATTGATTTGCTTGGCTGATTAGATGGTTGAATTTGAGTTGTATGATTAATTTAATTTCTTGATTAGTGTGATTGTCATAGAATATTAATTTGGTTATTGTGCAATTAATTCTGAAATTGTGATTACTTGATGAATTTTGAGTTGGTATGATGTTCGTATTATAGAGGGGATGTTTTCTATCATTACTTTTGAATTGTAGTTGTATGAATTGTTCATTTTTGCGATTGATCAATTTTTATGGTCTTATATAATTTGAGAAAGCTTTTATATATATATATATATATATATATATATATATATGGTCATGTGTGTGTATATAGGGAAAGTCTATTTTGACACAATTTGGTGGCACAATTGATGACACAATGAATTCTCACCATTGGATTGCCCCCTGAATTCCACCTTCCCATGTAAAGACAAAAAGATCCGATGGTGCAGATCTTTTGTGTCACCATTTGTGTCACCAAATTGTGTCAAAACAGACGCTCCCATATATATATATATATATATATATATATATATATATATATATACAATAATAATATGACGTTCTAGATTATAAACTATAAATTAAAGTATAAAAGATAATTTCAAATATTGGTTTGTAGTTCAAAGTATAAGTAAATCGAATTTAATCATATTTATGTACAAATATATACTTATTTAAGTAAATATTAGCGTTTAATTTACATTATACACAGTTATATAAATATGACAAATTAATTTGATTATACATATTTTATAAAGTTTACCTCGTTTTATTTTATTATAATATTTTAGAACAATTCTATATTTAACTTTTCCTAAGTGACTTAAAGTATATCACTTCAAATAAATAATTTGACAAATTTTCATTTTCACTTTAATACGAAATAGTCTT
The DNA here is from genome assembly GCA_030737875.1 of Allium sativum. NCBI lineage: Eukaryota > Viridiplantae > Streptophyta > Magnoliopsida > Asparagales > Amaryllidaceae > Allium > Allium sativum. The sequence continues at coordinate 962,711,884 of CM060918.1, forward strand.
AGATAATATTTAGCATGTTATTGTGTTTGTTTTGTACATAATATGTTTATTAAGAGATTTATACAAATTTGTAATGAGTGTTTATATTTTTCAAATATTTGAATTATTCTTTGAGTATTATTATTTTATTTGTCTTATTTGTGAATTATACTGGAATTTCATGTACTCCTCAAATAATTCTTGAATTCAGTGGATATTTGCACAATTTCTGAATTTTCTATTCTTATGTAAATTCTTATATTGTGAATTATTCACGGTTGATTTAATTTGATTGATGATTCGAATAAGATATAGGAATGACATCTTTTATATGATTTATAAAATTTATATTCTATGTAATGCAAAATTTGAATAAATAAGTTGGTGAAACCATTGGGTACAGGACTTTCAGTGTCACTATCCTAGTTATTCATCAGACTTGTTGTATAGATTATTTAAGGGTAAGTGTAGTGTGCGAGCAAAAAACAAATTAGTAAACAAGGTGATATAGGACACCGATATGTTATTTATTTGGTTATCTTTTGGTAGTGTATAACACTTAAAACAGGGATTAATGGTGTGGTATTTGTTGCGGTGAATACATATATATGTAGTAGTCATTTATAGATCTATGATTGTATTTAGCCATGCATCGGCTATTTATTATATACAGTACATTGGTAATGATATTTTGTAATAGATCGGTATTTTCATATGTACGTGCACTACGGTGCACTTGCTATTGTATTATATATGTGTAGATGTTTAGTTAGTAGTACTAGACTATCATTTACTAGCTTTCTATATGTTGCAGGAGTGTTCTAAAATGGCCACCATCCACCTTGGCGGCCAGATTATGCGGTCACGCCCTGGATCCATGGCATATTAACAGTTTATTATCGTTATTAGTGTATGTAGTGCCCCTAGTGCCAACTAGGCTAACAGTCAGGGAAGATGTGAGTATCGTAACAGAAGGTGTTACACGTTGACGTATAAATGGTGGATCATTGTCTACTAGCAGATGAGAGGTGGAAGTAACCGATGACTGTACGAGACATGAGTGTGGGTCTTCTTGAGCAGATACGTTCGTCAGCCTCTCTTTGTAGCTCAGGTTCAGTATATAGCCAATACAAAGGATCCCGAGTATGATCAATCCCTGTTTCTTTCTTTGAGCGTATCGCCATATATTATTATTTATATGTTGTATTGTAATATTTTGGCCTATCTCCAAGTACTGTTATGTATAATTTGAGATACTTGGAGTTCCTATTGGTTTTTATATCCTCCACTGACATTCATTATCTTTTCTATGATTTTATCTTATGATAGTTGGTCTTGTATGCAGAGGATATTATATTTACGGAGATTGGATGATATTTGAATTTATTTACTTATTGGCCATTTATACATTGTGAAACCTTTTATGGAAATGATCCTTGAATTTGGTTGAGATTTGGATCTATATGACTGGTTTCTTGTATTGAATCTATGAACTCTATTTGGATGGATTTTAAATGTTGATTTCAGATCAATTAAGGTGAGACATCTTTCTGTTATTATTATTTAGAATGTACATAAATTGATCTGTTTATTATTTATACAGTACTCAGGTCAGACCGAAACATTTAGGGTAAAGGGATTTTGATACCAATTGTATTTACTGGGCTTAGAGGAGAATAGTTACTTGGTATATTATTTACTATCTTGTATTATATAGATTGATGTGTATATTGTTGTGTAATAAATTAAATGTGTGTAAAATGTTAAATACTATATACTATATTATCATTGCGATAACTTTGTGATCTCTATATTTTGTATATTCTGTATTGTTCTATCCTGCAGGCACATGTGTTACTGTTTTGTACTGATACTGCATACGTAAGGGCAAGTTGTATTTTAGAAAATTCTAATATGTATCCATGTTAGCCCAAGAGAATTTACACGTGTGTGCCCCTACAACCTTATTCTCCGTATTACCCGATAGTATTACCTCATAATACTCTTAGGTAGTACAGGTATAGAGGTAGGATCCATGCAATTGATAAGTGAGCTATTGATTGATTTACATATATACATGTTTATAAAATAATAGTGATATGACCAAGAAAGAGAAACCCAATTTGTTGTAGCTTATCAAAGTGCCATTGTAATCTATAAACAATAATTGAACAAATGTTTCCAAGTCATTAATAATCATTAAAGATAATTTAAAAGTAATTAACTATAATATTAATGATGCATTAAAGACCATTAATGATGTTTCAAAAGTAATTAATTAGCTTAATGAATTTTTAATAGTAATTAATTATTTCATTAATGGATTTTTAAATTGTTACTTATTAGTAACAATCAAAGTTAATTAATTATTTAACTACTAATACTTAAGGGCTAATTATTTTATTAATATTTTAAAGCTGGTTAATTTTATATTCATAACGTTCAAAATAAATAAATATTTATTTAAAGTTAATTAATTATTTTCTTAATAATGTTTAAAGTTAATTAATAATTTTATAAATGATGTTATGGTTAATAAATTATTTTACTAGTAATGTTTAAATTTATAACTATTTCAAAAATAATCCTTTAAATATAATTATATTTAATTGATAATGTTTTGAAAGTTAATAATTCTTTACTAATAATTTTATTTCAAATTTAAAAAACATTTTTAATGGTGTTTGAATATAATTAGTAATTTATTAATAATGGTTTAAAGATAAAGTTCATTAAGTGTTTTATTAACAATATTTAAAATTAATTTATTACTCTATTTATAAGGTATTGAAGTTAATTTATTTAATCATTTGTAATGTTTAAAATTAATTAATTTAAGTAAAAATGTTTATAAATAATAAGTTATTTTGAAGGAGACGAGTGGTCCTTACAAGGAGGAGAATGCTTATGTAATTTTATTCCACACAAAAAATAGAGCTGTCAAACAGTATGACAGGTACAAAATAAATAATAAATTATTTTGTAAAGGATTTTACTTTGTAAATAATAGATTGAGATCAAAGGTATTCCTTGAGAATTTAAAATACTATTCCATATATGACTATGTTTACTTAGGAAAGTCAAGTCGTAGATAAGTAAATTATCCTTTTTAAAATCATGGTCATACGGAGATGCACTATCTCTATTTAAAACTGAGTGGTTTGGGGTTATAATAACTGATATTTTAAATGACTTATGTTTTGACATGTTTAATAAGATTTTGTAAGAGAAATCCTTCTTATATGCTCTTAGAATATACTTATGAATTTTTGCAAAAACAATAACTGAAGAGATTTAATTAATAAGATATTAATTAAACAAGGCTTAGTAGTTTCCTAGGAAATTGATTCTATGATTGATTATTGATTATTTAATAGTTAAATAACTGAATATTAAATATGGACTAGTATGCACCAGAAATATATATGGCAAGTGATAAGGAGAACTCCACTATAATGGTTAGGTTGATCCCTCCTCTTATGTATTTCCATTATTTCCTGAATTAGCATGGTTGGTTTAGAAAGATCGAGATCAGATATGATATCTGAAAACCTGTAACAGCCCGCATTTTACGTATCGAAGGGTCGTAAAATATTTTAATTTCATTCCCTGAGGGTTGGATCATTCTCATCTTTTGATATGTTTCTTATGGGGATGTGAGACATGTCCATAATTTTTACCAATTTTGTTTGTGACCATTTTGCCCCTGCCAATCTTGTATAGGAATAACTTTTGACTCAGGTCGAATCAAAGGGTGAGACATGTGCCATTGGAAAGGATTTGATGATTGTCTTTCCATAGAGTGGTTACATTAAAGTTTTGGCTCAGCGGTTTGGGAGGAATCACTGTTTAAAAGTTTTTCAGTTGGCTGTTCAGGTTTGGAGAGCCACAATGGACTGATTTGGAAAGGCCCATTAGTGGGCTGATGGATGGGTATAAATAGGGAGTAAGGGATATGGGAAATGGTTTTAGTTTTCCACTCTCTCATTTGGTGCCTTGTGCTCCTCCTTCCTCTAACACCTTTCCACCATTGAAAATCAAAATCCAAAGAGGGAAATCATAGATCTATACCATTTGAGGCCAGATCTACATCAATTCAGGCAAGAGTTCATCGGATCAAGGTGTTTGGTGCGAGGTACTTGCTGTCTGGATTCTTATTTCATCAATTTTAGCTTGTTTTGGCAAATTAATGAGTGATTTACATCTCTCACATGGATTCAATGAAGTGTACGAATGTTAGATCATGTTTTTCATCAAATTCAAGTGTTTTCTCATAGATCTACACCATTATATGCCTATTTTCATATGAATCACCCTATGTTCTTACCTAGAAAGTTTGTACCATAATTTCAAGCTATTTCATACATTTATGTAAGTTAGATCTCTCATTTTGATCATATGTTCATTCTAAAGGTTTTGGTGAAATTTACATCATTTTAGTGATAATCGTCATATTCATGTTGTTAGCGATGTTATGGCATGTTTGTGATTGTATTTGTTGAGTTAGATGAGTTGGTTTCGTCGAACGAATCGTTTAGGCAAAGCTTTGGTCGAAATTGGAGTTACATTGAAGAATGCAAGTTTTGGGTCGAACATGGTGTGGGTCGGTCATTCATATTTATGACTTGGGGAGCAAGTCACAAGGGTCGGTCGAGCGAGCCATGGTGGGTCGGTCGGTCGTGCATGTGTGGGTCGACCATGAATGTTGGCTCGAGCAGTGTTTGGGTTAGTCGCACCTGAGTGGGTCGGTCGAACATGGATGTTGGCTCAAGCAGTGTTTTGGGTCGGTCGCGCCTGAGTGGGTCGGTCGAACATGGATGTTGGGTCGAGCAAGGTGGGTCGGTCGGGCAGGCCAGGGATCATTCGAACAGGGTTATATTCTTAAAATTTATATTTCCGGGTACGGCTTAGATTTGAACAAAAAGGTCTGGAAAAATATTTTTCGGGGCAACCCCCCGAATCCTACTCAAGCCACAGTGCAGTGGTGTAACTTGGCTCGGTGATGGTGTGACCTCGAAGTAAATTCAAGTAGGAAGGCTCGAAGTGTTTAAAATTGTTTGTTGATCGGTGTAGAACAGCAAATGAGATGACAACTCAAAGGTCGTGAGTTGGTAGATAATGGTTGCTCGAAAAGGTTGCTTGGGCTATGAAAAGTAGTCAAGTTGGATGACTAGAGATGAGAAGGCCGAGAGATTATCGTTGTCGTAAGTTCTAGCAGCTCAAAGCAGGGGTATGATGGGGGCACCCAAAAGACCGGTTGTAGGTAGAGTACCCTGGGTATCGTTGAAAGGCCTAGTTGTTAAGGTTGGACATGCATACGTAATATTGAAAGGCATATGGAGTTTGTGCTAGAACTGGGGTTACCATTAGCCCTTGACATATGGCAAGGTTGGCTGTCATATGATTAACGATGGTTTCGAACTAGGATTGGCGGTGATAGCCAAAGTCTGTCATGGTTGTGATTGGTTGCCTTGTTTGAATCGTCTCATGCAGATTGTCCATCGTCGAAGGAAATGTTCCTTGGGTGCTTGTCTGATATTGGTTTAGGCCTCTAGGGCTTGTGCTTGAGGGATGTTGAATTCGATTAGGATGATTTACATGAGATATATAATCTGGATGTTATGAGTGCTTACCATGATTGAATGGGTGTTCTGGTTTCCATGTACGAATGGTTGAATTGTTTATCATAAAGGCTATCACTGTCCGATGTGGGGAAGACGGGAGTAGAGTTCTTCTCTGGTGTTCGGTAGATTAGTTTGTTAGATGTTTTATCGCTCACTAAGACTGTTGTCTGAATCAAGGTTTTATGTCTCCACTTATTACCTTGGGTTGTTCATCCGATTGTGGATGGGCAGACTAAGTAGTAGTTTACAGGTGATTAGTGAGGACGATGCTGTTGTGCGGAGGCGAGCAGGAGGTTGACGTACATGTTTCACTACTATCTAGTATTTCTGTTTCCGCTGTTTAAGTGCTCTATGAGGGTTGTAGTGAGGCCTTATGTACAAACTTTAGTATCAGTTGGATAATCTTTCAGGATGTTAAGAAAGTTTCAAAAGTTTCCCATATGATGCTTCATTACTATTACCTGTTGTATATGTTCTATTATAATTTATCCTTGCGTTGTCAGTTCTATGAGAGGTTCCGCTTGTGTTTACCTACTCTGATGATCGTCCATAGCTGCATGGCACACTCTTCAGTGTATTATTCCTATTGTTTAGTGCAGGGGTTATGGGCGGTCGTCACAAAACCAATTAGAACTGGATTAAATTTTCAAATGTGGAAGATATCTTAAAGATGATGGAATCATAGATGAATTGAAGACAAATCTCCTCAAGTGCAAGGGTTAGCTGCTATTAATTCTAAGGATGTGGTGGAAGTTATGCCTTCCTTTCATTCTTAACCTGAATCACATGTATGGATAAATGGTGCCGTACATGGAGCTTGGAAGGCAATGTGAGCATTACAAGTGTGAGTTGCTAAGAGATGGAAAAGGTAATTGTGACCTTATAAGCTTCATACTCGATAATGACTAAAATATTGGATAAGTAATAGAGTTATTGGGTCATATCCATTAAGAGCCATTATCCCTCAATCTAGATTTATTTTTACATACACACACACACACAAAAAAGCATGCACTCTACACACGGGGCCAGTTTGGTGCACACTATTTTGAGTTTGGTGCCCTAGGAATGAGGAAATTTAGTCTATCATGTTACAAAAGGCAATTGGCTCTATGTTAGCAGAGGTCCATGAGAGACTTTCGATATATTTTCTAGAGGTGTACTATAGCAGACAACACCATTAACCTGGTAATTGTTTAAAATCCAACCTTTATTACAAGTCTTTACAATTTTAATTTTATAAATATTATGATGGAATTCGATAATGGTAACAATTTTAGCTATGATTAATATTTAATTGTAGATTTCTAAACATTACTATAATATCAGTGGATTTTATAATAAAAGTTTCTTGGTTTTCATAAGGTAAAAATCCATCCATGTTTATGTGCAATGTGGTCTTGCATGATTACTTTTATTTCAAAGGTTTTAAAATTTATAAAAATCAATTACTTTTGATTTGTGTTTGTTCATGTTGGTATATTAGACGGATTTGGGTATTCATTTTCTTATAACGTCTAGATCAGACCAAGCATATTTCTATATTAATGTTGGAATGCTTTGGAGTTTTAAGAGAGGAGTTGGAGGTCCAATACGCACTCTCATATACTCCTTTTAATTTTACCATGTTCTATTATGTTTGTTTAGTTGTATTTAATCAATATTTGTAACAAAGGTCATTACTGTTATATATGGCTATGGTAGGATTATTTACTATGACATTATGTATGTATATGAAATTACTTTTCATTTGGACCTATGTATATTTTAAATTACTCATCATGACTTAGATTTTGTTCTTTCTTTCATCAAATTATTACTAGATTCCAATTTTCATAATTTTTGAAATTAATATGTGAGCGTGGTAAATTTAAACGTGTTTCAGTTTGAATTTAATCGACTGGAAAATGGGCATTTTTCAAAAGGCCTCCATATTCGACAAAATTAGTTTTGTTAGGACCATATCGTCAAAACATAGCTAGATTTATTTTTCTAGAATTTTTAGAGTTAGTGTGTGGCCCCGGTAAATTAAAATGTACATTTAAATTTAATATATATTGATTTATATTTTAATTTTGCTAAAAACTGATTAAAACAGTCGAATTGGCTTGCGAAATATATTCCATTGTGTCCAGAATGGGGGTATTTAGCTAGGGACGACAGTTGTTGGATTTGAATTGGAGTTCGAATGGAAAGATAACTTTTTGGAGATTAAATTAATTAAATATATAATTATATATATCATGGTCAAACCCTCCCCCTTTTCCTCTTTCTCTCCCCCATTGATCAGAAGGCGGAAAAATAATAAAACAAATCGCGGCTTCCTTCCAGTCGCCGCACCCCACCGTGCCGCAACCCCCGCCTCCAATGCCGGGCACCGCACCCCTTCGACCCCCTCCGATGATCCCCCCTTCTCTCCTCCTCCCAAAACCCTAGACCACGGCGGAAAACCCCACCGTGGGCCGCCAACGTCGCCGCCCCTCCATTGAGCCACTCCCGACCACTAGACCCCTCTGTGCCGCCGCCCCTCATCCCCAATCCAGACCAGTGGGGCCCCCCTCGCATTAAAAATCAAAATTTTATATTTTCAGTGCGTGCGTTTAACCTACTGAGCTTCCACAACCCATATCTCCCAAATTGTGAGATTCGGGCCAAAACTCCACAGTGCCAAAATCAAAGAGCACGATTTTCTCTTCGATTTGATTATATGGAAGCCGTGTTTTGGACTGTGGAGTCACCCGGAAAACGAGTCCAAAGTCTACTGTCCAAATAATGTCTTTTCGCAAATTCTGGCGAATTGGAGCATTTTCGGAAGAAAGGCCTCTAGGCGAAAGTTGTTCGGAACAGCGCGTTTATGCTAGAAAAAAAAAGACGGCGTGAAGATTGGAGCTCGTTTGCAAATTATGATACTAGAACAGCAAATCAAAGCATCAAAAAATAATGGCAGAGTGGATCCCATTGTGAGAACTCCTTCTCACCCTAATTATTTTACAGTTAAATATATACTAGGATGCAGATGGGGCCTAGAATCCCCCGACACTATTTATTGTACAAACCATAGTCGTTTGTTTGGATTGTATTAGGGAAATTTGGATTGTGATTGTTAAATTGATTGTGAATTGATTTGGGGTCTTGTTGTTAGGATTGATTATTGTGTATTGCACGAGCCAGTATCAGGAGAGGGGTAATGCTAGACATTACTCTGGTTTTAATATCGTGCGGTTATAATGCCGAAATTTTCTAAAATAAATATTTATTCATTAAAAATATAATTTTTAATGTGTATATGAAATGTATAAAATATTCATGTGTTGAATAAAATGTTGGAACAATAAAAATATCATTTTCATTGAATGAATGTACCATTAAAAATATGCATGTGTTGAAATAAATATTTTATCGTTAAAAATATAATTTTTAACGTATATATGAATGGCATAAAATTCTCCTGAAATGAAAATAAATATTCATTTACAAATCGGAGATTTGTTTATGTACGCCCATTTAACTGACATGGATGGGACGATAAATTTTGCACATCGCCCAACTGCACAAATAATATTCAGTACTTGTTTGAAACCCCACATGAGTATTGGGATGATATTTTACATACACCAATCCCAATTGTTTAGTTGTATGTCATTCGATTGGTTGAAAGACTGTTGTAAGCGTTAATTATTTATATTTAATGCTAATGCGGTTGTGTAATGCACTCTGGATGATGGTTGATTGTGTACAATTATTGTTGTGTACATGTGTGTATGAAATCCATATAAATAACATTATATAGTAATTGACTGTGTCTGATTCCAATTCAGAAATAATGCATATTTTTAAAAAATAAATATTTTAAAATAATATTATGTAAAGGATTAAAATATAATTTTGTTGTCCGATTTGCAGTGGACATGAAAATATTGAAATGTATGAAGCCGTGTTGATTAGATTTGTGCCATTTTAACGCGAATGGAATTTATATCGATTTTATTCATTTTTATAATGAATATCGAAAAGGAAATGATTTCAAATCAGATATTTTGAAAATATTATCATTTAAATACTATAATGATATATATACATATATTAAATGGAAATATTATCATTTAAAACGAATTTATAAACGATTTATAAAATATGTTTTAAATGGAAATCGATGATATATATATATATTATATATATATATAATGGCCTGAATATGGCGCGGCCACGACCGTTCGTGAATTTTGACCATTGACTTCGAATTGACATTACTGGAGATCTGAACGTTGGATTCTCCTAAAACTAGAACCGTTGGGTTCGTATCGAAAAGAGCTTTCCAACGAATATAAGAGATTTGAAATCTAACGGTTGGATTTGTAATTATATCCAAATCAAATTTGAAAAGGTCATTGTAAATGCAGTTCGATGACCGTTTATGGAAATCGACTGAAAGGGCCTTAATAAAAATTTTAAAAATATTAATAATTTGTGTAAATCATAATAAATGATTTGGAAAGAATTAAGATGAAAGATTCTATGTTTGTAAGGATAAAAATACATTTTTATCAAAATGAACTAGTTATTAACTAGAAAGATAGTCCAATAATTTTTAAATAAATAAATTGGATATATGAAGGGTTTTAATAAAACCAGAAATTTCCAATATATAAATTGGAATGAAATTGAATAGAAATCATCTCTGGAATATTTCGATATTGGATTACGTGACTATACGGATATTTTGGAGGAATTTGGAAGATAGATATATATCGTTATTCCCCATACGATATGTGTTGGTTTCAGAATTTGATATCGAACATAAGCCGATATAATTTCTCTTTAGAGCCTTATATTTAATATTAAATTGGATTTTGGGTTTGTCATGAATGGTGTCTTCAGTAACACTGTTCTTAAGCCCCATGTGAAAAGAATAAATCTTTTAATTATGATTATTAGAGTTTCCAATTATATTTAGTAATTGGAATAAAATGGAATGTGAAATGGGTTTATTGTGAACTGTGTTTTTTACGACATTCGTTCTTTAACCCGATTAACAGTGGAATGTGATTTGGAATTTATAAATCATTTTATTAAGATTTAATGGAAATTTTCCAAAATAAAGTTTTCCAGTTTAATAAAATAACTTGGGACTGAATGGAATTCGATTTGGTAATAATCGAAGTGAGCTTTTATGGAGGAAGCCTGTTAATATATATGGAATTTAAAAGGCTTTTTCGTTATTCCATTTATATTATTAGTCGGATACGGAAATTGACATCGATTATATATTGATTTATTTTCCATTAAGACTCCATAATTAATGGAATGTGATTTTGGGTTTTTTGTGAACTGTGTTTTAAATGACATGGGTTCTTTAACCCAGTTAAAGACAGGATTACATGTCTAACATTGCATTTCGAACTATATTGTTGATCTCTGCTAAATATATGTCTGTTTGGTGGCAGAGAATTTATTCTCTTACTTAACACCCTTCTCTGAGACGAACGAGCTTGGAGGTTATATATCGGCAGAAATCAATGGTACGGTGTAGATTGTCGATGCAGCATGTTTGATTTCCCAAAGTTAAATAATCATTAATAATGATTGTTGGAAGATTAAAACTAAGTGGAGTTTTAATGAATCTTTAATTAGACTGAAATGCGAATGTGATAATTTAAATTATCAAATTTGGGAAATGATCAAGAATGGAGTACCACCAGTTTTACTCCAAGCGTTAGTTAAATCTTAAATTAGATTTGAACGTGAAATGGTAATTAAATTTACCGATAACACCATGGTATTAGATATGGAGTATTACCAGTTTTGTTCCATGAGATGAATAGGTTGGGATTGAGAAATTAAATAAATGATTACTTCGGTAAGGCTCGATAATTCCGACTAGTTGATAAACCTTAATTTGGTTTAGAATTGACATAAAAGGAAGATTAAAGAACAAATTTAAAAGAATTTATCTTTGATAAAATTAATGGGAACCTTTCCCAAAGTATAAGAATATGTGAATAAAAGAATATTCTGGATTGGAATGAGGCGTATGTTGTGTTTTTATAGCACTTGATTATAAGATACGTGAATTATTCGGAAAGGACGGGTTATACCCATTCTGAATAATTAATTCGACGATAAATCGACGATGAAGACGATGGTTGGAGACCGGAGGGCTTCGCATCGTTTGGATGATTACTAAAGTCTAGGATATACTATGGATAAATCGTTTATACCCATTGCTACATTTATCATAAAATAGGATATACCATGGATTATTGTGCAGAATGTGTAGAAGGGCCAATAACTCCTAAAGTCTAGGAAAGTGATTGCTTTTTCTATCAAGGACTAAGTCATTATGGAGAGGGTACAATAAGTTTATGGAATCATTAAAAGGCGTAAATCATGCCCCTCAAAGGAAAAGGATATGGAAAGTTTAGTTGGGAAGATATGGGGAAACATAAATTTGAACAGGTGTTTTATTAAGAACTCTTGTCATGTATTGTGTCGTAGAAGTTATTTCTAGTACGTACCTTCGAACATATCTTTGAATGATATGTAGTTTTGTTGACTTCTCCATCATTCACCCGTTCTATTTGATTTTTCTTTCCCTCTCATCATTTTCACTCTCCCTCCATGTACAGTAAGGGTTTAAAATAATTTTCTTAGGGAAAAGTAAGAGTGTAAAGATTTTTAAAAAAATTAAGCAACCTAAAGTGGATTTAAAACATGTGTTTTATATATACATTCAAGTTATATGAAAGTATTATTCAATTAATAAGTTAATTTTATTAAAAGGATTTCATAAATGAAGTTACATCATTTAAAATGTTTGACTTATGTCGAAATTTTGTGAAACAATTACATAAGTAATTTTGAAGTGAAATATTAAGCAGATGGTATTTTATTTGGAATTGTTCCGGATGAATATTGATTACTTTACAATGTTCAAAATAATCATCTAAGTGATGATCTGATGTTTTCCTAGGCAAATAGTATTATACACTTGGTAAATTATTCCTTTTGCCATTGTATGTTTGAAATGACTTTCAATCCATATAAAATTGGCAACTGATATCTAGTTAAACTATCTGTATGTAGTTAAGTGTAGTGTTGATTCAAATTTTTAGTTTTGAAATTAAAAGATTATTTTTAAGTTAACCAGTTCGAGCAACATGAAAATAGTTGTTGCTCGAATAATAAGTACTTCTCTTAGGTATTACCATTCATGATAAAAGAGTAAATGTTACTATTCGGTTATATCTAATTTCTCAGGATCATTTTGGGGTTACTCGAGCTACATACATACATTCATACATACATACATACATACATACATATATATATATAATTAAATTGTACATACCCACTCTAATAAAGAGTATTATTGAGTAACACTGTCTACCAGAGCAGAGAACAAGGTTGGTTGAAGGCGACAATCCGTAATCTTATATTAGACGAGTATCGAATACATCGATTGAGTGTATAGTATTTTTTCTTACCTCAAGTGGATCAGCATACTCGATTCATCTAATACAATATTACGATGGCCAAGAATCATATTCAAAACAATTTACAACATATCACAGAATAGAATACAGATAAGTACAACAAAAAAGTACAACATATACATATGTTGCACACTTTATTGGTTATATAAAGTCGTACCCAAGTACAACATCTTTCAAAGAATAGGTACACAAATAACTCTCATACACGAATGAACTTAGGAAATATCCTTAAGAGAGATAGTCCAAAATGGTTCAGCTAACCACAAATCAATAGTAAGCAATAACTTGAAACAATTCGGTATGACCCGAGAATTACATACATGCATCAGTCTATTTTACGCGTATTAGTAAAAATAAGATAAGTGATAAATTCATATAGTTAATAACTCCTTTTTACATAAAAGGAATTGAATAAGCCCACGATAATAATTAATTCATGAGATAATTAAGGATAAAACAACCTACGAGGTCTCAAGAACAACACAAATAATCATAAGGAACAATTTATTTCCATCAAATGGGTGTTAAGCATCAAGCTAAACACAAAGGCACAACACCAATAAATAACATGAAACTCCATAAGGACAACATATGAACTCGTATATGAGTTTATTCAACCAAAAGGGATCACTCTATTTAAATAGGCATCAAATAGCCTAAGGCTATAAAAGTGGTTTCAACTTCAGCAAACCAACATAAATTGGACCGAAGGCAACCATATCAATAAAACATCAACTAGGATCCAAAACAACAAAGTTCATCAAAGCAATAACTCAGATCCGAAACAAAATAATATTACATGTGAAAATAAGCTCCCCTTGATATCAAGTACTATATATGCATTTAAATTCAGGCGCTTAACACTAGGACCCCCGCCATGTGTAATTTTAACATTATGACTCCTTGTCGAGGGTAACTTGAACCCCTCTCCCCCTCCCCCGACCAAGTAAATACATATATGAGACTACCCCCCCTCCCCCCTCGAGTCTAGCTCCTCCCCACTCCCGAAGGGGGTATTGGCACATGTCACAGACATTCCACAGTAACACGAAAAATTGAAGTAATACATCTCATATCGTACGTTTCACTAATCATTTTACTTCTAATCAGTCTACTTCACATCATAGAATACTACAATCAACGAGTCAGGAGTTAATCGATATAATTAATCTATGTATCCCATATCATGTGATTAGTTATATCATTTAAATCACGTTCTCACATCTAGAAGATGCGAAAATGTGTATTTTTAAAATATAGAAAATACTTGGTTCTACAAAAGCAGAATTACAAAATGATTACAAAACCAATTGGATTTATTCTTAAAATCCTTATAATTCCAAAAATATATGTACATAATATTGCATTGAGAAGATTTATCTTTCAAACCTCAAAACAAGGTAATCGGATTGTCTTAAAGTTATAAGAAATCTATATGGCTAAGTTTAAAATAATTTCCTAAAATGTGCAAGTGTGTCAAACTCATCAAAATTCGTCATGAAAACATAGCTCGAAATCCATCACAAATCATTGAATCTTGAGTACGAATTGAATATAGTATAGGCTTACATTGTAATGAATGAAGCTATAACTAAAACATCAAGAAACAGGCTTAGGAATGAATCAATAAGGCAACACAACAAGCAGGGAATCAAAACAACAGGCAACATATTCTTCATGGGTAAACATATATATGTCGACCCAAAATTTATGTGTGTTGACCCATGAGTCGACACCACTTGTTCCTGGGTTGACACCTAGGTCGACCTATTGGATGGTAATTCTACAAGCAAATAACATTGCCTGCATGTAACTTGTAGTATATATTTCTGATAGAAAAGACGGTCCGATCGACCTGGAACTTAGCAAAAACATAGAAAGAAACCCTAGTTTGATTTACAATAAGAATGGCACAATTTCATCAAAGGATAAGCAAGATATTGAAGCTAAAAGTAGTGCTATTGGCAGTTTTGCACACCTGAGATGAAGTAATGGCCGAACTTATAGTTATCAATGAAATATACACAGATTCATTTAGATGTAAGATTAAATACTATAAACTAAATGGTGTGACTTTTACGAACTCACCTTTCTTGGATTTGGATGATTCTAGCTTGAATTTATAACAAGGAGGTGAAATAGATCCTTTGGAACCCAAATCAGCAAGTTTCTTAGACATGTAGGTAGGGAAAACTTCACTTTAATTTTTCTTTATAGATTTCTGAAATCAACTTATTAGCTTGTTGACTGAAGCTTGATCCTTACTGAGAGGGAGACCAGAAGCTATCCTACTTCATTTTGAATTAAAACTTGGATTTCTAGAGATGGAAAATCTTAATCCACCTTTTTTATTTCTCGGGAAAGCTTTAGGAAATGAGAGAGAAAATGGATAGGAAGAAAGATAATATACATACTCTTAACTTCTTTGTTTTTCATACTTATCCTTTGTGCTTCGGGTTCAATTCCTACCCAAACAATAGCCCACTATGCTCAAGTGTTATAAATCCTTCTTATTGTTGGATAAACATAAATTCTTTATTAGTCGGAAATGAAAAAGGTGAATGGTTATGTCTTTTAAGTGAAGTGTCATGTCCTTTGAAGTGAAGAGTCATGTCGGTTGAATGAAAAGCCGTGTCTGTTTGTGAAGAGTTATGTCTATTCGTCAAGTGTCATGTCCATTAGTCAAGAGTTGTGTCTGTTCGTGAAAGGTCGTGTCTATTTGTGACGATCCCAAAATCCGAGGGGCAGTATTAAGGATAATCATTGGAATATAACACATTAATCATCATAGCAGAGTACAGATAATAGCAGAAACAATAAATAGAATAATTTTACATGGATATGACAGCGGAATCACAACATGTAACAACATCAGAATAGCACAGCGTAGGATATAACTTAGTAAATAAAAGGGGAGTGATCAGTCATCATCGCCAGAGGCGGAATACATACATGCAGTGAGACATAATAAGGGTATCAGTCTACATAGCCGAAGGCGGTACATATACATACAATAAGAAGTACGGAAAGTAAATCAGTCTGCATCGCCCGTGGCGGAATCATAATATAAGTACAATAATGGCGGAAAATGTCAAAATAGTCTCTGTGAAGTCAGCCTCGCCATGAGCCAAAATGCACCCTATGCAACAGTGCAGAGCCAAAAACGACCTGTCACCTGTGAACTAGGCTGCCCGTGTGAAAATAAGGGCACCCGCGTTTGCAAAGTGAAACAAACAACAAGTCAGTCATGGGGACTGGTATGAGGAATCTATCTAATAGTTTAAACAACAGTAATAAGCAAATCATAGGACCACGCCACTTTCGCGGAAAGGGTTTATTCCAGTGATTGCTAGTGCATTTAAAACAAAGTAAATTCTTTTAAAACAACGCAATGCTTTTAAAAAGAATGAAGCCATTATAAGACTCAGGTCCCATCATACAATGCAACGCAAGCCGGAGGATAGAGTTTTACCTTATAATAGCCAAATATGCTTGATACGTATAAAGCAAAATCATTTGATATTATTACTAGTGCATATATGTTTCAAAAGCGAATAGCATCATAAATATCAATCATAGGCGACATGAGCGTCCCATGCCACTATGTCGCCATATATAAGTTACAATCGAATCCGTTATCTTGTATTGGAAATTGGATTTCCATCATGAGTTGAGGCAAGGGGCAAGCTCCTCTCCGCTTTGAGACATTCTAGCAAACGTCTCAGGACTACGCACTCTGGGCAACCCTGGATCGGCTGGGCCGGTCCTCTCTTACGTTTGAGGATTATTTATTCCTGAACACACGTTTCCCGGTCCTTACAGACCTATAATCGAGGCGCCTAGCATTCCAACAACCACATAGGTGAAAAATAGATATATATGTCAGGGCTGGTAAGTCACTGACACCACCATAGCTAGAAAGAAACGTCGTGCTCTCCCAGCGGTCTGTATCCCGTTTTTAACTCATACCGAGGTGTGAGGCTCGCGAATCCACACTATACACAAAGCCAGGCCACGTAGACCATGCTTTGATCATCATCCACAAGACTTTGCTTTGCAACAGAAGCCTTGATCACAACATCTTGGCATGCCACATAGGCAGTCCACTCCGTACGATTGATTTCCATCGATATATAACCTCTGAGCTCGTACGTCTCAGAGAAGGGTGTTAAGCAAAAGAATAAATTCTCTGCCGCCAAACAGATATATATTTAACAGAGATCAATCAGTATAGAACAAAATCCAATGTCAGATACACGGTCCATTTACAAGTCCGTTCTGGGTCTGAACGAAACCGGACGCATCAAATTCCTCGTATATCCGTCCAATCAACACATACGTTTAGACGGCTACTACTTCCGTCCCTTTCCGGTAGCTACTCCGGTCAGGAATCTCAGCAGCGCCCATCCAACCGATACGAAGATCGTCGGTCTTGAATCGTCTTTGCATTTTCCAATTCGAATCGCTCGATAAATTATTTGAAATGAGGGTTAGCTCGGCCTTTTCAAATAATTCATGTAATTAGAATTTAAATCGATTCTTTTCATGGTTATATTATTCGACATCCATCTTTCGTTTCTTTAGTGTTATTTTCGTGTCAAGCACATACAACCATCAAATATCAAACAATTCAAGCCCAATTGGATTATTTGCAATCTATGTTGCTTATAATATTTTATAACGATTTTTCGCCATTTTTATTTATTTAAAAATGGCCATATTTAATTAAATGACGTTTCAGGTCGTGCCGTGGCACTGGCGCTGTTTTTCCCCTAATTTGTTTTACACATATCGGAAAATCTAACCGTTGGTTTTCTACGAAGTCTATATCGGTGGGAAGATATTCCCAAAGCGAACCCAACGGTTCCAGTTTCGTGAAAATCCGACGGTCGGATCTTCCACACTAGTCGTTTGAAGTTACGCTTTCAAAATTCGAACTGCAGCGTCGTTATTCGATTTAATTTAATTATATTTATATTTATATATAAATATAAACGATTCTGGCGCTGTTTTTCTTCAGATTTGAATTAAACATTCTGGACAATCCAACCGTTGGATTTTTACAAGGTTGGTGCCGTTGGGAAGATATTTCCAAGGCGAACCCAGCGGTTGCGGTTTCGGGAAAATCCGATGGTCGAATTTCTCATACTAATCGTTTTAAATTACGATTCTGAAACACAAACTACATGGCTTCGATTCCTTTTAATTATATTTATATATATATAAATATAGTTCATTCTATATTTCCAACTATAGTTCATTTTATATTTTCAACTTCGTTTTCACTTCAAATATTTCACTAACGCCCTAATATTTCGAAAAATTTCGCCATAACCTCCTTTGTACGGGGAGGGGTTTGGAAATTTATTGGGCCGTGTTAGGTACCCAATAAATTCTAAAAAGCATCCACATATTTATAGTGATATATTCTGGTGTTTATGGGGGAGCATGTATAGATAATCACTCCAGAGAATAAATTCTCGTCACTACGTTTCCGTGTGGAAATAAATAGTCCATGTGTCGTATCTAATAACTAGAGCGACGTGATTATTGTCAACTCCAGACCCGCGTGCGGTTTTTATTAATCTGGCGATTTATCGTTATATTTTCTGTAGTCCATATCAGCCATCAGTTCAACCTGTAGTATATAGTCATCGCCATACCAGCCTCTCGCTCGTATGGTAAATCTTCCACCTCGTCACACAAGCTCCAATTGCTTATGTGGAATATGATGAAGTATGCCTATCGTCAAGAAGTATGCCATGTAGTGTAGTTCAAAATTAATTGTTACTATCCTATGGCGATATTTATTATTTCACACAGAATAACCAGCACCCCGCATCCAATGGCATTCACAGGAGTTGATATATAAATAAAATTGCGCAGCCAACTCATCAAGGTTTACCTATTTGTCGGGCACGCAAATAATTTCTTTACTCTACAGCTAATCCATTTTTCCTGTTCAACACATGGATATATATGCATAACAAAGCTAATAATAATATTTCTAGCAAACTATTATTTATTTCAACACGTGTGTATTTTTATCAAAGCATATACATGATAAAAGAAGTATTTTTATCGTCAAAAATATTTATTCAACACGTGAATGTTTTTAACACTTCATATTCACAATAAAGATGTAGTTTTTATTGTCGCTTCATTTTATTTTAAAATACGATAACATTCAACACATGAATTTCAGCTCGACGAACGTGTTTCACTTCAACACATGAATATTCGCTATAGTTTGTATATATATAAAAATGTGATTTTTATCGCTAAAGCTATTTGTTTAGATTCAAATAATATTCAACACATGAATTTCAACTCAACGAATGAATTGCAACTCAACACATGAATATTCGCTATAGTTTATATATATATAAAAATGTGATTTTTTTTCGCTAAAGTTATTTGTTTAAATTCAAATAATATTCAACACATGAATTTCAACTCAACGAATGAATTGCAACTCAACACATGAATATTCGATATAGTTTGCATATATATAAAAATGTGATTTTTTTCGCTAAAGCTATTTGTTTAAATTCAAATAATATTCAACACATGAATTTTGATTCAACGAATGAATTTCAACTCAACACATGAATATTGGCTATATATGTAATTTATTTCAACGAATGAAAATTATTCTAATACATGTATAGTTCAGAAAATTTCGGCAGCATAACGGCAGGGTAGTTAAAAATGGGACCGTCCCTAGTACGGTTCCTCGCTCTACCTTAAAACCTCGCGGTTTTTGACAATGGGGATCATGCATCTAGTTTGCACGCAGGCGGCATGTTTTATTTTCAATTCCACAATCCTATTCTATTTTGTTTCAACCACAAGAGGGTATTTTTCAACCACAAAGGTATTTTTCAACTATCAAATCAACCACAAACAATTATTTCCAACCATTCGTCATACCATATAATATCACGTCAATCACAAGCAATAAATATCGTCCATGGTCTGTGGACGAGGGGAGTATATATATATATATAATATTATAATTCACTTGCATTTCATCACAATTCAAAACATATATGTTTCATTCAACGCTTGTATAATTTATACATCGCTCATATAACTTATACAACACATGTACATAAGGTATACAATGCGTATATAATTTACACTTCGCTTATATAATTTATACAACGCGATTTCATTCACACAATTAGTTTAGATTCCTCACATTGGTTATTGCAGTGCCAAAAATCCTAGGAAGATCAGAAAAATCAGCGGCTTCTTCTAGAATGTAAAGAGCCTCCTTGCGGTCACGGTGTCTCCTGTTTCATCAAATTTCGTTAAAGAACGAAAAAGATATTATTTTTCAAAGTTTTGCAACGCTTTATAGTGTTATTTTCATTTCAGAATTTCTAAGCAGAAAGGTTTTTAAACCTTCAAAACTAGGTTTTGATTTTAAAGTCAAACCGTACCTTGTTGCTCCGATCAGGTGGTGCCACGTGGAAGAGCTACGAACTAGCTCCCTATCGGTGATGGTGGCGTCTGACTCGGCGGCTCCAGTAGGTCGCGGCGGCGCTCCAAAGGGGTCGACTTCCTCCTCGAAATTCGACGCGCACGATCGATGGTTTGAGGTGAGGCTTGGTCGGATTTAAAGAGGGGAGGGAGGCGATCAAAATCTTCAACTGGAGGAGGCGGCGAAACTGGCTGTGGCGGCGGCAAAAACGATGGGAAGCTTCGAGCTCGATGCGCCGTTGAAATCGCCTGGCGGCTAGGGTTTTTTCGATTTTTATTTTTTTTTTAAAAAAAAAGAAAAATTCCAATTGGTCGAAGCTATATAGGAAATTTTAAATAGTGTTTTCACAAACGGACTTGAAATCAAACCCAACGACTATCGCCCTTAGCTAAATACCCCCATTCCGGACACAATGGAATATGTTTTGTTGGCCAATTCGACTGTTACAGTCAGTTATTTTTCAAATTAAAGTATAAAACATTCAATATTTAATTTGAACGTACATTTCAATTTGCCAGGGCCACAAACTGAATCGAAAAATTCCAAAAAAATAAATCTAGCTTTGTTTTGACGATATGGTCCTAACAAGACAAGTTTCGTCGAATTCTGAGCTCGTTTGAAAAACGGCCATTTTTAGTTCGACCCATTTTAACAGAAATTGACCAATCACATTTTCTTTTGCCCCGCTCACATACTAGCTTCAAAAATTATGAAATTTGAAACTTAGCAATAATTTGACATCCCGGACCCAACAAAAGTGGTTTCGTCGAATTCCGAGGTCGTATGCAAAATATCAATTTTCAAGGGCTATATATGCCATATAGCGACCTTTCTGAAAGTTCAATTGGCCATAACTTTTGATTTCCGCTATGAAAATTCGATTTTTTAGATTTGTTAGAAAGGTATTCATAAACAGATTTAAATATTTTCAATTTCGCTAAAATCCGTTATATTTTCCACCCGGTACAGTCAGACAAAGTTTGTATTCCAAATTTCAAACTGCAATACTATACCCAATTCTATATTTTATTGAAATAGGCTATTTCAACTATTCAAATTCTTTTATAATAACCAATTTTAAAAAAATTTAAATTGGTTCACATTTTCTGGGTTATTACAATCTCCCCCACTTAAAACTTTTCGTCCTCGAAAAGGAAATAACAGCTAATTAGGAAACAAAATGTAAAGGCAAAGTATTGTAAAGGTACCTTGCACCGGAGTTAGTAAGAGATGTCCACTCTGCATTTGGGGTAGGCTTGTTTAATTCTTTCCTTAGTCTCCCAAGTACAGTCTCTAGGATCACTACTCCACTGCACTTTGACTAAATGAATCTTTTCCTCCTTAGCTCTCTAGTTTCTTTGCCCACTATCTTTAATGGCTCTCTTCTGAGCGCTAATTCTGGAGTTATGTCTATATCCTGTTGCGCTGCCTCTTCTACAACAAGATCTGGATCAAGAACATGTTTTCTGATTTGAGATACGTGGAATACATCATGTACACCAGGCAACCAATCAGGTAATGAAACCCTATATGCAAGAGTTCCAATCCGTTCAAGTATAGGAAAGGGACCAATAAATCTCGGTGCCAACTTCCCAGTCTTGCCAAATCTGATTACTCCCCGCATTGGAGAAACTCTTAAATAAACATAATCGCCAACGGCAAATGATAAATCTCTTCTTCTCGCATCAGCATAACTTTTCTGTCGGCTCTGCGCTGTTTTCAATCGCTTCTTAATGAAATCGACTTTATCCGATGCTTCTTGAATCATATCGGGCCCTAACACAAGCCTGTTGCCAGGTTCTACCCAACATGCGGGAGATCTGCACAGTCTACCGTATAATGTTTCAAATGGGGACATTCCCAAACTTGCTTGATAGCTATTGTTGTAAGAGAATTCGGCTAAATTTAAGTGATCTTCCCATGAGCCTCCAAAATCAATAACGTAAGCCCGCAGTAAATCTTCTAGAATTCTATTCACCCGCTCGGTTTGGCCGTCTGTCTGAGGGTGATAAGCGGTGCTTAGATTCAATTTGGATCCCAATTCTGTCTGGAATGCTTCCCAGAATTTGCTAGTAAACAGGGGATCTCTATCACTGACTATATTGAGCGGCACCCCATGCAGTTTAACTATTTGTTTGAAGTAAATATGTGCTAAACTTTGAGCCGTTCTGTTGGATCGGACAGGTATGAAATGGGCAGTCTTCGTGAAGCGATCTACGATTACCCATATACTGTCGTTTCCTTTTCTGGTTCGAGGCAAGCCATCGATGAAGTCCATCGAAATTTGCTCCCGCTTCCATCCTGGAATTTCTAATGGTTGTAACAGTCCAGCTAATTTCTGCTGATCGCTCTTAACTAGCTGGCAAGTGGAGCATCTGCTAACATATATTGAAATATCACTTTTCATCGCCTTCCACCAGAATGTGCGCTTGATATCGTTATACATTTTTCTCACACCGGGGTGGATACTTAATTTGGACTTGTGGCATTTATCAAGTACTTCCCTTCTGAGCTCAGGAATTCCAGGCACACAAATTCGCCCTCGTAATCTTAGGACCCCTTGGCTATCAAGGCTAAAATCTGAGGGTTTTCCTTCTCAGATCCGCTGGCTAATCCTTTTAATGAATTCATCTTCTTTCTGTAGAATAGTGATCTTATCTTCTAAGGAAGAAGTAATGATAAAACTGGCGATGATTTCATTCTTTCTACTGAGCGCATCTGCTACAACATTGGCCTTCCCTGGAGTGTATAGAATTTCAAAATCGTATGCTGCAAGGAATTCTAACCAACGCTGTTGCCTCAAGTTTAGATCTTTCTGAGTGAATAGATGTTTCAAGGATTGATGATCGGTAAATAGTTCGAACTTCTCGCCCAATAAATAATGCCTCCAGATTCTTAAAGCAAATACGATAGCTAATAACTCAAGATCATGAGTAGCGTATTTCCTTTCATGCGGCTTCAGCTGACGGCTGGCATAAGCGACCACCTGGCCTTTTTGCATTAATACTGCGCCTAGCCCTCTAATAGAAGCTTCTGTCCATACAGTCAAGTCTTGGTTGCCTTCTACAATTGTCAATACTGGAGCGGTTGTCAACTTCGGTTTCAGCTCCTGAAAAGCTTCTTCACATTCGGGAGTCCATTTGAATTTCTCATGCTTCTTTGTAAGCTTTGTCAAAACACCAGATATCTTTGAAAAATCCTGAACGAATTTTCGATAGTAGCTAGCCAATCCAAGGAAACTTCGAACTTCTGTGGGGGTAGTAGGTTGTTTCCAGTTCTGAATCGCTGTAATTTTGCTTGGATCTACAGCAATCCCTTCTTTTGATACGACATGGCCTAGGAACTTAACTTCATCCTGCCAAAAGACACACTTAGAAAATTTAGCTTTCAAGACATTTCTCCTTAGAATTTCCAACACTTGTTCTAAATGTTTTGCATGTTCGTCTTCCGACTTTGAGTAGATTAAAATGTCATCGATGAAGACTAGAACAAATTTATTCAATACACCATGGAACACTCTGTTCATAAGATCGACGAAGTATGCCGGAGCGTTACACAAGCCGAACGACATTACTAACCATTCGTAGAATAAATCGGGACCCCTGAAGGCTGTTAAAGGAATACAGTCTTCTGCTATACGTAATTGGTGGAAACTTGTAGCTAGGTCCATTCTGGAGAATACTGTTGCTCCATTTAATTGATCTAACAGATCGTCTATACGGGGCAAGGGATATTTGTTCTTCAGTGTATGCTTATTGAGATCTCGGTAATCAACACAAAGTCTTAGATTACCGTCTGATTTCAGGACAAATACTACTGCTGCTCCCCAAGCGGAAAAGCTCGGTCTGATCAGACCTTTCCAAAGCAATTCTCGAGTTTGACTACCTAACTCTTCTTTTTCTTTCGGGGCCATTCTTCTAATTGGATGTACTACTGGTCGGGCGTTAGGAATTAGATCTATTCTAAATTCAATTTCTCTTTGCTGCGGTAAGTTTTCTAATTCTTCAAACACATCCGCGTAGTTTTTAACGACCGGTATCTCTTCTAATGAAGGGGGAGTAACTTCTAAAGAAGACCAAAATTCTATTCTATTAATTTCTGAGCCATGGCATGGTATAGTGATATGCCCAAGTTTGGTTTTTACTTTAACGATTCGTTCTGCACATCTAACTTCGGCCTTATATTTTGTCAACCAGTCTAGCCCCAGTATAATATCAAATTCGGAAAGGTCCATGACAATCACTTTAAAAGAGAACTGGTATCGAGAGAAGGAAATAGGTACTTTACAATATGTACTGAGACTAACAGAACCTCCTATCGGGTTTTGAACTTTAATTGGTTCTTTAAGTTTTCCTTGTTTCAATTTTAACTTGTGAACCATGTTACCAGAAATGAAGCTACGTGATGCACCAATATCAAAAAGTATAGAAATAGGAATATTTTTAATGGTAAGGGTACCTCCCAAGACGTCGGGTTTACCTGATCCATCGATGATAGCTGGCGGGGTCTCCCCGTCATACACATGAGCCACTTGTGCATTCTGCTTCAGAGGACAATTCCTGCTATAGTGCCCCATCTTATGGCAGTTGTAGCATTCGGCAAAGTCATTGGCTTTTGGCTTCCTCGGGGCTTTGTGTACATTAGAAAAATGTCCTGGCTTCCCGCAGTTGTAGCAATTTCCTTTGGGGATCTTTCCAGGTTTCTGAGTAGCGGCCGCTGTAATGCTAGACTCGGGCTGATCTGCTAAAGCCTTGCGCTTGTTTCCAGCTTGGCTTTTGGCGCGGTCCTGGCTGGCGTGCCTTTCATCCATATCTTCATAATTGCAAGCCATTTCTACCAATTCTGAGAAGGAGAGTTTGATGTTGCTCATGGCTCTGTCATGGTACTTGCGCTTTAGCCCAAACATGAATCTCTTGTTCTTTGCTTTGTTAGTCATAATAAGCTCTGGAGCATAGCGCGACAACTGGGTGAATTTATTCAGGTAATCTTGAATAGAGAGATCTCCTTGCTGGAGATTAGCAAACTGCTCTCGCATTCTCTCTAAAGCCTGCTCAGGTACAAACTTCTCATTGAACATGGTTTTGAATTGCTCCCAGGTCCTGACAGTACCTGCTGCATCCTCTGAGGTGATGGCATCCCACCACAGCTCTGCTTCATCCTGTAGGAGCCAAATACCTAGTCGTGCTTTGTTGTTGGTTCCCATACCCATGCCTTCAAAGATTTTCTCACAGGTCTTCAACCAAGCTATAGCCTTGGTCACTGTACCAGTGCCAGAAAAGGGTTTTCCCCCAAGGTTCCTATACCTCTTCGCTACTCTGTCTAGCTCGAAGTCCTCGGGTGCTGGTGGCTGAACAATAAGGCCTCCCTCAACTACGGGGATATTCCCCCGTCCTCCTGCTGCTCCCGCTCGGCCTCCACGGCCTCCTCTAGCTGTTGCTGCTCGTGTAGCCATTAGAAAGAGTACTGTATAAGCAAGAAAAGAGTCAAGCTCACAGATTTGATAATTTTCATATATGATAAAGCAGGGGAACATAAGGAAAGGTAATGATGTACTGATCAAATTGTTTTGCTAATCTGCTTAGCTCATTCTAGGACATTGCTAATCCTATCTCTAATGAGCTACTCGCATTAGAACACTACTGATTCTATTCTGACGAGGTGTTTAATGTGTTAGATCCCGGAGCTAAGATTAACCAAAGCTCTGATACCAACTGTGACGATCCCAAAATCCGAGGGGTGGTATTAAGGATAATCATTGGAAAATAACACATTAATCATCATAGCAGAGTACAGATAATAGCAGAAACAATAAATAGAATAATTTTACATGGATATGACAGCGGAATCACAACATGTAACAACATCAGAATAGCACAGCGTAGGATATAACTTAGTAAATAAAAGGGGAGTGATCAGTCATCATCGCCAGAGGCGGAATACATACATGCAGTGAGACATAATAAGGGTATCAGTCTACATCGCCGAAGGCGGTACATATACATACAATAAGAAGTACGGAAAGTACATCAGTCTGCATCGCCTGTGGCGGAATCATAATATAAGTACAATAATGGCGGAAAATGTTAAAGTCGTCTCTGTGAAGTCAGCCTCGCCATGAGCCAAAATGCACCCTATGCAACAGTGCAGAGCCAAAAACAACCTGTCACCTGTGAACTAGGCTGCCCGTGTGAAAATAAGGGCACCCGCGTTTGCAAAGTGAAACAAACAACGAGTCAGTCATGGGGACTGGTATGAGGAATCTATCTAATAGTTTAAACAACAGTAATAAGCAAATCATAGGACCATGCCACTTTCGCGGAAAGGGTTTATTCCAGTGATTGCTAGTGCATTTAAAACAAAGTAAATTCTTTTAAAACAACGCAATGCTTTTAAAAAGAATGAAGCCATTATAAGACTCAGGTCCCATCATACAATGCAACGCAAGCCGGAGGATAGAGTTTTACCTTATAATAGCCAAATATGCTTGATACGTACAAAGCAAAATCATTTGATATTATAACTAGTGCATATATGTTTCAAAATCGAAAAGCATCATAAATATCAATCATAGGCGACAAGAGCGTCCCATGCCACTATGTCGCCATATATAAGTTACAATCGAATCTGTTATCTCGTACTGGAACTTGGATTTCCGTCATGAGTCGAGGCAAGGGGCAAGCTCCTCTCCGCTTCAAGACATTCTAGCAAACATCTCAGGACTACGCACTCTGGGCAACCCTGGATCGACTGGGCCGGTCCTCTCTTACGTTTGAGGATTATTTATTCCTGAACACACGTTTCCTGGTCCTTACAGACCTATAATCGAGACGCCTCGCATTCCAACAACCACATAGGTGAAAAATAGATATATATGTCAGGGCTGGTAAGTCACTGACACCACCATAGCTAGAAAGAAACGTCGTGCTCTCCCAGCGGTCCGTATCCCGTTTTTAACTCATACCGAGGTGTGAGGCTCACGAATCCACGCTATTCACAAAGCCAGGCCACGTAGACCGTGCTTTGATCATCATCCACAAGACTTTGCTTTGCAACAGAAGCCTTGATCACAACATCTTGGCATGCCACATAGGCAGTCCACTCCATACGATTGATTTCCATCAATATATAACCTCTGAGCTCGTACGTCTCAGAGAAGGGCGTTAAGCAAAAGAATAAATTCTCCGCCGCCAAACAGATATATATTTAACAAAGATCAATCAGTATAGAACAAAATCCAATGTCAGACACACAGTCCATTTACAAGTCCGTTCTGGGTCTGAATGAAACCGTAGGCATCAAATTCCTTGTATATCCGTCCAATCAACACATACGTTTAGACGGCTACTACTTCCGTCCCTTTCCGGTAGCTACTCTGGTCAGGAACCTCAGCAGCGCCCATCCAACCGATACGAAGATCGTCGGTCTTGAATCGTCTTTGCATTTTCCAATTCGAATCGCTCGATAAATTATTTGAAATGAGGGTTAGCTCGGCCTTTTCAAATAATTCACGTAATTAGAATTTAAATCGACTCTTTTCATGGTTATATTATTCGACATCCATCTTTCGGTTCTTTAGTGTTATTTTCGTGTCAAGCACATACAACCATCAAATATCAAACATTTCAATCCCAATTGGATTATTTGCAATCTATGTTGCTTATAATATTTTATAACGATTTTTCGCCATTTTTATTTATTTAAAAATGACCATATTTAATTAAACGACGTTTCAGGTCGTGCCATGGCACTGACGCTGTTTTTCCCCTAATTTGTTTTACACATATCGGAAAATCTAACCGTTGGATTTCTACGAAGTCTATATCGGTGGGAAGATATTCCCAAAGCGAACCCAACGGTTCCAGTTTCGTGAAAATCCGACGGTCGGATCTTCCACACTAGTCGTTTGAAGTTACGGTTTCAAAATTCGAACTGCAGCGTCGTTATTCGATTTAATTTAATTATATTTATATTTATATATAAATATAAACGATTCTAGCGCTATTTTTCTTCAGATTTGAATTAAACATTCTGGACAATCCAACCGTTGGATTTTTACAAGGTTGGTTCCATTGGGAAGATATTTCCAAGGCGAACCCAGCGGTTGCGGTTTCGGGAAAATCCGATGGTCGGATTTCTCGTACTAATCGTTTCAAATTACGATTCCGAAACACGAACTGCACGACTTCGATTCCTTTTAATTATATTTATATTTATATATATAAATATAGTTCATTCTATATTTCCAACTATAGTTCATTCTATATTTTCAACTTCGTTTTCACTTCAAATATTTCAATAATGCCCTAATATTTCGAAAAATTTCGCCATAACCTCCTTTGTACGGGGAGGGTTTTGGAAATTTATTGGGCCGTGTTAGGTACCCAATAAATCCTAAAAAGCATCCACATATTTATAGTGATATATTCTGGTGTTTACAGGGGAGCATGTATAGATAATCACTCCAGAGAATAAATTCTCGTCACCCCGTTTTCGTGTGGAAATAAATAGTCCATGTGCCGTATCTAATAACTAGAGCGACGTGATTATTGTCAACTCCAGACCCGTGTGGGGTTTTTATTAATCTGGCGATTTATCGTTATATTTTCTATAGTCCATATCAGTCATCAGTTCAACCTGTAGTATATAGTCATCGCCATACCAGCCTCTCGCTCGTATGGTAAATCTTCCACCTCGTCACACAAGCTCCAATTGCTTATGTGGAATATGATGAAGTATGCCTATCGTCAAGAAGTATGCCATGTAGCGTAGTTCAAAATTAATTGTTACTATCCTATGGCGATATTTATTATTTCACATAGAATAACCAGCACTCCGCATCCAATGGCATTCACAGGAGTTGATATATAAATAAAATTGCGCAGCCAACTCATCAAGGTTTACCTATTTGTCGGGCACGCAAAAAATTTCTTTACTCTACAGCTAATCCATTTTTCCTGTTCAACACATGGATATATATGCAGAACAAAGCTAATAATAATATTTCTAGCAAACTATTATTTATTTCAACATGTGTGTATTTTTATCAAAGCATATACATGATAAAAGAAATATTTTTATCGTCAAAAATATTTATTCAAGACGTGAATGTTTTTAACACTTCATATTCACAATAAAGATGTAGTTTTTATTCTCGCTTCATTTTATTTTAAAATACGATAACATTCAACACATGAATTTCAACTCGACGAACGGGTTTCACTACAACACATGAATATTCGCTATAGTTTGTATATATATAAAAATGTGATTTTTATTGCTAAAGCTATTTGTTTAGATTCAAATAATATTCAACACATGAATTTCAACTCAACGAATGAATTGCAACTCAACACATGAATATTCGCTATAGTTTTTATATATATATATATATATATATATATATATATATATATATATATAAATGTGATTTTTGTCGCTAAAGCTATTTGTTTAAATTCAAATAATATTCAACACATGAATTTCAACTCAACGAATGAATTGCAACTCAACACATGAATATTCGATATAGTTTGTATATATATAAAAATGTGATTTTTTTCGCTAAAGCTATTTGTTTAAATTCAAATAATATTCAACACATGAATTTTGATTCAACGAATGAATTTCAACTCAACACATGAATATTGGCTATATATGTAATTTATTTCAACGAATGAAAATTATTCTAACATATGTATATTTCGGAAAATTTCGGCAGCATAACGGCAGGGTAGTTAAAACCGGTACCTTCCCTAGTACGGCTCCTCGCTCTACCTTAAAACCTCGCGGTTTTTGACAATGGGGATCATGCATCTAGTTTGCACACAGGCGGCATGTTTTATTTTCAATTCCACAATCCTATTCTATTTTGTTTCAACCACAAGAGGGTATTTTTCAGCCACAAAGGTATTTTTCAACCATCAAATCAACCACAAACAATTATTTCCAACCATTCGTCATACCATATAATATCACGTCAATCACAAGCAATAAATATCGTCCATGGTCTATGGACGAGGGGAGTATATATATATATATATATATATATATATATAATATTATAATTCACTTGCATTTTATCACAATTCAAAGCATATATGTTTCATTCAACGCTTGTATAATTTATACATCGCTAATATGACTTATACAACACATGTACATGAGGTATACAATGCGTATATAATTTACACTTCGCTTATATAATTTATACAACGCGATTTCATTCACACAATTAGTTTAGATTCCTCACATTGGTTATTGCAGTGCTAAAAATCCTAGGAAGATCAGAAAAATTCGCGGCTTCTTCTAGAATGTAGAGAGCCTCCTTGCGGTCACGGTGTCTCCTGTTTCATCAAATTTCGTTAAAGAACGAAAAAGATATTATTTTTCAAAGTTTTGCAACGCTTTATAGTGTTATTTTCATTTCAGAATTTCGAAGCAGAAAGGTTTTTAAACCTTCAAAACTAGGTTTTGATTTTAAAGTCAAACCGTACCTTGTTGCTCCGATCAGGTGGTGCCACGTGGAAGAGCTACGAACCAGCTCCCTGTCGGTGGTGGTGGCGTCTGACTCGGCGGCTCCAGCAGGTCGCGGCGGCGCTCCAAAGGGGTCGACACTCTCCTCGATATTCGACGCGCACGATCGATGGTTTGAGGCGAGGCTTGGTCGGATTTAAAGAGGGGAGGGAGGCGATCAGAATCTTCAACTGGAGGAGGCGGCGAAACTGGCTGTGGCGGCGGCAAAAACGATGGGAAGCTTCGAGCTCGATGCACCATTGAAATCGCCTGGCGGCTAGGGGTTTTTCGATTTTTTTTTTTAAAAAGAAAATTTCCTATTGGTCGAAGCTATATAGGAAATTTTAAATAGTGTTTTCACAAACGAACTCGAAATCAAACCCAACGACTGTCGCCCCTAGCTAAATACCCCCATTCCGGACACAATGGGATATGTTTCGTTGGCCAGTTCGACTGTTACAGTCAGTTAATTTTCAAATTAAAGTATAAAACATTCAATATTTAATTTGAACGTACATTTCAATTTGCCAGGGCCACAAACTGAATCGAAAAATTCCAGAAAAATAAATCTAGCTTTGTTTTGATGATACGGTCCTAACAAGACCAATTTCATCGAATTCTGAGCTCGTTTGAAAAACGGCCATTTTTAGGTCGACCCATTTTAACAAAAATTGACCAATAACATTTTCTTTTGCCCCGCTCACATACTAGCTTCAAAAATTATGAAATTTGAAACTTAGCAATAATTTGACATCCCGGACCCAACAAAAGTGGTTATGTCGAATTCCGAGGTCGTATGCAAAATATCAATTTTCAAGGGCTATATATGCTATATAGCGACCTTTCTGAAAATTCAATTGGCCATAACTTTTGATTACCACTATGAAACTTCGATTTTTCAGATTCGTTAGAAAGGTATTCATAAACAGATTTAAATATTTTCAATTTCGCTAAAATCCGTTATATTTTCCACCCGGTACAGTCAGACAAAGTTTGTATTCCAAATTTCAAACTGCAATACTATACCCAATTCTATATTTTATTGAAATAGGCTATTTCAACTATTCAAATTCTTTGGTAATAACCAATTTTAAAAAAATTTAAATTGGTTCACATTTTCCAGTTTATTACACTATTGATGAAAAGGTGTCTATTGGAGTTGTAAGGTCATATGGACCACTATATAAATAAGGGTATGGTCATTTGTGTGGTTAAGAGAAAAGTGTAAGATAAAGTGTGAGGGGATAAGTCTTTAAAAAAAGAGAGAGTGATTATAATGAAAGTTGATTTATAAAAGAAAAAGAAAATTGAGTTGTGTATCCACCTCCTCATCTAAATAATTCCTCTTCAAATTTAGTTTCTTCAAATTGGTATCAGAGTGAGGTTGAAACCATGGCTTTTCTATTCTTCTCAACATTCGTTCTCACAAAAAAAACTTTGAAAAGCTTTTGGAAAAGAAAGCAATAAAGTAAGAAAAAAATTAAAGATAAAATAGAAAATCTAGTTTTCTCCTCTTCTTCCGTTTTTACAAATTGGGAGTCAGAGTTAATCTCCAAAGGGTTATGGGAGATTATTGAGTGTGGTTATGAATGGCCAAAAGATGTTAAAAACATGACGAAGAAAGAAGAGTTGATTTCCAAAGGGTAAAAGCAAAGGCGATGTTAAAGGAAAAAAGAGGAAGAAGTTGATGAGTATAGAGAAGAAGAACCCGAGGAAGAGGTTGTTGAGTATGAAGTAGAAGAAGAAGATGATGAAAGAGAAGAGAAAGAAGAAGTCGATGACCAAAATAAAGCGGATGAAAATATGAAAGTTGATGTCGATACTAATGTGGAGAAGGATGTTGCTTATGAGAGAAGATTTCAGCAGGTGTATGTGGCTGAACCCAGTGTAGCTGAAAATGAGAAGCGCAAGCAGGATATTATGAAAAATGGAGTCATGGTTGTAAATCCGAAACCTGCTAAGGAGGAGACGCTCCGTATGCTGATTTGATCGATGACGTATACAAACCCCCTTGGAGGAATAAAGCATTTAAATTTGCGGGGGAGTTTTGCTGGATAAACATAAATGCTTTTTTAGTGGGAAATGAAAAAGGTGAATGGTTATGTCTTTTAAGTGAAGTGTCATGTCCTTTGAAGTGAAGAGTCATGTCGGTTGAATGAAAAGTCGTGTCTGTTTGTGAAGAGTAATGTCTGTTCGTCAAGTTTCATGTCCATTAGTCAAGAGTTGTGTCTGTTCGTGAAAGGTCGTGTCTATTAATGAAAAGGTGTCTATTGGAGTTGTAAGGTCATATTGACCACTATATAAATAAGGGTATGGTCATTTGTGTGGTTAAGAGAAAAGTGTAAGAAAAAGTGTGAGGGGATAAGTCTTTAAAAAAAAAGTGATTATAATGAAAGTCGATTTATAAAAGAAAAAGAAAATTGAGTTGTGTATCCTCCTCCTCATCTAAATAATTCCTCTTCAAATTTAGTTTCCTCACTTATTATCAAAGATCATGAACTCGTTTTTATTTTTCTTAATTCTAAAATAAACAGAACACACTATAATATTTTTCCCCAGGGTACCCGAAAATCCATGTTGTTATAGACTCCTCCCTTTAATAAATTACATCCTTGTAATTTACTTAAGACAACATATTTATATTTCCCATTCCTAGTAACTCGTCTCAACTTTTATTTACATGGGAAAGCTTTAATTTAAGCTATTCAACTTACATACCCAAGACCTCGATCTCATTACCATTTTATTACACATGCTACAACAATGGTTGGAATCTTAAATACTTATTATATAAAGATGTCAATTTTCATCATAATGACATACATGAAAGATTTAAATTATTATGAATTATCCTTCATACAGAATGTCTCAAAAAAAATACTCATTTGTTACCTGCTTTCGACAAATAATTGATTTTGCCTCACCATCAAATTTATTTTAAATTCCCAAACAATGACCGCTATTTTGATTTTAGAATCAAATAGCCATGCCAATTACCATTTATTATCACTATTTGATGGCTGTAGTCATCTTTTATCCCCACATATGAGAGTGTTTCTCTAAAATATTACACATGTTCAAGATAGTTACTCCTTTTAAGGTAACTTTATGCACTCTAAACTCTGAAATTTATTTCATAAAGTTCTTCACAAAACACAAATTTTCAACTAAGAATTTGCAAACTTGTTTCAAATAATATTAAATCACTAAACTTATAACAGCTTACCTCATCCTT
This sequence comes from Allium sativum, assembly GCA_030737875.1. Lineage (NCBI taxonomy): Eukaryota > Viridiplantae > Streptophyta > Magnoliopsida > Asparagales > Amaryllidaceae > Allium > Allium sativum. The sequence goes on from CM060918.1 coordinate 962,746,216, forward strand.
TGACTACAAAGTCATTATAACATCGTTATTACTTCGCCAATTTTCACTATAAATCACGTTTCATCTAGTGGTTTAATACCATTTTCATAAGAAAACTTCACGCGATTATTTGCTCAAAATTTATTTTATTATGAAAAATATTGTAATTAATCATCTTGTTTAAGTGTTTAAGAAATTCTTATCGATTTCATTGATCTAACGTATCGATCCAAACTTTTAAAATACGCAATAGACAATTCAACAAAAAAGATATTTACCCATTTTAGTTCACATACAGTTGTTTTTATTATTTATCCCCAATACCCTTTATTTTTTAAAATAAAAACAACTTAACACCAAAAAAAAAGTTAGTCTCATGATTTACATAAACTAAATAATTAACTCTCAACAACCCTTTAATCATTATTATTAACTTTAACCATCCCTTACCCCAACTTATAGATTCATTATTCCTAGCACATCCAAAACTATTCACTTGCTTTCGCTGCGCAACTCTGATTTATTCTATTTTGACACTCTTTCACCCATCAAGAGTTTCACTCTTATTATCTCTGATTTAATACATTACATATCCCAACTCATGGACTCTTTTTTACAATCAACTTAAACGCAAAAAGGATGGGTTTAAATTTTGCTCAAACTATTAAACCCAAGAACTCGAACACTGAAAGGATTTATGAGGATGGAACTTTTCAAGGACATGAATTATGAGATACTCAATTGATCTAATATAATATTATGATAGCTAAGGATTGTATTTAGAACAATTTATAACATATCATAGATAACGGTTCATAGGATCGAATATGTATAGGTACAACAAAAGAATACTTCATATACAAGTGTTACATACTCAATTTGTTATATACAAACTATGTCGAAATACAACATTTTTCAAAGAATAGGTAACAAATGATTCACATACACGAATGCAACTAGGAAATAGCCTTAGGAGAGATAGTCCAAAATGGATCAAATGACCAAGAGTCAATAGTAAGCTACAACTTGAAACAACTTGGTCTGGCCCAAGTATTACGTACACGGATCAGTCTAGTTTACAATATCAGTAATAATAGGACAAGCAAATGTAAAGTCATATAGATAAGAACTTCTTTTTACATAAAAGGAATTATATAAGTCCACGACAATAATTAATTCACGGTATAGTTAAAGCTAAAATAGCCTACGAGATCTCTAGAATAACATAAATAATCATCAGGAAGAATTTATTTCCATCAAAAGGGTGTTAAGCATCAAGCTAAGAACAAGGGCACAACTCCAATAAATAACACAAAACTTAATTAAAAGGCAATATATAAACTTATATATGAGTTTATTCAACAAAAATGGGGTTGCTCTATTTAAATAGGCATCAAATAATTCTAAGGTTGTAAATGGTTTCAATTTCAACAAATCAACATAAATTGGGCCCAAAGCATCAAATAGAAATAATCCAACAAACCAATATAATACGGGTCTGAAGCCATGAAGACAATAATATCAACAAAAGAACCATTTTGGATTTAAAACAACAAATTTCATTAAAGCAACAATTCCAATCTGAAACGTCATAATATTGTGCATGCAAATAAGCTTCTGTTAAGCTTTTCCAAGTACTATATATGTATTTCCATTCAAGCACCTGGCACTGCGACCACCCGCCACATGTAATTTTAACACTGAGCCCCCCCCCTCCCCACCGAGTGTAATTTGACCCTCACGTCCAAGTAAATACATGTATAAGACTATGCCCAAGTCTTGCTTATTCCATAGCGAGTACTGGCACAACATAATGTGTCACAAATATCTCTCAGTAACATGAAAAATGAAAGCAATTCGTCTCACACTTCATGTTTTGCTAATCATTTTATTTCCAATCACACTACGTCATATCAGAGAATACTTCAATCAACGAGTCAAAGGTTAACCGATATAATTAATCTACATATCCTGTACCATATGATTGACTATATCATTTAAATCATGTTCTTGCATCTCGAAGTTGCAAAATGTGTATTTTTAATATACATAAAATAATTAGTTCTGAGAAAATGAAATTATAAAATGATTTCAAAACCAACTGAATATATTCTTAAAATCCTTATAATTCCAAAAGTAAACATACATAATATTTCCTTAAGATGTTTATCTTTTAAAACTCAAAACAAGGAAATCGAATTGTCCCAAAGCTATGAGGAAATCTATATAATATGGCTAAGTGTAAAACAATTTACTAATATGTGAGCAAGTGTGTCAAATTCATCAACAGGAAAACATATATCAAAAGTCATCATAAATCATCGAATTTGGAGCATGGATTAAATACAGTATACGCTTACATTGTAATGAATCAAGCCATAACTAAAACAACAAGAAATAGGCTTAGGATTTAATCAATAAGGCAACAGAACAAGAAGAGAATCAAAATGATACACAGTACGAAACAAAAGTTTTCTATGTAATATAATCTTCCTGGGTCGACCTTTGTGTCAACCCAAAACTTGTGTGTGTTGACCCATGGGTCGACACCACTTGTTCCTGGGTCCATACATAAGTAGACCTAGCGGACGAGAATTCTGTAGGCAAACAACATTGCCCGCATGCAACTTGGAGAATTTATTTCTAATAGACAAGATGGACGGATTGATCTGAAACTTAGCAAACACATAGGACAGAAACCCTACTTTGATTTACAATAAGAATGGCACAATTTTATCAAAGGATAAGCAAGATATTATAGCTTGAGTATCACATTTGGCAGCTTTGCAAAATTGAGACAAAGTAATGGCAAAACTTATAGTTTTCAATGAAATACACACTAATTTATCTTAAATGAAATATTAAACACTGTAAACTATAAGGTATTAGTTTTATAACTCACCTTTCTTGTATTTGGATGATTCTTGCTTGAGTTTACATCAAGGAGGTGAAATAGAGCCTCTAAAACCCAAAGCAACAGGTTTCTTAAACTTGTAGGCAAGGAAAACTTAATTGTAACTATTCTTCTCAGATTTCTGGAATCAATTGATTAGCTTGTTGATTGAATCTTGTTCCTTGCTGAGATGGAGACTAGAAGATATCCTACTACGAATTTAAACTTGGATTTTTGAGGAGGGAAAAGCTTAATCCTCCATTTTTATTTCTCATGTAAGCTTCAGGAAGAGAGAGAAAGAAGGATGGAAAGAAAGATAATATACGTAATATTTATTTCTCTACTTCCAAACTTATCCCTTGGCTTTGGATTAAATTACTACCCAATCAATATCCTACTAAGCTCAAGTTTTACTAATCCTTATTATTATCAAAGTTTGGCAAAACTATCTTTGAACGACTACACACGAAATACCTAAATAACACATCTTCACCAATCCTTACTTATAATACGCATTGTTTAAGTTTAACAAAATTATGAAAACATGGAATAAATATTTTTCATACCAATTTAAATAGTAATTTTGATGCAACACGTTAATATTTCCATGTTTTATAATTTGCACATTACTCCTTTCTTAAATTTTTAAACGGACATATTTTGAAATAATAAAATTTCAAACAACTTAGTCACGCATACCATGTTAGGCTTAATTCACAAAAAGCAAACACACACATACATGTTAAAATTAAAATTTAAAACATTTTTAAACATCATCTTAATGTAAATACATTTTATATTTTATAAGAACATTCATTTTGCATTTTTCATTGTGCACAACTAACATTATTAAATTTAAATTTACATAAATTCCGTTTTTCTTAATGGAATAGACACAAAACCTCACTAAAACATTCAAAACACTTAAATATTGATCTCCAATTAATTCGTACGCTTGTATATGTTTCCATATTACATACTAAAATTAAAGATGCATTTTGCAATAAAATGCACTAGTTACTTATAATAATTCACTAAATCCTTGCATGAACACTAAATAAAGTATTTAAACATCGAATTTTCTCACATAAGCACAGGTGATAAGATTTCCTACATGGTTTTAAACACAATCCTTGTTTCATTTTATGCTATCAACACAAATTCATAAATTGTTAATTCTTTACTTTAAATAATTTGGCACTTTTTATTGAAAATTTCACTTAAATATTGATTTCTAATCAATATTTTATGTTTTCAATATCAATTTCAGTCATCAAAATATATGCTACAAACACGTATCGAAATAAAAAAAATATTATACTCAAGGTATTAAATTTGTTCTAATACACACAAATTTTGAACTCCTATTTTATTTTTAAAATATTACACAAGTTATGCTAATGAACTCGTATTTTATTTTTCTTAGTTTAAAATAAACATAACACACTTTAATTTATTTAGCCCGGGTATCCAAAAACCCGATTTGCTATGGTATCACATCAAAAAGATTTGAAACAAGACAAAGTATTTGGATTTTGAGTTTACTTAAAGGAAATAAAATTCAAGATAAGACAGGTTAGATCAAATAGTTATATACACCCTTAGGATATATAGGGTAGTGTACAAGGTTATAAACTAAAGTTAGGTTTGATGAAATATTAACAAAATATTTATGTAAATAAATGGGTTAAGTTTATATTAGTTGGTTTCTTTCTTGGTTTGATTGAGATAAAATTTCAAGATAAAATTCTCTAGGGAGGGTGAGGGTTGGGTTAGAAAATGTAATGACCAAAAATTTTATCAATTGATTGTGAATATTTAATCTTTTAATTTGTAAATAAGGATTTAAAAATCATTTTTTAATCCCATTTACTGCAACGGGTAGTTCAATGAAAAACATAAAATGTGACTGTTTTTATCAAATAGTAAGTTATAGAAAAAATTTAAACCTCTGTATACGTACTTAATGACATTTAAATAATATTAATAGGTTAATATGAAAAAATTTCATTTCAAGTGGATAAAATAATATAATATTCATAAATAAAAATGTGTTAAATATTTAAAAATACAGATTTATAAACCTTATTAAATGACACATGGATTTTTAAATAGTGACATATGGCTTATGAAATGACATGTGCCTTGAAGTAATTAATTAGGTTAAGCACTTTTTCCCTTTCACTTCTAATTTTATTTTCAAAAATATCCATTTATAAATGTACATTCTTCATCCTATATATTTCATTTTCTTCATTCTCTTAACACCTTTGCTCCATCCTCCTAACTAATCTTAACTTCAAAAATATTCTCATCTTTCAAACCAAAATCTATACTTTGCTCAAGGTTGAATCTTTGGATCCTACTTATTTGCTAAAAATTTAGAGAATCTCCAAAGATATAGTATTAATTTTTATTTAAATTTGATTATACTTTATAAATAATAACAAATTCAAAATTCAAATTTTTTGTTTGTTTTTTTCAAAATTCAAAATAATTTTGATCAGAAATCTTCCACGAAAGTTCCTATCTCAATCCATAACTTCATTTCTAGCTAGCCCTAAGCTCACCAATGTATTGACTAAACTAACTAGTTAGCTCTATATGTTATGTAATTCTTTTCTAGATCTAATCGAATTTCAATAAAAAAAATATTAAATATTTTTCAACTTGGTTGTTAATTCAAAATTGTTGATCTTAATTCTTACTCTATACATAACTTATGAGATCCGAAAACCATAAATTCTCTGTTAAGTTTAACCAACATTTAATCTCGATCATCATGCATTATTTTTCAAAATAAATCATTTAAATTACACTTTACTAAAATTTTAAGGTATTTTAGCTTTGACATTTTTTTTCATCATTTCATGAGAAACCTTTAATAAATATCTCAAGTTCATCACTTCGTATCAAATCCTTAGTCTCCCTATAAAATAATTAATACAATTTTAGTAACTAAACTAATACATTTTCAATAATTTGTAACACCCTAGAAATTAACATTAAATAATAATTAAATTGAAGAAATGGAATGAAAGTAAAGTTTCTTTAAAAGTTTGATTTTTGCTATGGAAACATCTCCGAAATGTCCATAGAGATTTTTTTGGACAATTTATATTCATAACTTGTCACGATCTATTTTAGTGTGGAGGAGTTGCGGAGAGAACGATTTGAGATTTAAAATTCAATTTTTAATATAAAAAAAATCTTTTGGGGTGGCCGCCATTGGAGACGGTCGACCGTGGCAATTGACCACCCCAGGTACGATTGACCTAAGCCTTTGCCTGGCCACAATATCGACCAGGTATGTGATGGATTTAATCGACAACTCGAGAAGGTTCGGATTGAGGAAACTGACTTAGTTTGGATAGACACGTTTCTTATAGCAGAACCAAAACATAATGGCTTGGAGACTTTTTATGACATTATTTAACCAGGTTGAATCTGATTTAGTCCAATGGCTCGGGATTCTATACAAAACCTATAAATAGGCACCATACCTAACCCTAAGACATAAATCTTCTCATTTCATTCTCATACTCTTCTCACTTCTTCTTCCTTCTATTAAATCTTCTCCCTCCCCTAAAAATTTTAGAGGCGAAAACAAAATAAATATATAAGATAGGGGGAAATCTAACTAGGAAAGAGGGAATTCTCAGAGGTATAAGGAAGTTCTAAGGACCACAAGTGAGTTGGAATTTTGATTATTTAAAATTAAGAAGATTAAACACTTAGTCTAGGGTTTTCCTCTAGAACAGATCTGGCTTACACGTATAAACCGGATTTAATTGCAAACTTTGGACTTAATTGTAAAATGTATATTTATATATAAATTATGTATTAAGTTTAAATTATGAATTTAATGTGAACAAAGACATGTGTGAAAATTTGGAATTAACTATAAAACATAATTTAACCAATAAATGAGAAACCTATATTTATAAGTAATGCAAACAGATCTGCAATGTAAGCCCATGATTACTAAAAGACTAAATTTACCTAGGCCTAAAATTGGGACATGAGAATCATAACTTAAATACAAGTTATAATTAAAAGGTTATATACACAAAGGATTGGAGAAATAAATCATCAACATAATTTTAGATGCGGTGAACTATAATGGCATGTAACTAATGATTTTACTTGGTTTATATTGGATTGACTGGGAAAGTGAAGCTTTGACATCCCTCCAAGTAGAACTTATATTGTTATGACCCATTCAAACGAAGTTGGTCGTGCACTTCAGAGATGGAAATAAGAGGTCAAAGGTAAAACTCGGTAGGGATAGAGTTTGGGAGCACAAACCTAATTATTGGATAGGGACCAGTCCTAATGATGAAAGCAAACTCACGTTAGAAAGAAATAAGAGGCCATCGAGGAAACAAGAACGAAGGGAGTGTTTCCGGGCGATGACATGCTTGTAGACATCAGAGTAGGGAATAAGAAGCTCTAAGTACTCATGCATCAATAGGTGCAGTGCCCATCCAGGAAGATTCGCGGACAACCTCGAGGATGAAAACAAGAGACCATTAAAGGAATGGTACGCCTAAACAATATTTGTTCGATGCAAATTCCGGAGCTAGAAATAAGAGACAATTTGTTACTACATATGAAATTAGTGCATAAGCGTTTTTGATGTGTCATTATGTGAGATAACACCTTACGCCCTCTGTCAGGGGTAATAGAGTAGAGAAGGGATAAAGGTCCGATAGGCCAATCATTGTATAGATTTATGTTAACCTTTAAGCTTGGTCATATTGTCCAGATAAACTTCTTTTAAAAAGGAAAGCACATAATGCTATAGCTTTATGATACTTAAAGTAGACCTGAGACTGGTTGCACTGAACCCTTTTCTTTTAAAGCTTATTTCTCATCCACAATACTTTACGTCCGACCCATTCAATTTTCCCCTACCACAGGATTAGATGATAGTGGTTTATCATTTTCTTAAATAGTGCATTTCTGAGTTCAACTGTCTATTCCATCATTCCATATACTCTAACTTTGTTCAGTGTTTTTGTTTTGCTCCTTTGGAGAGGGACTATCGACATGTTATGTACTTTGACATTTATTATTGTTGGCCTACTTTGTGGCTAGGCCACCCGAAAGTCCATATAACTATGATTATATGCCTAAAGGGTAAGAACAAAGTCAGTTTAAAGGGAGAACTTCGGATCGAATTTGAGGATGGAATGTCGGGTCGAATGGGAAAACATGCATATGGCTCGAATGATGCTATGGCCTTTTTGGATCTGAAGTATTCATCGAGTTGAATGGATTCGACCCGACCCGCTGTTGGCCTGGATACCGCATAAGTAAACTACCCACTATCGCCACTTCTTCCTAATTACAAGGACCTGATGCCACGTGGCCATTAACTCTAACCCACGAACAGTGCTAACCACATACCTATTAACCTAGAGTTTTTACCACATCATAGTAATTTCCCTCCAAAAACCCTATCTGACTATTATATATACATGACTCAAGCCACAAAAAAGATCTTTTGGCCACCTAAATTCTTGAATACATTATTCCTGCCACCATTCCAGTCGACCCACTCCCTTTTTCATTGTTTTTAGTGCAATTTCATGAGTTTGAGAGGAAATCGACTGTAATCTAAGTGTTTGAGTGATTCAAAACATTGTAATGGTAATTCTCCACAAAATCAAAGAATTATAAAGTGGACGTAGGCTCGTTAAACCTGAATCACTATAAATCTTGCATGTATGCTTGCTGTTTCTGGTTATTAGTCTATATTTTTTTCGTTATTCTCTTCAAAATATAGTCAATTGGGTGCTAGAGCCATTTTTGATCTAACATTATGGTGCTTTCGCTGAGAAATTTGAATTCTCTTCATTCATGATTATTAGTCTACTGTTTAGATCACCAAGTCCAAAGAAATAATACTTATTTTCATCATTTTCAACACTTTCGACGATTTCAACAAGTTTGGTTACCATGGATCCATGAAAAGATAAGAATGGGCAAGCTTCTCGAAGAAATAAGACTAATGAAGACCAACAGGACGACTTGCAAATCGCAGCAGCCATGCAGGCCCCTGGGGCGAATTAACCCGGGTCAACTGTACCCAGGTCGTATTAAACCCGACCCGATGTAGGGACATTTAGGCCAGCTACAGTGCCAAACAACCAAGCTCCTACTTCAATGCCTATTTCATCCGACGACTTCACACATTTATTCTCCAAATTGGAAGAGACCAATGCAGCCCTAGAAGCTCAGAGACGGGATAGCGCTGTAGTCCGTAATGATATGAAGGCAATGGCTAGACAAATAGATGAACTTCAAAGACAAAGAACACATCGCCTACTCATTGCCAAGAAGTAGGAGATTCGTCTTCCTATGAGGAAAATGAATGCCATCCATGCCAGAGGAGACCTCTGGAAAGGCCTGAAAACTTCGAACAAGTCTTATTTGGCTCACTGGGTTCTAGAGAAGATGAAGCGGTTCGTCTTGGCTATAACAATCCTAGCCTAGCAGAACCTATGCTACTGCTGATGCGTGGATCCCCCATACTTCGTAGGGACTGAGACATTGCCTAGCCTACTCAAGATCAACTCCTTCAACCCACTCGTCCTGTAATCGACCGGGATCGCAGAAGGAAAGGAAACTTTGCTCGGGAGTCAATTCAAACAATGATGCATGAAATGAGAGCAGGAGGATCTTGAAGAACCGAAAGTGTTGAAACAGAACATGTATTGACTAATATGGAGGTAGCAGCGATGATGCGTCAAATAATGAATGATGGTCGAGGATATACCAATAAAGAGAAGGGCATAGACCATAGCCACACTCCTTTCACACATGATATCTTGGGGATGCAATTCTCAAGGCGATTTAATTTACCTATGATGAACCATTACTCAGGAAGAACTGATCCACGATAGCACTTGATGCGATACTCATGGTATATGAATGTTGTTGCAGCTCTTGATGTTATTATGTGTAAAGCTTTTCTGATATACTTGGAGTATGTCGCTTTGATGTGGTTCACCAGACTTCCACCTCGATTGGTTCCAGGCTTCAATGATCTGAGTGAAAAGTTTCTAAACCAATTCGGACTGCATGCCAAGAAATCCAAGCATGTCATAGAGCTTTCGGTGATTAAATAGGCTCTTAGAGAAATTTTAAGGGGGATATTTGGACTGTTTCCAAACGACGATCACGGAAGTAAGCAATCCAAATCCTGAGGCTATTCTGATCAATGATAGACGTGGTAGACAAGGACATTGAGTTTGGGAGATACTTAGCCAAAAAACCTCCTACTATTGGGTTGTTTCATGAGAAAGAAAATATACTCTTGCGATAGGAAAAAGTGTACTTAAACAGCAAGTGAAGATCCAACAAAGTTGCATGTGAAGAAATCCAAAGCAATGCCGCCATAAAGCAGACTGGAGACAGCTCCGGCAAGGTTGAAGTCAATGTCGGTAATCAAAACGAAGGGAATGTTTCCTAAGGTATAAACGACAACAAAAGAAACAGGTATAAGAGGGGTGATTCCAAGAAAAGACCCCGGTTCTAGTCTTTTGAAAGCTGCACGTCATTGAACGGTACTCTAGAAAATATTTAATTGAATACTTGCAATGTAATGCAATACAAGAAACCTCCGCAAAGGGATTCGACGGAGAAAAACGTGAAACTGGAAAGTTTTTCTTATTTTACGAGACTTAGGACCATTCAACGAATGAATGTCGACACTTTGGAGATATGGTATAATGGTTACTATGAGAAGGAAAACTTGATGAGTATAAAGTTGCCTAAAGAGATGAGGGCAAGGTGGTTTGGCTCCAAATCAAGGGTAAGCAGCTCCTAGAGCTTCTGCCCATCATAAAGGAAAAGGAATAGTAATCAACACCATAGTCAGGGGGCTTCACCCGACAGTTTTTGTACAGAGCCATGGAACAATACGTCAATGCGGCCAAGCATCTTGATGTAGGGGAGCACAGTCTTCCCAAAGATGCCACACAAGTTAAACAACAAAAGATAATGATGGACGACATTGTTTTCTACGGTCGAGAGAGCGCAGGAGCAGAGACTCCGAGCATAGATCCTTTGGTAATTTCAGCTATAATTGGCTCGACGACTATACAAAAGATTTTTGTTAACTGTGGAAGTTCCATCAACATTTTATTTAAGAAAGCTTTTGACCAGATGAAGTTGGAAGCTAAAGACTTAAAACCATGCACCAGATGGATACATGGTTTAACGATTCAACACAACGCCAGTGGGTGTGATTGACCTATCTGTAGAACTCGGCAAGGGAGACTATAGAAGAGTGTGAATCCTTCCTTGTCATGAATATAAATTCCCCGTATAACGCCTTCTTAGGACGACCAGCTTTGGTGGAATTTAGATCTTGCATCGCGCCCTGGTGTCTACTGCTAAAGTTCCCAACTAAAGCTGGAATGGGTATGGTCCGAGGAGACCAGGTAACTGGAAGATCTTGTTATCCAGCAGAATGGAAGTTGGTTTGTAATGGAGTCGATGTGGAACCTAAGAATGCCTCCCCTCCTTCTAAGGAGGCATCCGCATAGCAAATAAAGGAATCATCCCGGATGCAGTCTCCCAATTATCTGTTCGAGGATATTGATCCTAGAGAGGATGAAGAACAAATAAGTAAAAGGGAGACTGCAAATGAAATGACTGTGGATATTCCGGTTGATAATGATGACCCGACCAAGGTCTTGAAAATCTAATCCCACTTGGACCCCCTCCGGATGAGGGAATCAACAAATTTCTTATGATCAAACTTAGATGTACTACATGGACCCATGTTGACATGTGTGGGATATTTCCATCATTCATTAGCCATGCAATAAACATCAACCCGAAGAGTGTCCCAATTATACAGAAAAGGCGTATGCTTGGCCCGGAGAGGTCTGTAGCTTTAAAAGAAGAAGTTGAAAAGCTAGCAAGCAATGGCTTTATTCGAGACATAGCATATCCTAATTGGATATCAAACCAAGTTCTCGTTAAGAAGGCCAATGGAAAATGGCGAACATGTATCAAATTTTGAGATTTAAACAAAGCCTGCCTGAAAGATAGCTTCCCACTTCCAAGAATCGATCAGCTGATAGACTCAACAGCTGGCCAAGAGCTTCTTTCCTTTATGGATGCATATTCAGGGTATAATCTAGTTCCAACGCATGTCCCAGACCAGGAACATACGAGTTTTATCACGCACCTTGGGTTATATTATTATGTGGTGATGCCTTTAGCATTGAAGAACTCTGGGGCGACATACCAACGTCTAATGAATCACATGTTTCACAATCAGATTGGGAACCATGGAGGTATACGTGGATGACATGCTTGTAAAGTCCATGTGGTTGGATGACCACATCTAAAATTTGGCAGAAATGTTCAACATCCTCCAACACTATGGGAGGAAACTCAACCCTTTGAAATGCTCCTTCGACGTCGCATCGGAAAAGGTTTTAGGTTTCATAGTCAGTTCGCGTGGGATTGAAATCAATCCAGATCAGATTGCAGCTATCAAAAATATTGGTAAACCAAGGAGAATTAAAGATGTGCAGAGTTTAGTAAGGAAAGTTGCAGCGTTGAGTAGATTTATTTCTAGGGCCACAGATAAATGCATTCCGTTCTTCGACTTAATCAAAAGAGGAAAGCGCAATTTGAAATAGACCCGGATTGCATCGAAGCCTTCCAGAACTTGCTAAACCATTTAAAGAGACCACCGATAATGTCCAAGACGGTAGACCATGAAGACATGTTCATATACTTGGTGGTATCATCGCATGTAATCAGTTCATCTTTTGTTCATGAGGAGGATAAGGTTCACGGACTAGTGTATTATGTAAGTAAGAAGTTGGCGGCTGCGAAGCGCAATTACCTAAAGATTGAGAAGCTTTCATGCATCCTATTGATCACTTTAAGGACGTTCCGCCATTACTTCCAAGCTCATCCGATCATGATATACACCGACTAGCTGCTGCGACAGGTCCTTCAATGACCTGAGGTGTTTGGAAGGCTGCTCAAGTGGAACATTGAACTAAGACAATTTGACCTCACTTTCCTCCTGAGAAAGTCTATCTGTAGGAAAGCATTAGCAAATTTTATAGTCGGATTCACCATCCTTGAGGAAGATATGTTGGAGGAAGAGACTAGCCCTTTGGAATCCAAGTTAGAACCGAAACCTGGAAGCTGTACACAAACGGCGCTCGTAACGATCGATGGTCCGGTGCCGGAGTTGTATTAGTAACTCCTAAAGGATGGTCGATCTATTATGCTCTACAATTGAACTTTCCCGCTATTAAAAATGACTGCGAGTACAAACCCTGATTGTTGGGCTGAAACTCGCGAGGGAATTAGGAGTATTTGTGTTGGATTTCTACTGTGACTCTCAGATTGTTGTATTTCAGGTCCGCAAGGAGTTTTAGACGAAGGGGCCACGACTTGCAGCCTACCCAGAATCAGTAGAGGAACTGTTAGATGGTTTGGAGCGTTACAGCATTTCCCATATTCTGAGAGCAGAAAACTAGAAGGCTGACAAATTGGCCAAACTAGCGAGTTCTGAAAACCCTGAAGACATAGAAATGGTCCCGATAGAAACACTAGATACTCGGAGCTTTGATCAAATGGAAATTGAGCAAGTGTTGGAGAGCGAGCCTGAAAGAGAATCCTGGATGACCTCCATAAAGAATTTCTTATGGCATAAAATCCTTCCAGAGAGGAAGAATCAAAGGCGTGCCATTGTTTGCAAGGATCCAGATACATTATGCAACCTAGCGAGCTTTACAAAAGGAGGTTCTCCGTTCCATTGCTCCGGTGTATAGCCGGTAACGACGTTAAGCATGTATTGAGGGAAGTACATGAAGGAGATTGTGGTGATCACACCAGAAAATAGACATTGGCAAAGAAGATAATGCGGTATGGCTACTTCTGGACAACCATAAATAAAGACGCAGCTGATTTTTCAAGAAGTTGTGATAAGTGCCAAAAATTTGCAAGGATTCCTAGAGTTCCACCAAGCTAACTTACCTCGATGGTGAGTCCATGGCCATTTTCCATGTGGGTAATTGTCATTATTGGGAGCCTCGCAATCGCTAAAAGCGGAGCAAAATATGCAATCGTGGTGATGGATTACTTTATGAAGTGGGCAGAGGCCGAACAACTAACCAATATCATGACCAAGCGAGTAATCAATTTCATTGTCAGGAATATTATATGTCGATTTGAAATGCCAAAAACTATCATAACCTATTATGGGACCCAGTTCGATATCGCATAATTTAGAGATTTCTGTCAATGGTACTGCATTAAGAAGATATACACCGCTGTGGCACATTTGCAATCGAATGGGCAAGTAGAAATTGTGAATAAGATCATTAAGTCCATTTTGATAAAATGATTGGAGCAGGCGAAGACCATGTGGGTTGATGAATTACCCTTGGCCCTATGGGAATATCGGGCAACCTACAAGACAGCAATAGGCCACACTCCATTCTCACTGTTATATGGCTTGAAAGTAGTCATCCCGGTGGAGCTTAAAGTTCCCTCTCATTGAACAACATATTACGTTCCTATGATGAACAAGGCTCTTCTCCTTGAATCCTTGGACATGATTGACGAGAAGAGAGACGAGGCGGACTTGCGTGCCTTAGAGCATAGATATCAGGTTGCCTGATGCTACAATCGACTCCGACTTTTATGGGTCCGCAGTGGGAAGAACCATACGTCATTCATTGGAGGCTTGATAATGGAGCTTTTAGGCTAACGACTGTTGATGGCGATCATCTTCCGAGAGCATGGAATGCCGAGCATTTACGACACTACATGACTTGATCTTTTATTTCTTTCTTTTGTTTATCGGGCTATGTAATGAGACACGAATTTCTCAAGACTAATTGGTCAATATAAACGAAAGATTATAAACTAGATATTGGTTAAGATTTTGCCAAACCACTATAAAAATATCGTGCGTCCCTTATTATTTACCACATTTATTTCTTTATGACTTGTGTTTTTGTGAATATCACATATGTTTGAAACTCTTCCTCATGAATCGACGGAGTGAGTATAAATGACACGGATGTACCTCAGCCATCCTTGAAAGCAAATTTTGCCCTTGGCATAGGGACAAAGAGGGGAAATACCAGGGTCAGTATGACCTGACCACTCTCCCGACCAATTTCGTCTACCAGAGCGTGGAATGGAGTATGGTTTGAATTCAAGTTCGATATCGACACTCGAGGTGGCAAATTTCCTGTAACAACCCGTATTTATGAATAACATGTTATAACATAAATGGAGGCAGAGTTAAACTGTAAAATCTGAATCAAGGGAAACGGGCTGTGCCATTGCGTTCGTCTCGGAAAAATTCGCGAAATAGAGTCCGAGTTTTCGAAAATCGGGGTCCGTATGACCAAGATATGGCCTCGCGAAGTTTCACGAAAAATTCACAAATTAAAGTATACTTAATTAAGTGAAATGGGTTGCGCAGAGAAATATATATATATTGATATATATATATATATATAATTGAAAATTAAATAAATAAATATGCAAAAATGTTCAGAACAGCGAATTGGGAGAGGGGAATAACCGAACCGGCCGATTTTTGAGGTCGACCCGAGCTCGCTGGGTCGACTAGGGGTTAATCCAGGGTGTTTGGCTGTCAACCAGTAGGCCGATTCGCTCAAATGCAGATTTTGCATTTGAATGGTTCTCATGGTTCAGCTTTAATCTAAAGGCCCTAGATGGTTCCTACACTTGACTTCTTCCCCAAGACATGCTTTGATGGCTTGGATTGAATCTAGGGTTAATCCTATGGCTAATATTACCCTAATCTTCTATAAAAAGACCCCAAACCTAGCCTAAATCACCATTATTCAATCTTACAACTAAACTATGTCAAATTTGTTCCTCTCATGGCCTCCACTCTCATGCTAAAATTTCTAAGTTAATTTCTATGAAAGATTTTGAGTTCATGCAAGTGTTTTCAAACTTGTATGAGTGTTCTTAGTTTGCATTCAAGTCAAGTTGCAACATTTCTATTTCAAAGCAAGGGTTTTTCATTTGGAGCTTGCATATTTGGGTTTTTGGTGCTTGCATAAGGGCTTCGTCTCAATCTTTATAATAAATATTTATTTGTGTCTTCATAGCATTGTAAGCCCTTTTCTACTTTCTTTCTTTGAACTCTAAAGTTAAATGAATGATGCAAGTTTGGGGTTGATCATTATATGCAAGTTTGGTTGATCATTATATGCAAGTTTGGTTGATCATTATATGCAAGTTTGGTTGGTCATTATATGCAAGTTTGGTTGATCATTATATGCAAGTTTGGTTGATCATTATATGCAAGTTTGGATGATCATTATGCAAGTTGGTTTAATCATTATGTATGACACATGTTGCTATGTTATGCAAGTTTGGGTTGATCATGTTATCATGTTATGCAAGTTAAACTTGAGGTTTTGAGCATAAAGCTCCAAGCTTTATATTAAAGGTTGCATTTTGGCAACATGAAAGTTATCATATCCCTTATGATAACTTGCATGTGAGGCCAAATGCGAACTTCTAGCAACTTCTACATGTTATTTATCACCATGTATCACTCATATGCTAAGTTTGGTTTTATGCATGCTTTTGAAGCCTAATAATGCAATATGCAAGTATATGAACATATGTACATTTCATATGGCACCATGTTAAACTTGTGGCTTCAACACCTTTATGTCATGGTTATGCCAAGTTCCCTATTTTGTCCTTTATGCGTTGTTGCGATTATGTAAACGATGGGATTACGTTGGGGTTGGGTAACATAATGACATGAACATGATTTTTGTAACATGACGTGATATGTTAACTTGTAATTATGTTTTGGAAACATAATGGACATGACACTTAGAAAATATGAGTGTGGTCAACTCGAGGTTGGGTTGAGTTTGTAGCGTAAATCTACCCGGACCCGCCCGGCTTAACTAGTGGCTACAAACAATAGGACCCAATGTGAGAAGTTGGTCATGTTGTGCTCGAACCCGAGGTTAGACCTAGTTGTGGTATAAAGCTACCCGGACCCGCCCGGCTTAAGTAGTAACCACAACAAAGTCTAATGTGAGAGGTTAAAGCGCATTAAGTTAATTAATGCCTCCTGATTAGGGTTAAGTCATGGTCCACTTAATACTTAACCAATTTGGGCTTGATGGATTAATCGAGGTTAAGTCAGGAGCCTTGGGTACTCTTAACCAATTTAATCCACGTTTGGATCGGGTTAACCACATTTAACCCGTTAAGAAACCCTAGTTGCGTGGTCCTTTTCAGTAGTAACCTTCTAGGTAGTATCATAAGACCCTAGGACTAGGCTAGGGTGGGGCACGATTACTGGGCTGATTGTAAGAGACCAAAAGAGATGGCTGAATGATGCCCCGGTTGTTCAGGCGGACCATGGCCGTGCACATCAAGTCCGGAGTTGAACACCGGCACCGGTAGGTTTGGACTGTGCATCCTGTAATGGTGTCAGAGGGTTACACCATAGGGCCTGATACACCCTAGGGTGGACCCTGCACAGTCAACTACATTACATGATTAGGCCGTATGACACCGACACTTGACGAGTTAGGCTTTTAGGGAGCCGATCGACTAGACCGTGTAGTTGGACCTTAATTTAGGCCATCTCATGATGTTGGGCCAAGCTTGGGCCAAGGGATCAATTCTTGTTTTTACTTGACATGTTAGAATGCTAGTACACCCGTGGTGCAAAACTTAACCTTAATTATGCGATGACACCTTTATCTATCTTGTTAGTTAATCATCATGCCAGTATGTTGTTATCCTTATGTTCATCTCAGCTTCTCATGCCAGTTAACTTTACTAGTTCATAGACAGATAGTAGTAGGGCTTACCAGTCTTTTTGACTGACCTGTTTTCTTTTGCCTCTTGTCTTCCGTTTCCCCCTCCCCCCCCCCCCTCAGGTTCTCAGGGTGGGAACATTGGAGCTTAGCTTGGATCTTTCTAGCTTGCTTACTGGATTTGCTCATGTACGGTTTTGGACATTGAACTAGCTGTGGTTTATCACTTCACTTTGGGGATAGTACTTTATGTATTTCAGTTTTTCAGTTTATGCTTTTGTCTAGACTTTGTTTGTTGGAAAATAATGATCAAGTACTTTGTTGTAATATGACTATGGTTTTGAAATGCTAGTTTAATCCGCTGCTTTATTTACTCTGTTTTACTTATATGTTCTGTCTTGTGATATCTGCATGCATGTTTACCTTGTTTAAACGCCCCTCCAAAGTCAGTGCCCTTGCAAGAGTGGTACTGGCGGAGGTGGGGTGTCACATTTGGTATCAGAGCATAAGGTTTACGAGATTGGACAAAAGGTTTTTTTTTTAAACTTACCTTTTGAAGAACTATTTTCAAAACCAATTAAGTATTTTCCAAGAAAAGTCTAGTTTATTTTAAAAGGCTATTCCCCAAAAGCCATAGCACTATCCTTCGTTTCTTCGTTCTGAATCTATCTTTTTCTTAGTTTTAGTATGGCTGATCGCTTTAACATCCCGGAAGGCGTTCAAGTACCCGTCTGGTTCCGGAGATTTATGGAGGCAAGGGCGAATGAAGCCGGCCCCGCAACCATTCCTCCTCCTTCCCCCGTCGCTAACATCTCTCCTCCTCCCGTAGCTGAGGTTCCTCCCCCCCCCCCCCTCAGCATACACAAGTGAATTTCGTGGAGCTTTGCAAAGACTTTAAGGCGAAGGGTTGCAAGAATTTTGTCGGAACGGAGACTTCTGTGGAGGCAAGAAACTGGTTAAAAGAAACTGAAGACCTCTTTGCTATCTTTGATGTGGAAGATCGTAGGAAAGTTCTGTTGGCGGTATGGCTATTGAAAGGGGAAGCTGCTTATTGGTGGGTAGTCACCACCACTATTAGACCAATTGAGACTTGGGATGACTTTAGGAGAAGGTTTGGATTAAAGTTTCTATCATCGACTGAAGAGAATCTTCAGATGGAGAGGTTCCTATCTCTAAAGCAAGGGGACATGACCGTTAGGGAATACGTGGATAAGTTTAATCAACTTGCTCCATTCGGTCTAGAATTGGTAAACACAGCTCGGAAGAAGGCCCTATGCTTGCTCTAGGATTGAATGAGCCATTGCGTGGTTTGGCCATATCTCATATACCCCTGGAAGCGACCTTCGAAAATTTGGTGAATATGGCCCTACTTCAAGAGGAAGATAAGAGTGGCAAGAAGGAGGTCAAGGCAAATGAGTCCCAAGGCAAGAAGGAAGATACCGAGAAAAGAGATAAGAACAACAAAAACAACAAGGGCAACAAGGCCAAGGCAAAGGACCCAAGAAAATGCCAATACTGTGGGAATGTAGGGCACATAGCTAAATACTGTAAGAAAAAGAAGAGGAAGTCGGGCGAATGCTTTCATTGTGGAGAGATCGGACATTTTAGCAAGGATTGCCCCAAGAAGCAAGGGCAGAATCAGCGTGCAGGACCTTCCGGAGGGCAAGTGCATGCTCTCAACACCGCTCCAGTTCAGGATCGAGGTAGCATTTCTGTAGAAAGTCTTGTTTATATTTCTGATTATCCTGTTCGCACCTTATTTGATTCTGGCGCATCGCATAGTTTTATTTCTTCTGACATTGTTGAAAGTTTGCACCTAAGTACTAGCTTAGTTGAGGATCCCGTTTGTGTTTCAAATCCAATTGGGGGTTCCGCCCATCTATCTATGATTTGTGTGGATTTGAAGATTTCTATCTTGACTGTAGAATTCGCGTGTAATGCTTATGTTCTCGGATTCACGGGATATGGGTTGGTCTTGGGCATGGATTGGTTGTCCAGTTATGGAGCCATCCTCGATTATGAGCATAGGGTGGAGAGGCTCATGACTCGCCTCGGTAACACCCTTGAAATTTTTTGTAACCCTAGAGGTCCCGTCATGTTATGTTATCTTGAATCTCTCGACTCGTCCATCGATGATCTGCAATCTGTAAGGGCGGTCCGAGACTATCCCGATGTCTTTGAAGAAGTTAAGGGGTTACCCCCCCTAAACGAGAGATAGATTTCCGCATTTATCTAGTTGATAATGCCAAGCCAGTATCATTGCCAGTTAGGCACATGGCTCCACGTGAGAAAAGGGAGCTCGGTAAGCAAACCAAGGAGTTGCTTGAGAAAAATTTTATTAGGCGAAGCATTTCTGAATGGGGTGCTCCGTTGGTATTCGCTACTAAGGCGGATGGTCCGCTTCGTCTACGTGTTGATTATCGAGAATTGAACAAGCTGACAAAGAAGAATAGGCACCCGTTACCGAGGATTGATGATCTCTTTGACCAGCTTGTTGGTGCTTATGTTTTCTCTCAACTCGATCTAGCCACCGGATTCCATCAGCTTAGAGTAGCTGAGGATAGCATTGATAAAACTGCGTTTAGGACTCCAGATGGATTCTTTGAATGGCTTGTCATGCCATTCGGTTTGACTAATGCACCCGCATACTTCATGGACTTGATGAGTAGGGTGTTCAGGGAGTTCCTTAACAAGTTTGTTGTTGTCTTCGTGGATGATATTCTGATCTTCTCAAAGGATGAGGAAGAACATGCAAGGCATCTCAAGGAAGTGATGGATACGCTTAGAGCGCATCAGTTGAAAGCCAAGTTCTCCAAATGTCATTTCTGGAGAAGGGAAGTTTGGTTTCTTGGACATATAGTTTCTAAGCAAGGCATAGCGGTGGATCCTGCGAAAGTGGTTGCGGTTCAAGACTGGAAGACTCCGAGGAATGCAACCGAAGTAAGAAGCTTTCTCGGTCTGGCAGGCTACTATAGGAAGTTCATCAGGGACTTCGCTAAGATTTCGGCCCCTCTTACTAAGTTAACAAAGAAGGACTTAGTCTTTGCATGGGACTTGGAGTGTGAGCTTGCTTTTCAAAGGCTCAAGAGAGCCCTTACCTCAGCTCCAGTTTTGGCAACATGGATTGGCACTTGTTTTCAAGAGATAGTTTTCTGCGTGGGATACCGTATAATATGTAAACGAGATCCAAGATTCACTAACGAATCTTGGAAAGCTTGCACGAAACCATGAGCACGTAGTTATGTTTAAGCCAAGTATTTTAGGCAAAGAATAAGTGGAAGTGGAACGAGAGGCAACGGTGAAATGAGTTCTAACTCATATTTTGGGAACAAGAATTAAGAACTACGGAATTGCGAAGTTAAAAGACGGTCAGGGCACGATGGGATTAAGCACAAGAAAATGCGGCTTAGAAGATCGAAGACTAGATACGCGCATTTAACCTCTTTCTAAGAGTATATCCTTGATCCCTATTGTTCCGTAGAGCTTACTCGCATGCTATCTTTTAAGTATATCCTCTCGGCCCTATCCTCAATCTTAGATCTGTTGCAAACCCCCTAAGGAGTATGACTAGCCTATTTGTGATATATGGTTGGGGTGAAGAAGTTCGTCACCAAACTATTTGGGCTTTATGGGATATGGGTAATAATTGATAGACTTACGAAGAGAACCCATTTTTCCGGTGAAGAGCAAGAGGACCGTATCATGGCTAGCATCTGTTTATCTTCGAGAGATAGTATGGTTGTATGGAGTTTCTTCTAGCATAGTTAGCGCTCGTGACCCAATTTTCACTAGCCAGTTCTGGAATAGGTTGCAAGAAGCGATGGGTACGCGATTGAATCTGAGTACAGCCTGTCACCCCCAGACGGATGGCCAAACCGAAAGGGTGAATAGAGTGCTAGAAGATCTTTTGAGGTTTTGTGTTCTCGACTTCGGTGGTACTTGGGAAGACCACCTTCCTCTTGTAGAGTTTGCTTATAATAACAACTATCAAGCCAGCATAGGGATGGCACTGTTTGAAGCTTCGTATGGGAGACCGTGCAGGCCACCAACATGTTGGTAGGAAGACAACGGATAAGCTTATATTTGAGCCCGACATGATAAGGGACACATCCGAGAGGGTTGAATTGATTCGAAGACGGATAAAAACGGCCCAAGACAGACAGAAATCCTATGCATACAAGCGAAGGACAGACTTGGAATTTAAAATTGGAGATATGGTCTTTGTGAAGATTTCTCCTTTGCGAAATATGGTTCGCTGACACCAAGGATCGTAGGACCCTTCCCTACTATAGAAAGAGTCGGGAAGATGGAACTGCCGAGAAGCTGGCCGGAGTGCATAATGTCTTTCATGTCTCGCATCTCCAAAAGTGCCTACATGAATCCGCTGAGGTGGTTGAACCAAGCATTCTTGAAGATATTGAGGTAGAGAAAGAAGCAACCTTGAGAAAAGCTCCGATTCGTATCTTGGGAACGGAGATCAAGAAACTAAGGAATCGAGAATTCAAATTGGTGAAAGTTCAGTGGGGTGAAGCCGACGAAGATGCAACTTGGGAAACCGAGGAGAAGATGCGTGGGCTTTATCCATTTCTCTTTGAGGATACATTTTCAATCTCTTTTCCTAGATTGGTATATCTTCCCTTGCTATCCATGCTTATCTAGTTTATCTTGTTTCGTAAATCTTGTCATGAGAACCTTAGGTAGAAACCCTTTGGATGAAACATGTATTTGAAACATGTTATGCTTGATGATTGCAAGTGGTTGCAAGTGTTTGCACGTGAATACTCGTGGATGCATGATACACATTAGGCACTAAGATCGGCTCACACACTTTCATGTTGCATATGCATGAGTGTTTATGCTTATTCATGGATGAAAACTTGTTATGCTATCACATGGATGTTGCATATGGATGAATGATATGAGCACTCATGTAGAGATTATAAATTATGTTAGGAATTTGCATACATATGGACTCATTTCACTAACATACTTTGCATTAAGGAGGTTTACTGTATCAGTAACCTCCTGATTATCGCATTAGATAAGTACACATACACACACCTCTGCATATGATCATACAGCATTTAGAACCTTTTAAGGACAATGATTGCTCGTGGACGATGTTTTGCGTAGATGGATGATGGATGGTAGGATACGTTCTTCCTAACTTGGAGATTTCGGGGACGAAATCCTTTAAGGAGGGGAGAATGTAACAACCCGTATTTTTGAATAACATGTTATAACATAAATGGAGGCAGAGTTAAACTGTAAAATCTGAATCAAGGGAAAGGGGTTGTGCCATTGCGTTCGTCTCGGAAAAATACGCGAAATAGAGTCCGAGTTTTCGAAAATCGGGGTCCGTATGACCAAGATATGGCCTCGTGAAGTTTCACGAAAAATTCACAAATTAAAGTATACTTAATTAAGTGAAATGGGTTGCGCAGAGAAATATATATATATATATTGATATATATATATATATATATAATTGAAAATTAAATAAATAAATATGCAAAAATGTTCAAAACAGCGAATTGGAGAGGGGAATAACCGAACCGGCCGATTTTTGAGGTCGACCCGAGCTCGATGGGTCGACTAGGGGTTAATCCAGGGTGTTTGGCTGTCAACCCGTGGGCCGATTCGCTCAAATGCAGATTTTGCATTTGAATGGTTCTCATGGTTCAGCTTTAATCTAAAGGCCCTAGATGGTTCCTACACTTGACTTCTTCCCCAAGACATGCTTTGATGGCTTGGATTGAATCTAGGGTTAATCCTATGGCTAATATTACCCTAATCTTCTATAAAAAGACCCCAAACCTAGCCTAAATCACCATTATTCAATCTTACAACTAAACTATGTCAAATTTGTTCCTCTCATGGCCTCCACTCTCATGCTAAAATTTCTAAGTTAATTTCTATGAGAGATTTTGAGTTCATACAAGTGTTTTCAAACTTGTATGAGTGTTCTTAGTTTGCATTCAAGTCAAGTTGCAACATTTCTATTTCAAAGCAAGGGTTTTTCATTTGGAGCTTGCATATTTGGGTTTTTGGTGCTTGCATAAGGGCTTCGTCTCAATCTTTATAATAAATATTTATTTGTGTCTTCATAGCATTGTAAGCCCTTTTCTGCTTTCTTTCTTTGAACTCTAAAGTTAAATGAATGATGCAAGTTTGGGGTTGATCATTATATGCAAGTTTGGTTGATCATTATATGCAAGTTTGGTTGATCATTATATGAAAGTTTGGTTGGTCATTATATGCAAGTTTGGTTGATCATTATATGCAAGTTTAGTTGATCATTATATGCAAGTTTGGATGATCATAATGCAAGTTGGTTTAATCATTATGTATGACACATGTTGCTATGTTATGCAAGTTTGGGTTGATCATGTTATCATGTTATGCAAGTTAAACTTGAGGTTTTGAGCATAAAGCTCCAAGCTTTATATTAAAGGTTGCATTTTGGCAACATGAAAGTTATCATATCCCTTATGATAACTTGCATGTGAGGCCAAATGCGAACTTCTAGCAACTTCTACATGTTATTTATCACCATGTATCACTCATATGCTAAGTTTGGTTTTATGCATGCTTTTGAAGCCTAATAATGCAATATGCAAGTATATGAGCATATGTACATTTCATATGCCACCATGTTAAACTTGTGGCTTCAACACCTTTATGTCATGGTTATTCCAAGTTCCCTATTTTGTCCTTTATGCGTTGTTGCGATTATGTAAACGATGGGATTACGTTGGGGTTGGGTAACATAATGACATGAACATGATTTTTGTAACATGACGTGATATGTTAACTTGTAATTATGTTTTGGAAACATAATGGACATGACACTTAGAAAATATGAGTGTGGTCAACTCGAGGTTGGGTTGAGTTTGTAGCGTAAATCTACCCGGACCCGCCCGGCTTAACTAGTGGCTACAAACAATAGGACCCAATGTGAGAAGTTGGTCATGTTGTGCTCGAACCCGAGGTTAGACCTAGTTGTGGTATAAAGCTACCCGGACCCGCCCGGCTTAACTAGTAACCACAACAAAGTCTAATGTGAGAGGTTAAAGCGCATTAAGTTAATTAATGCCTCCTGATTAGGGTTAAGTCATGGTCCACTTAATACTTAACCAATTTGGGCTTGATGGATTAATCGAGGTTAAGTCAGGAGCCTTGGGTACTCTTAACCAATTTAATCCACGTTTGGATCGGGTTAACCACATTTAACCCGTTAAGAAACCCTAGTTGCGTGGTCCTTTTCAGCAGTAACCTGCTAGGTAGTATCATAAGACCCTAGGACTAGGCTAGGGTGGGGCACGATTACTGGGCTGATTGTAAGAGACCAAAAGAGATGGCTGAATGATGCCCCGGTTGTTCAGGCGAACCATGGTCATGCACATCACGTCCGGAGTTGAACACGTGCACCGGTAGGTTTGGACTGTGCATCCTGTAATGGTGTCAGACGGTTACACCATAGGGCCTGATACACCCTAGGGTGGACCCTGCACAGTCAACTACATTACATGATTAGGCCGTATGACACCGACACTAGACGAGTTAGGCTTATAGGGAGCCGATCGACTAGACCGTGTAGTTGGACCTTAATTTAGGCCATCTCATGATGTTAGGCCAAGCTTGGGCCAAGGGATCAATTCTTGTTTTTACTTGACATGTTAGAATGCTAGTACACCCGTGGTGCAAAACTTAACCTTAATTATGCGATGACACCTTTATCTATCTTGTTAGTTAATCATCATGCCAGTATGTTGTTATCCTTATGTTCATCTCAGCTTCTCATGCCAGTTAACTTTACTAGTTCATAGACAGATAGTAGTAGGGCTTACCAGTCTTTTTGACTGACCTGTTTTCTTTTGCCTCTTGTCTTCCGTTTCCCCCTCCCCCCCCCCCTCAGGTTCTCAGGGTGGGAACATTGGAGCTTAGCTTGGATCTTTCTAGCTTGCTTACTGGATTTGCTCATGTACGGTTTTGGACATTGAGCTAGCTGTGGTTTATCACTTCACTTTGGGGATAGTACTTTATGTATTTCAGTTTTTCAGTTTATGCTTTTGTCTAGACTTTGTTTGTTGGAAAATAATGATCAAGTACTTTGTTGTAATATGACTATGGTTTTGAAATGCTAGTTTAATCCGCTGCTTTATTTACTCTGTTTTACTTATATGTTCTGTCTTGTGATATCTGCATGCATGTTTACCTTGTTTAAACGCCCCTCCAAAGTCAGTGCCCTTGCAAGAGTGGTACTGGCGGAGGTGGGGTGTCACATTTCCGCTTTAAAGACTAGAGTGTTGATGGAATGCAAAAGCAAACGACGTGACCATTTGCACGATCAACTCAAACTCTGTTGATTTAAGAGTGAGAATAAAAAGGTAAGTGTGAAATGGTACACCATGAATAGAGGCCGCTTTAACCCATAACTTTAACTCGAACTTACGACATGAGAGTATAAAAACACTCGAACTAAGTGCTCGAAGGACTTAGCTTCTACCCCACTGAAGGATTAGGGGAACAAATGTATGCCAAGCCTGAAATACCCACCGACACTAGGGGAAATGGTATGTCATTACTAATCAATCTTGAGCGGCCCCTGGTGTGACGGCCTGCCCCGCACCAACCGACATTTACTCCAAAAGTGCGCTGTACACATGTCCAGTTAGCACGGGACGGTCGTCAGAAGGAAAGGAAAGGAGGAAATGAACTAACAAGGAACCTGTAGAATGTCTCACAGCGCATGGTACAAAATATAATAACAACATACTTGACATAAAACATGTGAGACAGTGCATAAGCTGAAAACAACTAACATAGTAGCGGAAATCCAAGTACAGCTTATGATCCAAAGTTAACGTTATTACAACTTTTCAAACTGTCTCAAAAAGAAAAAGTAAGATAGGGGAGCTACGCTACTAATGCCCAAGTAGCGACCACCAACGACATAGGGAGAATATCTATATATCATACGTGGAAGCCACCTACTCGCCTCTGAATCAGCTACTCGCGCATCACCAGCTAACCTGTCTCTAGTCTGCTCGTGTGAGCACCCAGAGTAATAAGAAGAGACATAAAACTCTGGGTCATACATAAAGCCTGGTATGAGCGATAAGCATCTAAACAGAACAATAACAGGTAGACTAAACCATACCTGGACCTGCAACCAAAGAGTTAGCACTACATACTGTACAACACTCTAAGGTGCCATTTCAAATGGTGTAAAGGTAACGGGGGTGGGGGTGTGCATGTCATGGTGATGGCAAACAATCAAGCATAACAACCATCCTCACATATCTCACTCAGTGCGTAAAGCATACGATATTCACCACTTCGTTCACCCAACATACTTTGCTATGATCACTTTGCCCCATGAAGTCATAAATGACTTAACTGCACTGATACATAGCCACTAATTCTTCGCTATGTCCACTTTGCCCCAAGGAGTCACAATAACTCCACTGCACTTGCTCATAGCCTTACTAATCCTTTACTATGTCCACTCTGCCCCATGGAGTCACAATGACCCCACTGCAATGGCTCATAGTCTTACTACGCATCACTTTGCCCCTCGAGTCATAATGACTCTACTGCACTGATAACGTAGTCTTGCTACCATCACCTTGCCCCTCGAGTCATAGTGACTCTACTGCACTGATAAGTAGCCCATCATCCATTTTCAGTGGTGAACCGAAGTTATGAATGTCGACAACTCCTTAGCACATGTCCCACGACAAAGTCCAACCATGAAGTGAACTCATTGGTTCCCAACTGGATCCTGAGCTCTAACTTCCATTTGGACTATCTTTGCATCTCGGGTTATTGATCATTACCAGATCGGTTCGGATCTTCCCCTAATCACTAGTTCGGTTTGGATCGGAATGCTTCCTTTCACTGGATCGGGTCGGATACCTCGAGGTCCCTCCCAATATGTCAGTTCGGATCGGAAGACGTCGCCCCTAGGGGATCGAGTCGGGTTCTTCAATTCCACTCACTACGCGTCGGTTCGGTTCGGAGGTGACCATGCGGGTCGGATCGGATGATGTATGCCATGAGAAATGCAAGTGGATAGAAGCTTCCCTAGTCCTTGTTGTCCTCCTCTGTTCGGATCGGGGTGTGGAGCGTAAGAGCGGATCGGAGCTTCTGAATTCGAGTGGGGGTTCAGATCGGGTCCTCCTAACCGATCCGATCCGGTTCGGATGTCTTCCCGTACTTTTTCCAGCAAGCAGTTTACACCACTCGATGGCGTTTTCGACCATTCCAACTATTCTAATCAATCACAAAGCATACCATACAGTCATAGCAACATGCATAATCAACCACAAACACCAAAACAACTATATGATAGGTAAAAATAGATTAAACATAGCTAAAATCCCATATTTTCCCTTAAGCATGTTTAGGTGAAACTAATGATATGATTAGCAAAACTTAACCAAATTAACTCAAATTCATATCAGAGGTCTAAAGCATCATTTCTAATTTTATAAATATTTTTCCAGAATTTTATCATTTTTAAATTCGCTAATTAACACTAATTACCCTTAATTAGCCATAATTAGTGAGGAACTATGCAAATCACTCACCTTAGCCACAAATAAAACTTAGATCTGAAATAAATCTCTGATTTGGTGCGAATCCCAATGCTAAACAACAGCTCTAACGTTGATTTGGTGAATTTCTCCCTTGATTTGATGTTGCTAAGCTTAATCCTTGATTAGAAGATGATTTGGAGGTGATTTAGAGGTTAGAGGCCATTTTTAGGGTTTCTAAGAGGTAAGTGGAGGCTAGAAAACTGAAATGGAATGAATCTCTAACACTTTTCAGCCTCCCCATAACCCTAATCTCGAAATGGGTTATGGGCCCATTCACTAATCACCCTATTTGGCCCGGTTAAGCAGTTTTTCACCTTCCAAACCTTGTTTCAGCCATATCTCCCAAACGGTGAGTCCGTTTAGCTATTATGACCGCTCTACGGAAAGGTAAACCATCAAACGAATCTATTGGAAGTGGTTTCAGGTCAAAATTCCTTTCCAGTCAAAAGTTATGGCCAAAACAAGATCAGCTAGGGGCAAAACGGTCATTTAAAAATCGACAAAAATCATGAACATAGGAAATAACTCTAATGGTTGTTTCCCAAAGTTACATGACCATACGACTTCATATGGGAAAGAAATAAATATCCTACGATCCTCCGATGCGTAGAATGCGGGTTGTTACATTCGCCCCCCCCCCCCCCCCCCTCTTAAGAAATTTCGCCCCCGAAATTCCTTAACCAAAACACACAAAGGGTCCCGCATGCCTATCAACTATAAAACAACAATCAAACATGCAAAATAAGCAAAACAAGTTTATCTTAGCATGCAGAATAACTAAATTGCAAAGTAAATCTTACCAGGCAAAGAGTTCTGGATACGTCTTTCTAATGCTCTCCTCTGTCTCCCAAGTACAGTCATTCTCGTTCTCGCCCCCACTGAACCTTGACTAGCTTCACCGCCTTCCTTCGAAGTTGCTTTGTATCGTGCTCGACAATACGAGTCGGCTTGCGATTCCCAACCGCCTCGGGTTCTACTTCGAAGTCCTCCAACTGATCAGGTGAAATAGTCATATCTGGGTCGTGTACGAACTTCCTTAACTAGGAAACATGAAATACGTTGTGAACTCCCGCCATCTTCTCGGGTAAGTCAACTCTATATGCCAAATTCCCAAACTAGTTCAAGAACTGGGAATGGGCCAACAAATCTTGGTGCCAACTTGCCTCTCCTGCCAAATCGTATCACGCTCTTCAACGGAGAAACCTTGACAAACACCAAGTCACCAACAGAGAATTTTAAATCTTTTCTCCTCTTATCAGCATAACTCTTCTGCCCATCTTGGGCAGCTTTCATTCGTTGTTGAATGATCTTAATCTTATCCGAAGTTTCCCTCACCACATATGGTCCAAGCATAAACTTCTCGCCAGTCTCTATCCAACATGATGGTGAGTTGCACGGCCTTCCGTACAAAGCTTCATATGGAGCCATACCAATACTGGATTGGTAGCCATTATTGTATGCAAATTCTACTAGATGCAAATGGTCATCCCATGATCCACCAAAATCCAACGTACAAGCTCTCAAGAGATCTTCCAATATATGATTCACCCTCTCCGCCTGACCGTCGGTCTGAGGATGATATGCGGTACTGAGATGTAATTCTGACCCTAGAGCCTCTTGTAAGCTCTTCCAAAACCCACTAGTAAACAACGGGTCTCGGTCAATCACAATACTTTTAGGTACTCCATGAAATCTCACTACCCATTTCATATACAATTCTGCCAACTTAGCTGCCGTTTTGGTCGATTTGACTGGTATAAATCTTGCACTCTTAGTCAATCGATCCACAATTACCCAAATGCTATCATGTCTCGTTCTAGTCCTTGGTAAACCATCGATGAAATCCATCGGGACTTGCTCCGATTTCCATTCGGGAATTTCTAATGGTTGCAACAACCCACTAGGCTTCTTTTTGCTCGGCTTTAACTAGCTGGCAATTCATGCATTTGGATATAAATTTCCCAACGTCTCTTTTCATCCCTTCCCGGTAGTAAGTCTGCTTCATGTCTCGATACATCTTATTACCACCGGGATGTATAGTCAGTTTTGAGTGATGACATTCTCTAAGCACTTCATCTCTCAAACCATTTACGTTGGGTACAACTAGTCTTCCATTCTTTCTATGCCATCCATCTCGATCAAGCCCATACAAATTCATCTCCTCACTGTCGATGTTCATCTCTAACTTGGAGATGATTTCCAATAGATTAGGATCGTCCCTCTGGCTGGAACCAATCCGGTCTATCAAAGTGGGTCTGATCGCCAAACTAGCTAGCATTTCTGGATCCAATTCGCACTTTGGTCTGAAATCAAACCTTGCGATATACTCCACTTGCTTCCATTCAAGAAACATAGCCCCTAAACTGGCATGTCTCCTACTCAAGGCATCGGCTACCGCATTACCTTTCCCAGGTGTGTATGCGATATCAAAATCATACGAAGCCAAGAACTCTAACCATCTATGTTGACGGAGATTCGGATCCTTCTGGGAGAAGAGATACTTTAACGATTTATGATCGGTAAACAACTCGAATCTTTCTCCCAAGAGATAATGTCTCCACATCTTCAGCGCAAACACGATCGCTGCCAATTCCAAATCATGGGTAGGGTACCTTTTCTCATGCGGCCTTAATTGCCGACTAGCATAAGCTACAACCCTACCTCCTTGCATCAATACAACACCTAGTCCGGTACCACAAGCATCCGTGTATACCGTCATCTCTAAATTCCCTTTAGGAATGACTAACACTGGCGCACGCTTCAACCTTTCTTTTAGACTTTTGAATGCATTCTCACACACTCCGTCCCAGACGAAGTCTTGATTCTTCTTAGTCAACTGAGTCAACGGTGCTGCTATCTTGGAGAAGTCCTGGATAAACTTACGATAATATCCAGCTAACCCCAAGAAACTTCTTACATCTGTTGCATTCTTGTGCGTAGGCCAATCCTGTACCGTAGCCACCTTCGCAGGGTCCATGGCAATACCATTCTCTGAAACAACATGGCCCAAGAATCTCACTTCCCTCCTCCAGAAGTGACACTTAGAGAATTTCACTTTCAATTGGTGTTTCCTCAACACCTCCATCACTATCCTCAAGTGTCCCTTGTGTTCCTCTTTGTCCTCGAGTAAACAAGGATATCGTCTACGAACACAAGAACAAACTTATTCAACTGATCTCTGAATACTCGATTCATAAGATCCACAAAGTAGGCTGGTGCATTGCTCAACCCAAATGGCATGACTAACCACTCATAGAATCCATACGGCGTCCTAAATGCCGTTTTCGGAACACTCTCATCCGCTACTCGCAGCTGATGAAATCCTATCGCGAGGTCCAACTGGGAGAACACTCTTGCTCCTTCCAGTTGATCAAAAAAATCATTTATCCGCGGTAGAGGATACTTATTCTTCCTCGTCACCTTATTCAACTCGCGATAGTCCACACACAAACGAAGGGAACCATTTTCCTTAGTGGCAAACACAACTGGTGCTCCCCACTCGGAGACACTTCTTCTAATAAATCCCTTCTTCAAAAGATTGCTGACTTGCACCCTGAGCTCTCGCTGCTCCCTTGGTGCCATACGACGAAGTGGCATCACTATAGGTCTGGCATCTTTCACTAAATCAATACGGAACTCAATCTCTCGGTGTGGTGGAAGCCCGGTCACCTCCTTGAAGACGTCCGGATACTGGCCTACCACATGCACATCTGACAACTCATCATGCGGGATGTCGAGGGAATTTATAAAACTAGCCATTACCCCATCACTAGGTAGAATACCAAACACTACCCTCCACCCATCATCCGCCCTAACTGTCCCAAAAAGCCCTCACAGTTTACCACCACCCCGTATCTTTGGAGCCAATCGACCCCCAATATAATGCCATACCCAGTAAAGCCCAAAACAAAGCAATCACAAACAAACATACATCCATGACTCGATAAGACCAAATTTCGGCAAATCATACTAAGGTTAGTCGAACCACCAATCGGGTTCGTCACAACCAACGGTCTATCGACTATCTCGGGTTCCAGTCCCAACTTATCTACCAGGTCACTAGATATGAAGGAAGGGGAAGCCCCAGTATCAAACAAAACTCGAACTGGTACATCATAAATAGAAAGCATACCTTGAATAACAACATTCTTTCCTTTCTACGCCGCAGTTGGGGCATTCGACGAAGAAGGAACAACATCAATAGCATATGCTTTCACAATCTGCTTCTCCTTAAGAGGTTGCGGACACTTATCCTTATGATGTCCCACTTGGCCATAGTTAGAGCACTTCCTATCCGCTGGCTTGGCCTGACATTCTTTAGCATAATGGCCCTTCCTACCACAGCTGAAGCACTGAACATCTTTCTTGTTCTTTTTCTGGCCATCCTTAGATTGGTTCTGTTTTCTCTTATTCTGAGAGTTATTCTTGCCTCCACCGCCCGCTTGCGGTTTTAGCCCTTCTGCAGATG
Source organism: Allium sativum (assembly GCA_030737875.1). Taxonomy (NCBI): domain Eukaryota; kingdom Viridiplantae; phylum Streptophyta; class Magnoliopsida; order Asparagales; family Amaryllidaceae; genus Allium; species Allium sativum. Next base: position 962,778,994 of record CM060918.1, read on the forward strand.
CAGCCTCAGTCTTTGACTTAGGGTAAAGACTCTCTGATCTCAAAGCTTTTCCCCCCAATCGATTCAAAAGTCTCATCGATGTGGTTGATAAGCCTTTCCCCTAAGTATCCATCCAACCCAGTAATGAACTTCTCATTCTTCTTATCAGGAGTATCGATAAGAGATAGTCCATACTTCGACAAAGTGTCGAACTCAGCAATATAGTCAGAGACTGCCCTACCATTCTGCTTGAGTTCCAAGAATCTCTTAAACAACAGTGACTTCTAGGCAGTTGGAATAAACTTCTCGCTAAAGCGAGCCTTGTACTGATCCCAAGTAACCTGATCTTCTGGAGTAGCTGTTCTAATGGCATTCCACCAATTTATCGCTCGCCCTTGCAGCTGACGAGACGCTAGCCTTCTCTTCATCGCATCCTCGATACCCAAGTCGTCGAAGATGCGATCACAGCTATCCAACCAATCCTGAACATCTATGGCCGACTCCGTTCCATGGAACGACTTTCCACCAAGGTTAGTGTAATCCTTGCACAACTTGGCGAAATCGACCCTAGGCGCCTGCACTACTGGACCACCACCATCTCCGGGTTTGGGAACTGCCCCTTGAACATCCCTAAGCATATCCCTCACGAAGTTAGTGAACATCGTCCTCATATCAGGAGCATTCCCATTATTGGTCCCCCACCAGCACCTCTAGCATATCGGCTCATCGTTCAATCTGTAAAGAGGAAACGATTAACGACCCCATAGTGGTGCTAGTGCAGTACGACTTCATTCTTATACTACTAATAGTACATATATAGCTTTTGAAAACCAAAGTAATCACAAATACGCGCTTCCATATACGTACTATCTCTCCCTAGTGTCTTTCCCTAGGTTAACTACGCAACCTAGGGCTCTAATACCAATTATGACGACCTGCCCCGCACCAACCGACATTTACTCCAAAAGTGCGCTGTACACATGTCCAGTTAGCACGGAACGGTCGTCAGAAGGAAAGGAAAGGAGGAAATGAACTAACAAGGAACCTGTAGAATGTCTCACAGCGCATGGTACAAAATATAATAACAACATACTTGACATAAAACAGGTGAGACAGTGCATAAGATGAAAACAACTAACATAGCAGCGGAAAATCCAAGTACAGCTTATGATCCAAAGTTAACATTATTACAACTTTTCAAACTGTCTCAAAAAGCAAAAGTAAGATAGGGGAGGTAAGCTACTAATGCCCAAGTAGCGATCACCAATGACATAGGGAGAATATCTATATATCATACGTGGAAGCCTCCTGCTCGCCTCTGAATCAGCTACTCGCACATCACCGGCTAACCTGTCTCTAGTCTGCTCATGTGAGCACCCAGAGTAATAAGAAGAGACATAAAACTCTGAGTCATACATAAAGCCTGGTATGAGCGATAAGCATCTAAACAGAACAATAACAAGTAGACTAAACCATACCTGAACCTGCAACCAAAGAGTTAGCACTACATACTGTACAACACTCTAAGGTGCCATTTCAAATGGTGTAAAGGTAACGGGGGTGGGGGGTGCATGTCATAGTGATGGCAAACAATCAAGCATAAAAACCATCCTCACATCTCTCACTCAGTGCGTAAAGCATACGATATTCACTACTTCGATCACCTAACATACTTTGCTATGATCACTTTGCCCCATGAAGTCATAAATGGCTTCACTGCACTGATACATAGCCACTAATTCTTCGCTATGTCCACTTTGCCCCATGGAGTCATAATGACCCCACTGCACTGGCTCATAGCCTTACTAATCCTTTACTATGTCCACTCTGCCCCATGGAGTCATAATGACCCCATTGCACTGGCTCATAGTCTTACTACGCATCACTTTGCCTCTCGAGTCATAATGACTCTACTGCACTGATAACGTAGTCTTGCTACCATCACCATGCCCCTCGAGTCATAGTGACTCTACTACACTAATAAGTAGCCCATCATCCATTTTCAGTGGTGAACCGAAGTTATGAATGTCAACAACTCCTTAGGACATGTCCCGCAGCCAAGTCCAACCATGAAGTGAACTCATTGGTTCCCAACTGGATCCTGAGATCTAACTTCCATTTGGACTACCTTTGCATCTTGGGTTATTGGTCATCACCGGATCGGTTCGGATCTTCCTCTAATCTCTAGTTCGGTTCGGATCGGAATGCTTCCCTTCACTGGATCGGGTCAGATACCTCGAGCTCCCTCCCAATATGTCATTTCGGATCGGAAGACGTCGCCCCTAGGGGATCGAGTCGGGTTCTTCAATTCCATTCACCACGCGTCGGTTCGGTTCGGAGGTGACCATGCGGGTCGGATCGTATGATGTATGCCATGAGAAATGCAAGTGGATAGAAGCTTCCCCAGTCCTTGTTGTCCTCCTCTGTTCGGATCGGGGTGTGGAGCGTAAGAGCAGATCGGAGCTTTTGAATTCGAGTGGGGGTTCGGATCGGGTTCTCCTAACCGATCTGATCCGGTTCAGATGTCTTCCTGCACTTTTTCCAGCAAGCAGTTTACACCACTCGACGGCGTTTTCGACCAATCCAACTATTCTAATCAATCACAAAGCATACCATACAGTCATAGCAACATGCATAATCAACCACAAACACCAAAACAACTATATGATAGGTTAAAATGGATTAAACATAGCCAAAATCCCATATTTTCCCTTAAGCATGTTTAGGTGAAACTATTAGCAAATCTTAACCAAATTAACCCAAATTCATATCAGAGGTCTAAAACATCATTTCTAATTTTATAAATATTTTTCTAGAATTTTATCATGTTTAAATTCGCTAATTAACACTAATTACCCTTAATTAGCCATAATTAGTGAGGAACTATGCAAATCACTCACCTTAGCCACAAATAATACTTAGATCTGAAATAAATCTCTGATTTGGTGCGAATCCCAATGCTAAACAGCAGCTCTAATGTTGATTTGGTGAAGTTCTCCCTTGATTTGATGTTGTTAAGCTTAATCCTTGATTAGAAGATGGTTTGGAGGTGATTTAGAGGTTGGAGGCCATTTTTAGGGTTTCTAAGAGGTTAGTGGAGGCTAGAAAACTGAAATGGAATGAATCTCTAACTCTTTTCAGCCTCCCCATGACCCTAATCCCGAAATGGGTTATGGGCCCGTTCACTAATCACCCTATTTGGCCCGGTTAAGCAGTTTTTCACCTTCCAAACCTTGTTTCAGCCATATCTCCCAAACGGTGAGTCCGTTTGGCTAATATGACCACTCTACGGAAAGGTAAACCATCAAACGAATCTAATGGATGTGGTTTCAGGTCAAAATTCCTTACCAGCCAAAAGTTATGGCCAAAACAAGACCAGCTAGGGGCAAAATGGTCATTTAAAAATCGACAAAAAACATGAACATAGGAAATGACTCTAATGGTTGTTTCCCAAAGTTACATGACCATACGACTTCATATGGGAAAGAAATAAATATCCTACGATCCTCCGATGCGTAGAATGCGGGTTGTTACACCTGGCCAGACACTTTATTCAAGATTGATTGGGGGAATATACAAACACATCACACCCTTTAGATAACTGCAATATGACTTGTTGTTTATTACTTGGTTTAGTAATATAACTTAATTGCAGGGATTTAGAATCGAAAAATCTTGGTTAATTGTGATGTGTTTTATTTCGTATTACTTAGCTTAGTAATATTTTGATTATGAATACATCATATCAAAGGCAATAATGAACTTGCATACATATGGCATTGTAGGAACATTACTTTATTTACATAGTGCAGGTTTATACAAGACAAAAGCGTGAGGGCCGCACTCACAATGACCATAGTAGGCCAGTGAAAAACAAAAATTAAAATCAAGGAAAAGCTTCACATCGGTTTGGGAGTAGCTTTGGATTTCTTGGACTCTTTAAGTTTATGTTGCTCCTCTTTCTCAGCATCCGTAAAGATGTGCTTCTTCTTCTTTTTAGCTCAAGCGAGGGATCTTCTGGACTAACGGTGGACTGGGAAGTAGCACTTGTTGTGATTGATCTAGGGGGCTTAATAGAAACCTTGACACTAGGAGTAGGAACCATTTCGAGAGAGTCTTTGCCTTGAAGAGTTGCTCTCGTTCCTTGCCTTCATCTGTGCGAGGGTTAGATCCTCGGCCTTGATAGAAACTCCAGTGATTACAATGTCTACATCCTCTTTACACTCCTTGCCATCAATCTCTTTTAAAGTGTCAAATCATTTCTTCTTCCTTGGGGGGCTTCGGTATGGGCGAGCACTTTAGACTTGTCGGTCGACTCCTTTTGCTTTTGTTCTATCTCCTTAGCAGGCTTCGTACATAATGAAGGAAGAGCAATAATTATTAGCTGTGAAGGAAAAATGGGTCTTTCAATTGGAAGATCCATAATGCGACAACACGCTAGAATAGCTTTGACAAATTGCGGAGAAAATGTGGAGATACCTTTAGCTGATTTGTCTCCAAAAGTAGTAGGAGTCTCATCTTTAGTTATAGGAGATAGGTGTGCATTTTTGATAATCTTCGGACGCTTATGGTCATATTTCTCTACCTTTACAGTTTTAGGCATTATGAAGGAGGAACTAGAGCCACCCTTAATGGCATCTTTACCTTTGCTTCGGCGTTTGGTAGCCTCCATAGCTTCTTTGATCAACCGTCTCCCCTCTGTTAAGCATTCTAGCTCCTCACCCCTTATATGTCCTCATTAGCTCCTCCTCATCAATGGTTTTAACCTTGAGCCTACGTTTCTCTTCGTCGATAATCTTATCCCATACATCGACTAAGGTCATGGGGTAGTCTTGTATCCATTAAATGTCATGGGTCCAAATAACTTGAGCGAAGGTAGAAACAAGGAGATGTCCAAAATCATCCAGCTATTCTTAGGCTTCCATGAGCTGTGCCATGGAAGTAGTAGCATATTCAAGGGCGGTGTTAGTGTTGCCCTCAGCAGTTATGACCCTCTCCTCAGCCTTTGCTAATTTAGCTTTTAGATCGGAAACTTCTTTCTCAAGATCATTCTTCTCCTTCTCGAGATGAGAACATGACAGTTTTAGTTCAGTACTCTCGGTTGTAACGCCCTCAACTTGCTTTTTAAGGATTATATGCTCTTCAATGTGATTGTCAAGTTCGGTGTGGAAATGTTGTTGTAATTCGCTGTGTGGTTTCTTATAGTTCACGGCATCATGCTCTGCAAGTGCGAGTTTAGCCTAAATATCGTTGTGCTCTTGCTCGACTTGTTTGACATGTTATGTGTCACACTCCCACATTTGTCGCTGATTATCAAAGTCAAGCTAGAGTTCCCTGATAATTTTAGAGAGTATATGAGCATACTTGCTGGTCTCCTTTTATTGGTGATCAATGAAGTCAATTTGAGCCTTGATGGGTTCAGTCCAGTTGGCAAGGACCAGTTTGAGATTAGGAACAAAATGCATATTCCCGAAGTGATAATCAGGGAACTTATCTTTCAAGACCTTTATCCTCTTCTCAGTATAAGGATCAAGCACCACAAGTTGCGACATGCAAATATCAATGGATTTGCGCTCGATGGAAATGATTTCCACGCTACCCTTATCTTTGTCCTTGTCTTTGGATTTCTCTTTTGAGTCATGTTGCTTCTTAGAGGGCTTTTCTCAAGGATATTTTTCCCTGGGAGGAATGACGACTTTGGGAAATTGTTTATCCTCATCACGATGGCCATGGTGACCCTTATGTTTATCGAAATCTGAGCGAGCCGAAAAGCGGGATCAGGAGGATTGGTGATATCTTGAGTGATAGCGTCTCTTACCATCCCTACCGCGGTCTTCCCTGTAATCATGATCAACATTAGATTGAGATCTGGAAAGCCTATAATGAAGTTTTTTGGGGTTATAGTGCCAGTAAGACATTGTACCTACAAATCAACACAAGCTAGTGTTAGAATCAAAAAGTAATGTATCGCATAAATGTTGTGACGTGCAGTGCCGTTGTGGTGTGTGTCCTAAGTGACCCCCTCCTGGCGGACTAGAGCCCGGAGTTCGACTCGAAGGTGTTATCTTCCCAATTTTTGTGGGAGTAATTCTTCTTTGGAAGGAGGAAAGAAAGAACCAGAGCAAAGATCTTGGGAAGAGTATATTTGGTCAGGCAAGATGAGATCACCCAAGGCTTTAAATATGGATACTTCTTGATAGGGATCATGAGAAGAAGGCTTGGTAGGTGATGGGGTCCAGGGAGAAGGCTGTCTCTCAGCAGGAGAGGCGTCTTTCGGAGAACTACCCCGAGGCTCCCCCTTTGGTGTTCTTCTAGAAGTTCCTCAATTTGGATGTTTATTGGCGAGTGGCTCTTGGGAATCTCGATAGGCTCTCTCTTGAAAGTGTTCTCTTTTTCTCCTGGCTGTGGTTCTTGACTTGAGCACGACCTCCAACACCTGTACTTTGACGTATGTCAAACATATATACATATATATATATAAGCACGGCCTCCAACACCTGTGTGGCTCTTGGAAATCTTGAGAGGTACTCTCTCAAAAGTGTTCTCTTTTTCTCCTAGTTGGGGTTCTTGACTTGAGCATGGCCTCCAACACCTGTACTTTGACGTATGTCAAACATATATATATATATAAACACGGCCTCTAACACCTGTACTTCGACGTATGACAAGAAGATGGTGTCGATGAAGAAGCTCGTCTATAGCACATTTTCTAACACTTAAGAAGTCTGGATTGCCATTTAGTAAAGTATTCAGGCAATTTTGGTATACTTGGCCGTGTGTCTTCTTTGCATTTGGAACTGAAAATAAGAAAAAGAGGTCGGTGAATTTGCAAGTATAGTTAAAGTGAGAAATCTAAGATTTGAAATTCGCTAGATTGCAGCCACCTCCTAGCACACCTGGGCTGGTGTTGAATATACAACCACTTAGGCCTTATGTCACCTACTTTGCTAAATCCATCGCCGGTGATCTTTCTCTTGGGAACAGATTCAAAATAGACGAAGGAATGAATCTCGTTTTGGCAATCCCTGAAGTGGTAGAAAAAATTTACCTCTTCAAAGGTGGGTTCCACGCCTAGAACCTTCATGTATGCTATGTACAGTGTATACAGATATGAGTAGGCTGTTGGTTGGAGTTGCATAAGAGCTATCCTCAATCGTCATATAAAGCTGACGACGAAAGGAGGGAATTGAGGAATAGCTCCGACTGAACACATTAATCTACTTATTTTCATATACCCCTTCAGTGGATTGTGAGGCCTGTCTAAAATGTTGGATGCAACCCTGACCTCATCCTAGGATATTCCGTGCTTTAAACATATTCGTCTTAAGTTGGCTTCATCGGTTATTGAAATCCAGGAGTATTTAGGTTAATCGCACCATTGAATTCATAGGGAGCTCGATTATCTCCCACCCCTCTGTCCTCTTCATCAACAGAAGTTTCCAACCCAAAGGATTCTATATTTTCGTGAAGATCAATTTCAAATTTGGAGTTTGGGTTACTTAAAGGATCAGGACTCGACAGAGGAATGTCAGGATTGGATGACGATTCTAGAGCTTTTCCTTTCACGAACTTTGAATATCTGGTTTGGTATCTTCGAGTCATATCAGCTGTACTATCGAAGAAAGATCGATGATTAGAGTATAGTTGCCCGAGCCTCCCTGTGTATGTATGCTAGTGTGTGCAGTGCAAATGTAGAAAACATAGAAGAAATAGTGAAGACATGTTAATATTTTATGTGCGTCGCAATATTAAAGAATTTTATGTTCGAACGTTTGAGATTGCCAAGTAAATATGTTGTGCAGTTTTGAAATTTAAAAGATGAGAGACTCTATCCTAACTGTTTGCGAGGATATGTTGCATGTTGGCTAGGCTCAAGTTATATGTATATTATGATCTATAATTATCTTGATCATTTTATCGAATATAAGCATATGTTAATGGGAGATGCATGTATAGCACTTAATCGGGTCGAGTATACCGGGTCGGGATAAATCGTGTTGAGTATGGCAGGTCGAACTCGATCGGGTCGATCAAATTAGGCAATAAAGCCCTGGTTCGAGTAAACATCCAACCCGACTAAGCCTATTGTAATTGCAACCTGTCACATTCGACCCACCAGCCCTTCACTCAGATGAAACTCGACCGTCTCTTCCCTCTTTACTTTATCTTCTTCCTAAATCACATTCACTTTTCCCATCCAATTCATTGATATGGAAGACAACCCTGCATCCCAATCTAATCGACATCATATGCAAGACACTGTAACCACCATTGGGAGGCGAACCTAACATTGCCAGCGATGGCGATGGCTTCGAAACTCGAAGCTGCAACATCGCATCAGTGAACAGTGGAAATTAGTACACAATTTGAACCAAATCCACACGAAAGTGTGAATTAAAACAGAAAGGAAACAATTTAGGAACTACCTATGAATTGAATTTGAGAAGTTGAAAGGATTTTGAAAAAAATGAGAGCTAGCGTTTTTTTAGCTCAGTTTGATTTAATAATAAACGAAAAGTTAAAGTGAAAATAGGGGAAGAGTGGATCGGCTCATATACATAATCGAAATAAGACTATTAATGTCCCTCTGATATGATGGGTTGCCTCAGCAACTCGAAACCAAAAATGGTATCTGAAGCTCTTCAGTTTGAATAGGTTGGCGGAACGGGTATTTTTGAACCCACCCGGTGCTAACTTTTTTCTGTCTGAAGTGGATTATGAAACTAGATCAGAAAAAGTCGCTTAGGTTTGTTTGTGCACGTCAACAAGAGTTAAGAAAGCTATATGATCTAGACGAATGACTTAGAATCCGTGATTCAGTAAAGGTTAAAAGTGTTACCTATAAATCTGCATGTACTCCATCTAAAGATTCAAAATTGCCAGATGTAACAGTGACAAACACAAACCTGATCCCTTACATATATTATGATTATGAGGAATCAAAAGTTATGACTTCATGAATGGACACGACCGTTGGTTACTATTTATTCAAGAATGGATGGATCGCTGAGTTCAAAACACATCTCATTTATGATAAGACGTACTTTGGGGGGAAAAATGTTAGCCTACTTTGTGACTAGGCCACCCCTAAGTCCAGATAACTACGATTATATGCATAAAGAGTAAGAACCAAGTCATTTCAAGGGGAGAACTTCGAATCGAATTCGAGGATGAAATGTCGGGTCGAATGGGATAACAGGCACACATCTCAAATGATGCTAAGGCCTTTTCGGGTCGGAGGTATTCATTGGGTCGAATGGATTCGATACGACCCGTCGCTGACCTAGATACCGCACAAGTAAACTACCCTCGCCACTTCTTCCTAATTACATGGACCTGATGCCATGTGGCCATGAACTCCGACCCACAAATAGCACTAACCACACACCTATTATATCGGAGTTTTTACCATGTCATAGTAACTGTTCCCCTCCAAAAATCCTATCTGACTCCTATATATACCCGACTCGGGCCAGAAATAAAGATCTTTTGGCCACCTGAATTCTCGAATACTTATTCCCTGCCGCCATTCTAGTTCAGCCCACTCCCTTTTTCATTGTTTTTAGTGCAATTTCATAAGTTTGAGAGGAAATCAACTGTAATCTAAGTGGTTGAGTGATTCAGAACATTGTAATTGTAATTCTTCGTAGAATCAAAGAATTATAAAGTGGACGTAGACTCGTTAACGACAAACCACTATAAATCTTGCTTATGTGCTTATTGTTTTTGTTTTTTAGTCTTTGTTTTTTTCATTATTCTCTTCAAAATCTAGTCAATTGGGTGTTAGAGCGATTTTTGGGTCTAACAATTATATTTTGATACTGTGATGATATGATATAGAATGGTCAGTATTTTCTAAAGAGGTTATTTACTAAGTTATTTACAATGATGTATTCGTTCGTTGTGATGTTTTTTTAATTATATATTGGCATCTTAGTTTTTATTTGATTTATTTACTCTCGACGATTCACATACTTAGATATGATCGAGATTGGGGTATATCAAGAAATATGGGTTGTCACACATTTGTTAAAGGATATCAATCTTTCAAAACTCAAGTTGTTATAGTTTAATCATTATAATATTATTTAATCAAAATTGTTTTAGAATAACTTTTTTTAAAACAGTCATATATCATTTGGAAACATTATTTCATGTTATTTTTTTTTCAACATCATGTTACATAATTTATATCCAATTAATAATGCATAGTATATGTCATTTCATTTAATAATTAACCAATCTTAGCTATCTTGAAAAAATTCCAATGTCACTACAAAAATTATATTTTAAAAAATATTTTATTTTATAATTAGCCAATTTCCAGTATCTTTTAACTAATACATCATATGTATACATAAAAATATATTTTTAAACTCCATTTTTTTCCACTAACTATGGTTATAGTGATTTATGAAATAATTTTCAAAATTTATAGTCCTTTATCAATGCATATTTTAATGATTTTATATAATAAACTTTAGTTTCCATTTAAAAATTCATACACATTAAAACCAAAATCTCTAAAATAATATTTTATCTTTTTTCTTAATTTAAACCCAATCTAAAATGATTCAAATTTGACTTTCAAAAATAAATATGTAAATCACATAATTTTATATTTATATTTATAAGTTATAAGATTTCAAAGAAACGTAATATCTTATGTTTCAAAGATTGACTAAGTTTTATAAAATAAATGAAATTCAAAAGGTTATGTCTTTACTTGTCAAATTGCTTTTAGAAAGATTCTTTGTCAAAAGTAAAGTATATGGCAACATACAATTTAACTTCCTTGATATATTAGTGTAACATGTAATTTAAGGACAGAGTCTTGTCTTAGTGTTGTGTTATCAATTTGGTATCATTCCTTGTCAGTTGATATGTGTTTCCATATCACCTGATTTCTTTTTTTTTAATAATAAATTGTTACAGATCACTATAAAAACCGGTCAGCCTTGACAAAAAAAGTATATGGCAATCATGTCACTTACGTGCATTTTTTTTCAAAAATAAACGCTTCAAAGTATTTGAGGAAATTTTGCTTTATTAAATTTTCTCAAGTTTAAAACTTAAATCAATGGGTTATTATTTCAATAATTTAAACAAAATTCAACTTCTCCATCTTTCCAAAAATTTCATATATTATTATTTCCAACTTTTCAAGGAAAATATTTCAGCTAATTTAAATACTTCAGTTAGATAAATCATAACTTACTTAAGTTCAACTACAGTCATAAAAGGATTAAATATCCTCATTATATCATATGAATATCACATTATATCCCATGAACTTAAGGATATGCTCTCTTTCTTGCTTGCACCTCTCCTATAATTTACTCCAATGCTACTTGGCATACAAGTCCCTTTTAAAAATATTATACGGAGTAAGTTACAACAAATATGATGGATTTATCTACCACCCCAAATTATTTAAATAACAACTTTTATTTAACTTTTAGTTATTTACCTCTATAAGGAGTAAGAGAACAACTACATACAGGTGTCAAATTATAGGAGGTGTGGCAAACAAAAATTGGACATATATATGTATAACAAAAATTACATATATGTTATCACATTGGCCCTAAATATTGAGGGATCGTCTAATCTAAGCTTTGATGCTATACGTAATAACATGCCTTTTATGATGTTTTGATTCATGCATAAAACGACGTAGACATAAAAAATAGTGGATCATTTTGAGATAAAATTTATAATATATTACATATCAATACGCAATATTATATATTTCTTAATATTCACTACAGACGGAATAAAATATAATTGTTTAATAAACTTTACTCACAACATATGTCTACACTGATAAAAAAATCATCCTATTGTTCGAGAATTACCGAGGTAAAATGGCAGTCGGACAATGAACTAATAAATGCATGTTTATATCCTACCAACTCTCCTCTAAGTTACAACCAATCCTCTCTGCCAACCTATGTAACATCCATCTTTTTCTTACCACTTAAGTCGACAATTAAACTAACTCAAATCGTTCAAAAATGCAGATTATTTTAACTATGGGGTTTAATAAATCAAATCACAGAATCACAAACATTGAAAGAAAAATATCTCACAGCGGAATAAATAAAATACAATAGTAATTCATGAATCCACTAAATAAAATTCAAACATATACATAATATCAGAGTTACAGAATCAAATACAGAAGAAATAACCAAAACCAATAGACAGGGATGATGTCTTCAGCAGTCTCCAGCTTCGAAAGGTGAAATCTCAATACTGCATCGGTATTGACATTATTATATAAGTGAATCAATTTAAATGAAATATTTAATGAAATGCATCAGTAACTTAAAGGATGTTTGGGATTTCCATCGTTTAAGGATTCGTTAAACTAGATATCATATAGTACAATACGCTATTATAATAGTGTCTATGGTTAAATATACTATTAAAAACAGCGTAAGCGGGATTACATTTTACCCATACACCATTTTTATACTATAGTCCATACAGATACCTTTTAAAGTCCACCGTAAACAAGCGGCTATCAAAGGGCACTCCATAGGTACAGTACAAATGAAAATCGTAGGGGGGCTCGATTAGGATAATATGACAAGGCATATGAGGAATACCCACTATTGGATTCCACCGGATTGCGGACCCAGACCGATGTAATGCATAGTCGCAACTACCGCCTATATCGAATAACACTCCCATAATCAAGGGTGGCCACCAATCAATCACAAAGTCAAAGATATAGTATCGAAGAAGTGTGCCTGATGGGAGGAGCGACCTCACTTGGCCTGGATATGGCACATGTTTTGTCATTTTAATATGACCCGAAGATTAAGGCCATCCATCATCATTCTCTTACTTCATTTTGGTAGAGTACGCCAAACTAACATGCTTCATTCTGGATTCTCCACCATGTGCACAGTTGTTAAAGTGGTACCGGTATTGACAGAGGGTATGTTAAAATCGGCTCTGGTCTCTTAAACAACCAAATGCTCATTTCACACTCTGGTTATTTATGTAAAATAGTTTAAATTAATTTGTATAAAATAATAGTGGTTTCAAAAATCTAGTTTTAAATAATAACCCAATCCGAACCATATATCTATATATTTAAGTTCAACTTTATAATCAATTCAGTTATCAAAACTTCACTTCAAATCAATTCCAACTTAACAATATATTCTAATTCCAATACATTTTGAACATTATTCAAGTTTTGTTTAGATTTTATTACTTGAATTTAATTCTCAAAATTTAAAATTTACTTTACATCTCATTTTAACAAATTCAAGCTAATTAAATCTGAATTTCCAAGTTTATTCGATTTTCAATATTTAACTTCAAGTATACCTAGATTTGAAACATTTATTTAACAAGTTTTTATCAAATTGATATATTAAGTTCCATTATCCTAACATATTTCATACAAAGTTCATTTCATCATTTCTAAATTACATCTTAAGTCAATTTAATTTAATTTGAAATTTTATTTCTATTAAATCATTAAAAAAAATTTAAGTTGCAATTAAATTCCAAAACTCTCTTTAAACTATATTTATATTTTTATAAAATCTATACTTGTATATTAAAATTTAAAAGATTTTACCGCATTATAACTAAAGAGAAAAAACAATAGAGGATCAAACAAACATTTGGTGACCGAAACACGTCATTTAAGTGCATAGTTCTAATAAGGTAATAAAACAACACTTAAGCTCGAAAATCATACATTAACATGTGTTAGCTGCACCTAACAAGTTACTAAACGTAATATAAGATATAGTAAAAACACATGGCAATGTTCCACTAAAATCTAACTCATATATAATCATACGCACTCAATCAAACTTAAGATCCCAACTCATTATTGCCAAAAAATTATGCGATTAGCCATTGAGAACCATATGCCACAACCCAATATCATCAAATTGTAAGCGACTCGGTACTAGGGCCATATGTATTAGTCCATCAACGCCATATCATGGATGACTCTCTACTTAGGAACTCTATGTCTTAGCTTGCTATCGTCATACTGTAAGCAACTCTCTATCCCAAAATGTAATGTCTTATTTTGCTATCCCTAAATAGCGAGCGAATCATTAAAAACGAACTACATATCCAGGCCCACTATCCCTAAACTGTGAGTGAAATGTTAAGGAGGAACTTTTTATCTTAGTCATTTATCACCAAACTGTAAGCAATTCCCAACTAAGGAATGCAATATCTTAGACCATAATCATCAAATCATATGTAATTCACTACTAAGTAACAATTTGTCTTAACCTATCATCATCCAATCTTAAATGACTTTCCAATAATGAAAAATTTCTCAACCTATTATCGCCAAATGATACAACATATGGTAGACCTTTTAAAATAAGAACTTTTCCAATGTGCCCCGAAAAACAACAAAAGATACACCTAAATATCCCACATGTCGCTTTTAAAGTTTATGAAAGGGTTATAAGCTTTTGAAGTTTATGTATTATTAGAAATTATTTCATTAATTATAAATTTAGTTAATATATTTATTAACATCATATTTTTTTTCCTTTCCCACATATACTTTAATTACAATAGGAAAAAGAGTCTAATCTCATTTTATATTTTCACTATACCCAATTTTATTGTCAATGTTACCTCAGCCCCTTTCACCCATATCCAACCACGTTTACAGCCATAACTCATCAAACTACACCTAACATCACCATCGCAACTCCATGTTGTCATCCTATAATCCTGCCTCTGTTTACCATTTCTTTCAGATCCATGTTTCCATGCGACGATATAAGACGCTAGAGATTGTCATAAGCACCAACACATCGTCTTTTATCCATATATACTTTCCAATTGTTTTATTGTCGTTGTTTGACTATGGAAGACCCAAGATTATCAAATCTTCTAACGCATTTTATGACTAATTCATACACACAATTGAGGAACTAATGCCATTAGTGATTCATGTCATTGAAAACTACAACTTTGATATATAATACATCTAATATGAGACACTTTTATATTTAACGCTTTTTAAATTGGGGAGAGATATCAATTTTATTGCTTATAATCGATAAAAATTCACTTTTAATTTTGTAGATATGACATATTACATTCTAATCAAGCGTATGTAAAAATAGTTGTTTTTTAATTTTTAGTTGCATAATTATAATCTGGTTTAAAATCGTAAGAAATGAAGTACTGCATCTTACCGATATATACACAAATATGATAAATCCTTTCAATAACTAGCAGCGTATGTATTCCGATTGAAGGTAAATATAATCCTCCTTCTTCGCTGTCCAGAAACTCATCGCCATGAAAACGTCAAATTTTTTGCTAGTAGCACTCAATCTATTTGTGTTGCTTTCTTCACAGCAATCTGTTTCATATAGTTATTATTTTGGTTTGGATTTAGAATCGATTTCGGGGATATGGTTTAAAAAAAATAGAATTATTAGAGAAAAAGAAATAGGACTAGAGATTATACGTAAGCTACCTACTATAGTACTTATGCCAAAATCTTGAAATTTACATATTGTGAAAATCCACAGCTTTTGATTTATTTATTTTTCTATTATCAAGCCCAGTTGGTTAAATTTAAAAAATTATACATGTTTCTTAATGTAATAAGTTTCGTAGTCTGATTTCAACTTCTTTAGAAATTTAGTATTTTGTTATTTATGTTAAAATTATGATTTTACCTTTTTAATTTAATTATTTAGTTTTAAAAAATATAGGATATTAGATGACACTTGCTTTAATATTGTAGTGGAAAAATTAACAATGGCGAAAATTTGTTTTTCTACAATTTATGTAACAACAAAAACATTGATGGTTGAACATATATTTATTATATATTTTTCCATCTTTAATAATTTTTATTAATAGTTGTCTTAGAATCACAAAACTTTTGTCCCGACCGCGAGCTTCCAGAATTCCCCTTACATACATTAATCTTTATATAATGCTTAAAATTTGGATCTACCAACTAATTTAAAAAAAAAATTCTTAAAACATTAATATTTTTTTTCCTTTTTTGGAAAGGCAAAGCATTAATAAGTTTTAATATCACTTAAATATTTAGATTTATATATCACTTAAAAATACAATTTACAATTTCAAAAATACCATTACATATCCTTAGCTTTATATATCACTTAAAAATAAGATCTAACAATTAAACATTTTTAAAAATTCAAAATGTATTTCTATTAATACCGAAAAATTCTAATAATACTTAAAAATGATATCTAACAAATACATAGTCTTTACATCATCATTTTTTATTAATTAAAACATATATAAAAATTAAAACTAATAAAAACTAGATATTGTAACTTAGAGATAAATTTCAAACTAATTACACATGATTTCGACGTAAAAAATATAATTAAATAGGTTAATACATATCATTTTATCTTGAATGAGCTAAAAATATATAGTTTTTTAAAAACATAATTCAAGCGTAAAACATGTGTCATAATCACGCGCGAAGCGCATACTGTAACGCTTGTAGTAATAATAAATTTGGTGTTATATTTTGTTGTTATTAGCATGAACTACCAAAAAATCCCATAATATCAAATATTCAACAATAAAATTTCTTTCACAAATTCAAAACGTATGTCTATAGATATTATTAAATATTAATATCACTTAAAAATTAGATTTAACAAATGTAACAACCCGTATTTTCAATAACCTGTTATAACATAAATCGAGGCAGAATTTAATTTATAATTCTGAATCAAGGGAAACGGGCTGTGCCATTGCGTTCGTCTCGGAAAAATACGCGAAATAGAGTCCGAGTTTTCGAAAATCGGAGTCCGTATGACCCGATTAAGGCCCAACGAAGTTTTCAGAAAATTTCAAAGTAAAAACAGATTTCAAATTCAAGTTTGAATTTGGAAAATTAGGGCAGTTGGGCGCAGGCGGGAAATTTCCCGCCAGACCACCCATGTCGACAGCCCTGTCGACTGGGCAGTCGACATGGTTAGCCCAAGTCGACAGCCCTGTCAACTTGGGTGTCGACTTGGCTCAGCCGGGCAGTTTTGCCTGGTGCACCATTTTGGAGTTGTGTTGAGTTTGGGGGCCAGATTCGGTTTGGAGGTCTGAGATTGGAATTAGGGTTTAATCCTAAGGTTGAAACTAATCCTAATCTCTATAAATAAGCCCCTAACCTAACCCTAAATCATTATTATTCAACCCTACAACTAAACTATGGCAAAATCATTCCTCTCATGGCCTCCACTCTCTTCATAAAATTCTAAGTTACTTCTATGAGAGATTTTCCATGCATACAAGTGTTTTCAAGCTTGTATGAGCATCATTAGCTTGCATTCAAGTCAAGTTTCTATATTTGCATCATAAAGCAAGAGTTTTGATCATTTTTGGCTCAAGGGTTTTTCTATTGGAGCTTTCATATTGGGTTTATTTGATTGCATAAGGGCTTTGTCTCAATCTTATATTTGCTTATACTCATTTGAGTCTTCATAAGCATTGTAAGCCCTTTTCTACTTTCATATTTAAACTCTAAAGTTAATGAATGATGCAAGTTGTGTTTGATCATTATGATATGCAAGTTTACTATGATGTGTTATACAAGTCTATCATGTTATGTATGCAAGTTTGTTATGTTATGATATGCAAGTTGCCATGTTATGTTATGCAAGTTTGCTATGTTATGATATGCAAGTTGCCATGTTATGTATGCAAGTTTGGGTTGATCATCTTACTCATGTTATCATGTTATGCAAGCTTATCTTGGGTTTATGAGCCTAAAGCTTCAAGCTTTATGCTAAAGGTTGCATTTTGACAACATGTAAGTTATCATATCTCTTATGATAACTTGCATGTGAGGCTAAATGCGAACTTATGGCCATTTCTACATGTCATTTATCACCATGTATCACCAATATGCTAAGTTTGGTTTTATGCATGCTTTTGAGGCCTAAAATGTAATATGCAAGTATATGAACATGTGTACATTTCATATGCCACCATGTTAAACTTGTGGCTTCAACACCTTTATGTCATGATTATGCCAAGTTCCCTCCTTCTATCCTTTATGCGCTATGTAAGCGATGGGATTGCGTTTGGGGTTGGGTAAACTTAAAAGACATAAAAACATAAGATTGGGAATTTACCTATTAAGTTAGGTCTACCCATTGGGAATTTACCTATTAAGTTAGGTCTACCCAAATTCTTGAAAACTTGTAATATGTTTTGGAAACATGATGGACATGACACTTAGAAAATATAAGTGTGACCAACTCGAGGTTGGGTTGAGTTTGTAGCGTAAAACTACCCGGAACCGACCGGCTTAACTAGTTGCTACAAACAATAGGACCCAATGTGAGAAGTTGGTCATGTTGTACCTTGAACCCGAGGTTAGACCAAGTTGTGGTGTAAAGCTACCCGGACCCGCCCGGCTTAACTAGTAATCACAACAAGGTCTAATGTGAGAGGTTAAGGCACATTAAATTAAATAATGCCTCATGATTAGGGTTAAGTCATGGTCCACTTAATACTTAACCAATTTGGGCTTGGTAGATTAATCAGGGTTAAGTCGTGAACTCATCGTTACACTTAACCAAGTTAATCCATGATTAGCAAAAGGGTTAAACCGTACTTAACCCACTAGAAAATCCAAGCAATGGGGGTCCACTCCAGCAGTAATCCCAAGTTTGTATCATTAAGACCCTAGGGACTAGGCTAGGGTGGGGCACGATTACTGGACTTGAGGTAAGTGACCAAAAACGACGGCAGAGTGGTACGCCGATGTAGTTCCGGACGGATTATGGTCGTGCACGTAGTCCGTATTTAGAGAAGTCAAGCATGGGTACCAGTAGATCTAGACTGTGCACTTACGTTTATGGTGTCCAGGGGTTGACACCCTAGGGCTTGATACACCCGACGGGAGACCCGGCACAGTCTGACTACAATTATGTTTGGGCCGTATTGACACCAACACGTGACGAGTTAGGCTTATAGGGAGCCGATCGACTAGACCGTTTGGTTGGACCTCGTATTAGGGTCATTTCATGTTATTGGACCTCGTATTAGGGTCACTTCATGTTATTGGACCTCGTATTAGGGTCACTTCATGTTATTGGACCTCGTATTAGGGTCATTTCATGTTATTGGGTCAAAGCTTGGGCCAAGGGATCAATACGTGTTTATTCAAGTCATGTTAGTTTGCTAGTACACCTATGGTGCAAAACCTTAAACCTGATTATGCGATGACACCTTTATCTATCATGCCAGTATGTAGTTATCCCTATGTTCATCCCTGCTTCTCATGCCAGTTAACTTTATCAGTTTACATTGATTGTAGTAGGGCTTACTCAGTCTTTTCGACTGACCTGTTTTCTTTAGCCTCTTTTCTTCCGTCTCCCCCCCCCCCCAAGTTCTCAGGGTGGGAATATTGGAGCTTAGCTTGGATTTCTGATCGCTTGCTTGTGGGATTTTAGCTCATGTACGGTCTTGACATGAAGCTAGCTATGGTTATCACTTATTTTGGGGATAGTACTTATGTATTTCAGTTTTTCAGTGATGTTGTTTTTATCTAGACTTGTGTATTTGGAAAGTTGACATTATGTTGTACCAGACTTGTCTTGAATTAGTTTGAAATCTTCCGTTGTTTTACTTATCTTATTTACTCTGTTTACATATATACATATGTTCTTGTTCTGCCTTGATATATCATTATGCATGTTTACCTGATTCAAACGCCCCTCCAAAGTCAGAGTGCTTGCAAGAGCCACCCTGGCGGAGGTGGGGTGTTACATTTGGTATCAGAGCATATGGTTTACGAGAAGGAACAAAAAGGTTTTTAAAACTTTTGGAAAACTATTTTCAAAACCAAGTATAAAGTATTTTCCAAAGAAAAGTCTAGTTTATTTTAAAGGCTATTCCCCAAAAAGCCATTAGCAAAATTCCTTCGTTTTTCTCCATTCTGAATCTGTCTTTTTCTTCGTTTTCAGTATGGCCGATAACTTTGCTATTCCGGAGGGAGCACACGTACCTGTTTGGTATAGGAGACTTTTGGAGGCTAGGGCGACCGAAGCCGGCCCTGCAGATGTTCCTCCTCCTCCTCCGGTAGTTAATGTTCCTCCTCCTCCTGTCGCTGAGGTTCCTCTTCCTCATCCCCCTCAGCATCCTCAAGCTGACTTCGCAAAGACTTGCAAAGATTTCAAAGCAATGGGTGGCAAGAACTTTCAAGGCACTGAGACTTTTGTAGAAGCCAGAAATTGGTTGAAAGAGACCGAGGATTTATTTGCTATCTTTGGGTTAGACGATCAGAGGAAGATCTTGTTGGCGGTTTGGCTTATGAAGGATGAAGCCGCTTATTGGTGGGAAGTCACCAATGGTACTAGGCCTGTTGAGACTTGGGCCGATTTCAGGGCAAGGTTCGTGCTTAAGTTTCTATCTTCTGCTGAGGAGAATCTGCAAATGGAGAGGTTCATAACTTTGAAACAAGGAGATATGTCTGTTAAAGAATATGTGAACAAGTTCAATCAGTTAGCTCGTTTTGGCTTGGATATGGTGAGTACTCCTCAGAAGAAGGCTCTTCGTTTTGCTAGAGGATTGAATGAGCCGTTGCAGGGATTGGCTATGTCACATATTCCCCATGGGGCCACGTTTGAGAGCTTGGTTGATATGGAGTTACTTCAGGGAGATGTCAAGAAAGAGATCAAGATGAATGATACTCAAGCCAAGAAGACTGATTCCCAGTGGAAAGGAAATCAGGGTAATCCAAGTGGTCAGAGCACTCAAGGCAATCAGAACAAGAACAAGAACAAGAGTCAAGGCAACAAGGGGAACAACAACAAGGGCAAGAACAACAAGGGGAAGTGCCATTATTGCGGTTCAGTTGGGCATCTTATTAAGGATTGTAAGAAGAGGAAAAGGAAGAATGGTGAATGCTTTTTCTGCGGTGAGACTGGACATTTCAGTAAGGATTGCCCGAAGAAGCAAGGGCAAGGCCAGGGTCAGACTCAGCGTTCTGGACCTTCAGGAGGGCAAGTTCATGCTCTCAATACCGCTCCAGTTCCCGATCGAGGTAGTATTTCTGTGGAGAGCCTTGTATATATTTCTGATCTTCCAGTTCGTACCTTGTTTGATTCTGGTGCATCGCATAGCTTTATCTCATCTGATCTTGTTGATAGTTTGCACCTTAGTACTAGCTTGGTAGATGATCCCGTCTGTGTCTCAAATCCTATTGGGGGTTCCGCCCATCTGTCTATGATATGTGGGGATTTGAGGATCTCTATACTGAGTGTAGAGTTCTTGTGTAGTGCTTATGTTCTTGGTTTTAGGGGATACGGATTGATATTGGGCATGGATTGGTTGTCCAGATATGGAGCCATCCTTGATTGTGAGCATAGGGTTGTGAGGCTCGTGACTCGCCTCGGAAACACCCTAGAAATTTCTTGTAATCCGAGAGGTCCCGTCATGTTGTGCTATCTTGAATCACTCGACTCGTCAATGGAAACTCTTCAGTCTGTGAGGGTGGTTCGAAAGTATCCGGATGTTTTCGATTAAGTTAGGGGGTTGCCCCCTAAGCGAGAGATTGATTTCCGCATTTATCTGGTGGATAATGCAAAGCCGGTTTCTTTGCCCGTTCGGCACATGGCTCCGCGTGAAAGGCGGGAGCTAAGTAAGCAAGTGAAGGAGTTGCTTGAGAAGAACTTCATTAGACGAAGTATATCTGAATGGGGAGCGCCTGTGGTATTTGCTACCAAGGCAGATGGTTCTCTCCGACTTTGTGTTGACTATCGAGAGTTGAATAAGCTGACTAAGAAGAACAGACACCCGTTACCGAGGATTGATGATCTCTTTGACAAGCTTATCGGTGCTTCTGTTTTCTCTCAGCTTGATCTTGCTACTGGATTCCATCAGCTCAGGGTAGCTGAAGATAGTATAGACAAGACTGCGTTCAGAACGCCAGATGGATTCTTCGAATGGCTTGTCATGCCGTTCGGCTTGACTGATGCACCCGCATATTTCGTGGAGTTGATGAGTAGGGTGTTCATGGAGTTCTTGAACAAGTTTGTCGTGGTCTTCGTAGATGATATTCTGATCTTCTCTAAGGATGAGGAAGAGCACGCAAGGCATCTCGTGGAGGTGATGGATACGCTTAGAGCGCATCTGTTGAAGGCCAAGTTCTCCAAGTGTCACTTTTGGAGAAGGGAAGTTAGATTCCTTGGGCATATAGTATCTAAGCAAGGCTTAGCGGTGGATCCCGCTAAGGTAGTTGCAGTTCAGGATTGGAAGACTCCAAGGAATGCAACCGAAGTGAGAAATTTTCTAGGTCTTGCAGGCTTTTACCGGAAGTTCATCAAGGACTTCGCGAAGATTTCCGCTCCTCTCACTAAATTGACGAAGAAGAATTTAGTTTTTGCTTGGAGCATAGAATGCGAGCTTGCTTTTCAGAAGCTCAAGAGAGCTCTCACATCAGCACCTGTTCTAGCTTTGCCCGATGGAGGGAAGTTATTTACAGTATACACCGATGCATGTGGCACGGGGTTAGGAGCTGTTCTGATGCAAGAAGGAAGAGTGATATGCTTTGGCGGTAGACAACTCAAAGTGCATGAGAAGAATTATCCCACTCATGACTTAGAGTTGGCAGCAATAGTATATGCACTCAAGGCTTGGCGCCATTATCTTCTGGGAGAAAGAATTGAGCTTTATACCGATCACAAGTCATTGAAGTATCTCTTTTCTCAGAAGGATCTGAATCTGAGGCAACAAAGATGGATGGAATTCTTGGCGTCCTACGATTTTGAGATAGCTTATACCCCTGGCAAGGGGAATGTGGTAGCAGATGCATTGAGTAGAAAAAGGTTGACTCTGAGTCCTCTATTCGTTGAGATGAAGAATTTAGAGTATGTGGCAACCTTTGATTTCTCTTTGGCGATTGAGTCGATGACCGGCTCTTTAGCATCTCTGGAACTCAGACCTACCCTTCTTGATCAAGTTGGGGCTTCGCAGAAAGAAGACCCTCAGATAGTTGAGATTATGGATAAGCTGATTCGAGGAGAGGCGTCTAGTCATCTCGCTCGATATTCTATTGATGACAAGGGTTGGCTGAGGAGAGACGGAAGGTTATGTGTTCCAATGGTAGAAGATTTAGTAAGAAAAGTTCTTGAGGAAGCGCATCGCTCTAAGTTGACTATACATCCGGGCGGAGATAAGATGTATAAAGATATGAAGCGCATTTTCTTTTGGCCTAGGATGAAGAAGGATGTGGCAGAGTTTGTCTCAGGATGTATCATTTGCTAGCAAGTTAAGGCCGAGTCGAAGAAGCCCGGTGGGCTATTGCATCCTCTAGACGTTCCACTATGGAAGTGGGAGAGTATTTCCATGGATTTTATCGATGGGCTACCAAGGTCAAGGAAAGGGAATACGAGCATTTGGGTTATTGTGGATAGACTTACGAAGAGTGCTCATTTCATTCCGGTGAAGAGCAAGAGGACCGCATCTTGGCTAGCGTCTGTGTATCTTCGTGAGATTGTGAGACTACATGGAGTCCCTTCTAGTATAGTCAGTGACCGTGACCCAATCTTTACAAGTCAATTCTGGAATAGCTTGCAAGAAGCTATGGGCACAAGGTTAAATCTAAGTACGGCTTATCACCCACAGACGGACGGTCAAACCGAAAGGGTGAATAGGGTACTCGAGGATCTGTTGAGGCTTTGTATTCTGGATTTTGGTGGTACTTGGGAAGACCATCTTCCTCTTGTTGAGTTTGCATATAATAACAGTTATCAGGCAAGCATAGGGATGACACCATTTGAAGCTTTATATGGGAGGTCGTGCAAGTCGCCTACATGTTGGTGGGAGACTACAGATGTGCTTATACTTGGGCCTGATATGATCAGAGATACATCCGAGAAGGTCGAGTTGATTCGGAGACGGATGAAAGCGGCCCAAGACCGACAGAAATCCTATGCTGATAAGCGAAGAACTGATTTGGAGTTTGATGTTGGGGATATGGTTTTCGTGAAGGTTTCTCCTTTGCGGAATGTGGTCCGATTTGGAGCCGTTGGGAAGTTAGCACCGAGGTTTGTTGGACCATTCCCTATTATAGAGAGGATCGGGCAGACGGCTTATAGAGTGGAGTTGCCCAAGAAGCTTGCCGGAGTACACGATGTTTTTCATGTCTCGCATCTCCGGAAGTGTTTACATGAATCAGCAGAGGTTGTTGAGCCAAGTGTTCTGAAAGATGTGGAAGTGGAGAAAGAGGCTACCTTGAGGAGAGCTCCGATTCGTATCTTGGGGACGGAGACCAAGAAGCTAAGGAATCGAGAGGTTAAGTTGGTGAAGGTTCAATGGGGTGAAGCCGAAGAAGATGCAACTTGGGAAACCGAGGAGAAGATGCGTGGGCTTTATCCATTCCTTTTTGAGGGTACACTCTCAATCTCTTTTCTTTGTTAGCATATCTTTCTCTTTGCTATCCATGTTTATCTAGTTTATCGTGTTAATCTCGTCATGAGAACCTTAGGTAGAAACCCTTTGGATGAAACATATGTTTGAAACATGTTATGCTTGATGTTTGCAAGTGGTTGCAAGTGTTTGCAAGTGGTTGCAAGTGTTTGCAAGTGGTTACTCGTGGATGCATTATACACATTAGGCACTAGATCGGCTCACACACTCCTCATATTGCATATGCATGAGTGTTTATGCTTATTCATGTATGAAATTTTTGTGTTATCACATGGATGTTGCATATGGATGTATGTTATGTGCACACATATAGATGTTATACATTATGTTAGGAATTGCATACATATGGATTCATTTCACTAACATAATTTGCATTGATGATATTTGCATTAGATAAGTACATATACAAACACCTTTGCATATGTTCATACAACATTTAGAATCTTGTAAGGACAATGATTGCCCGTGGATGATGTTTTGAGTAGATGGATGTTGGATGGTAGGATACGTTCTTCCTAACTTGAAGATTTCGGGGACGAAATCCTTTAAGGAGGGGAGAATGTAACAACCCGTATTTTCAATAACCTGTTATAACATAAATCGAGGCAGAATTTATTTTATAAATCTGAATCAAGGGAAACGGGCTGTGCCATTGCGTTCGTCTCGGAAAAATACGCGAAATAGAGTCCGAGTTTTCGAAAATCGGAGTCCGTATGACCCAATTAAGGCCCAACGAAGTTTTCAGAAAATTTCAAAGTAAAAACAGATTTCAAATTCAAGTTTGAATTTGGAAAATTAGGGCAGTTGGGCGCAGGCGGGAAATTTCCCGCCAGACCACCCATGTCGACAGCCCTGTCGACTGGGCAGTCGACATGGTTAGCCCAAGTCGACAGCCCTGTCAACTTGGGTGTCGACTTGGCTCAGCCGGGCAGTTTTGCCTGGTGCACCATTTTGGAGTTGTGTTGAGTTTGGGGGCCAGATTCGGTTTGGAGGGCTGAGATTGGAATTAGGGTTTAATCCTAAGGTTGAAACTAATCCTAATCTCTATAAATAAGCCCCTAACCTAACCCTAAATCATTATTATTCAACCCTACAACTAAACTATGGCAAAATCATTCCTCTCATGGCCTCCACTCTCTTCATAAAATTCTAAGTTACTTCTATGAGAGATTTTCCATGCATACAAGTGTTTTCAAGCTTGTATGAGCATCATTAGCTTGCATTCAAGTCAAGTTTCTATATTTGCATCATAAAGCAAGAGTTTTGATCATTTTTAGCTCAAGGGTTTTTCTATTGGAGCTTTCATATTGGGTTTTTTTGATTGCATAAGGGCTTTGTCTCAATCTTATATTTGCTTATACTCATTTGAGTCTTCATAAGCATTGTAAGCCCTTTTCTACTTTCATATTTAAACTCTAAAGTTAATGAATGATGCAAGTTGTGTTTGATCATTATGATATGCAAGTTTACTATGATGTGTTATACAAGTCTATCATGTTATGTATGCAAGTTTGCTATGTTATGATATGCAAGTTGCCATGTTATGTTATGCAAGTTTGCTATGTTATGATATGCAAGTTGCCATGTTATGTATGCAAGTTTGGGTTGATCATCTTACTCATGTTATCATGTTATGCAAGCTTATCTTGGGTTTATGAGCCTAAAGCTTCAAGCTTTATGCTAAAGGTTGCATTTTGACAGCATGTAAGTTATCATATCTCTTATGATAACTTGCATGTGAGGCTAAATGCGAACTTATGGCCATTTCTACATGTCATTTATCACCATGTATCACCAATATGCTAAGTTTGGTTTTATGCATGCTTTTGAGGCCTAAAATGTAATATGCAAGTATATGAACATGTGTACATTTCATATGCCACCATGTTAAACTTGTGGCTTCAACATCTTTATGTCATGATTATGCCAAGTTCCCTCTTTCTATCCTTTATGCGCTATTGCGATATGTAAGCGATGGGATTGCGTTTGGGGTTGGGTAAACTTAAAAGACATAAAAACATAAGATTGGGAATTTACCTATTAAGTTAGGTCTACCCATTGGGAATTTACCTATTAAGTTAGGTCTACCCAAATTCTTGAAAACTTGTAATATGTTTTGGAAACATGATGGACATGACACTTACAAAATATAAGTGTGACCAACTCGAGGTTGGGTTGAGTTTGTAGCATAAAACTACCCGGAACCGACCGGCTTAACTAGTTGCTACAAACAATAGGACCCAATGTGAGAAGTTGGTCATGTTGTACCTTGAACCCGAGGTTAGACCAAGTTGTGGTGTAGAGCTACCCGGACCCGCCCGGCTTAACTAGTAACCACAACAAGGTCTAATGTGAGAGGTTAAGGCACATTAAATTAATTAATGCCTCATGATTAGGGTTAAGTCATGGTCCACTTAATACTTAACCAATTTGGGCTTGGTAGATTAATCAGGGTTAGTCGTGAACTCATCGTTACACTTAACCAAGTTAATCCATGATTAGCAAGAGGGTTAAACCGTACTTAACCCACTAGAAAATCCTAGCAATGGGGGTCCACTCCAGCAGTAATCCCAAGTTTGTATCATTAAGACCCTAGGGACTAGGCTAGGGTGGGGGCACGATTACTGGACTTGAGGTAAGTGACCAAAAACGACGGCAGAGTGGTACGCCGATGTAGTTCCGGACGGATTATGGTCGTGCACGTAGTCCGTATTTGGAGAAGTCAAGCATGGGTACCAGTAGATCTAGACTGTGCACTTACGTTTATGGTGTCCAGGGGTTGACACCCTAGGGCTTGATACACCCGACGGGAGACCCGGCACGGTCTGATTACAATTATGTTTGGGCCGTATTGACACCAACACGTGACGAGTTAGGCTTATAGGGAGCCGATCGACTAGACCGTTTGGTGGGACCTCGTATTAGGGTCATTTCATGTTATTGGACCTCGTATTAGGGTCACTTCATGTTATTGGACCTCGTATTAGGGTCACTTCATGTTATTGGACCTCGTATTAGGGTCATTTCATGTTATTGGGTCAAAGCTTGGGCCAAGGGATCAATACGTGTTTATTCAAGTCATGTTAGTTTGCTAGTACACCTGTGGTGCAAAACCTTAAACCTGATTATGCGATGACACCTTTATCTATCATGCCAGTATGTAGTTATCCCTATGTTCATCCCTGCTTCTCATGCCAGTTAACTTTATCAGTTTACATTGATTGTAGTAGGGCTTACTCAGTCTTTTCGACTGACCTGTTTTCTTTCGCCTCTTTTCTTCCGTTCCCCCCCCCCCCCCAGGTTCTCAGGGTGGGAATATTGGAGCTTAGCTTGGATTTCTGATCGCTTGCTTGTGGGATTTTAGCTCATGTACGGTCTTGACATGAAGCTAGCTATGGTTATCACTTATTTTGGGGATAGTACTTATGTATTTCAGTTTTTCAGTGATGTTGTTTTTATCTAGACTTGTGTATTTGGAAAGTTGACATTATGTTGTACCAGACTTGTCTTGAAATAGTTTGAAATCTTCCGCTGTTTTACTTATCTTATTTACTCTGTTTACATATATACATATGTTCTTGTTCTGCCTTGATATATCATTATGCATGTTTACCTGATTCAAACGCCCCTCCAAAGTCAGAGTGCTTGCAAGAGCCACCCTGGCGGAGGTGGGGTGTTACAACAAATAATGTTTTTTTACAAATGCGAAAACGTTCATGTACAAATACAATCAAATATTAATATCATTTAGAAATATGATCTAACAAATATATATATAAATGTTGCAACTTAGAGATAAAATTAAACTATCAACGGATGATTTTTTATTTTTATTTTTTTATAACACAAATTGTCAAAAAGCCTTAGCTTGCGTTTGGAAATGGCGACAAGTTTTTTCTCTTTTTCGCTTCTTTTCTTCCAATTTTTCCACATTCTCTTTGTTTCCTTTTTTTCAACTCTTTTCTTCTTCATATTCAAAACTTTCTTTCGTCATGCTAGGAGCATAGTTGAAGCTCTCCACTCTATCGATCCCCAATCCATATTTCATAGGCTTGTTTCGTTTTACTTGCTTCTTATTCCTGATTTCGTTTGATGAACCGCGAGCTTAGGAAATTGTGTGGTGACCCAGTACACTTGGAATCCATCTAGGTCGATCGAAAGCACTATTGTCTCTCATGCGAGACTGTCTACAACTTTCGAGGGTCGGGTATGTTTCAAGTTATGGATTTTAGGTGTTATTTTGTGTTGACTGCGGGTTGTTAAGTGTTGTGGTTTGCATTTTCATTACTTGGGGTTTAGAGTTTTTTTCCATTATATCTGTTTTTGTCTGGTACGAGCGGAGTAGTTGGAGATGGTTGGCTTGTTGTTCACTTTAGTTCTCCAGCATCAAGCTCAACAAAATTGTGAAGCTTAGCTCTGGTTTTTTGCTGATTTAATGGTGGTGTATCCACCTTTATTGCTTTCCATCTCCCACCCGTTACTTTGACTAATGCAATGCTTAGAGTGTGACGGACATGGCTCTATTGTGGCTACATTTTGTGTAGTGGTATGCACTTCCTGTTGCTTCGTCACTTATGCTCATTGTCCTTGTTTCTGATGACGCCGTGTTGTGTTGTGTTATGTTTCTTTGATTTACCTACTGCTAAAATGGTGTAACTTTTTGTTCAAGTCATTTTTTCTATGTAATTTGGGATGGGTTCTTGGTCGCTTTGTTGTGGTTTCTAGTGAGTCAATGCAAGGAATTGTCTCCCTGTCTATTCGCCGGAGGTGTTCTGGTAGGCGGATGTTTTTTCTGATAAAAGTGCCTTTTTGGATGTGACATACCTTTTAGTACACTGTGCTTACCATGTTGTATGGTAACTGTCGAAAATCCAGGAGGTGAATTTGTTATGCGATGGATCTGCTGTGATGTCCCTTAATGGAAATATGTGCCTTTGTGTACGTTGTGCTTTCCATGCTTTTGTGCTACTAATTTAAAGTTTGGCATGTGAAGCAGAAGTTATGTTGCTGTATGTGGTACAACCAGTGAGTTTTGTTTAATCTTACCCTCAGTTTGGTGTAGGTTTATACATTACGAAATATGCTTGCTTTGGCAATGAAATTTGCCAGCCTATGTGGAGAATGAAATATTATTTGCTCCCAGCGTGGACTGTGACATGTTTTATAATTTAGATATTTTTGTCAAGCTCCAACTCTGTAAACTAGTTTAGTTCCAGTGGACGGTCTACTATAAAAAACATTGTGGTGGACGGTCCACCTTAAAAACCAATTGTAGTAGATTGACAATCTACCAATCTCTAGTAATTTTTAGCGATTATTATTTAATAATAATAAGTGTTATATAACACATTAAAAACTGGTCGAGCTTACAAAAGAAACAACGAATGATTTCAATGCAAAAATATGGTTAACTATTTCAAAAAAGTATTATTTTTTAAATGTGCTATACATACATAACTAGCATAACAACAATTCACATTCGTGTGTTGCCACCATCATGCTCGAAGCTCTTGTCATAGTGTTTTACGGGAAATTCTCCAGAGACAAAAGTCGGCGACACAATTGGTATTTATCATTGGATTGCCTTTGTCTTCAACTCCATTGTAACATGATGACACGATACAAACCAATGATGCGGTTCTACTTGATCAAAAGTTTGTATTTTATGTTCAAATAGCCGACCCCTTAATTAAATTATTAATTCATGACTTGCTTATTGGCAATAACCAGTTGGCTAGGCATTTAATTATTTATAGTAATAATATGAAATTTGGAATAACTACCTAATCTTAGGGATGACAATGAGGCGGGTCTAGGTTCCAAACCCGCGTGACCCGCCCCAGTTTTGATCCATTTAGACCCACCCTATAGGGTCTTCAAGGTGGGTAGACCCGCAACCCGCTTTTGGAAGTCTTGGTCTAGGGTCGGGTCTGGGGCACGACTAGCCCGCCCCAACTCAACCCGCATGATGGAAACATCATTAAAACACTTTATAACAATAATGATTACTTGTTAATCTTCTTAGATATACATGGTTATAACTTGAATATTATATTTTTTCAATTAAAAAACTATAAAATTTTCATATTATTAAGTTGCATCAATGGTAATCATACAACAACAAATGCATACATTTTGAACTATTATGTTACAACTCATTTTATTATATTCTCTTATCATCGTAAACACGTTATAATATGTATATAATTTATCATTAGTGATAAAAAATACAAGTATATAAATTTGTGTACATTAGAACACAATATCACCGGGTCGTGGGGAGGGTCGGGTCTACCCTGACCCGTACGGGTTTCAGGTACGAGATGAAATTCCAAACTCGCACCGGGTCTACGGGGCAGGTCTTGGGCGGAGTTTAAAATGTTTGGGTCGGGTCTGGGGAACGAAAAACCCATCCTATTGTCATTCCTAACTAATCTATTAAATAACAGTAAAGCAGAACCTTTTAAAACTCTCTGCATAATTCTAGGAGTTTTCTCTTTTCTCCTTAATTCTTTCAAGATGTTTTATTTTTAAACTGGTTTATCATTTTACACTTATTTACTATTTCAGCAATAAATTTTCCTTTGTTTCTGGAAAACATAGACCGAATTTACAATGAAACCTTACCAGCGAAAGTTGCTAACATATCAGCAATTATTTATAAATGTTGCTGACATATCAACAATAATTTTCTTTGTTTCTAGAAAATAGGAACCGGATTTACAATGAAACTTTGACAGAAACCGGTTTTACAATATGAAAATATAATAGGGATGCCTCCCTGATTTTCATTATTTTATAATTAATTACATAATACTAAAACTATTTAAATAACTTTTGCAAACTATAATTCATTGATCCGTCTAATAAATTAAATTAAGATTAACCATATTTATATCAACATAAATGAAAAAAACATATAAACACATCAATCACATAATATAAATTATACATATAAATAACCATCACAAGTTCAAAGTTAAACTCATTTACGTTAATATACCGTATATTGCATTGTAATATTAATGTCAAACGCCTACATTTTAAAATTTATGTAGTTATTTGCAAACACTGCACAATATTAGTTAACATTGTACGTTTAAGTCAACATGTTTAAATTGAATAAGTGATTTTGAACTTAACAAATGAATTCAATCAATAAGCTATTTCATCTAGTTAACGATAAGTGTGATGTTTTAAAATGTACATCATGTTCATATCAACAGAAATGGCAAAATTGTTTTTTTCTTCTAAATATATAGTTAATAAGTCATGCAGTTTAAATAATATATGTAAAAAATAATAAAAAATATATTATACACAGTTTAAATAATATATCACATAGGTTAAATAATATATCTCAATAAATTTATCATAAACTGAAGAAAAACATTTTTCATTTTAAATACCTACATTTTATCATTTCTACAATTATTTGTTGAACCTCCTTGAATTCTTCCATGATATTTTATATTTCAATTCATATGTCTAAATTACTCAAAAATCATAAATTCAAATCATATATATAATCATAAATAGTATTTAATTAGTTCATTTTTCTAATAGCTCTTCAAAATATACATCAATTTTACTATGTATATTCATATTTAAAAAAAACTAATATTTCATGCAACTATAAAGATATATAAATCTCATAATGTAAACTATGTATATCAACAATACTGAAAAAAATTAATTTGTAAATTAGTTATGATTCATTTATACCAAGAATTTATCATATATTATACAATAAAAAATTTCTTGAACATCAGTAACTCTACAACAAATTCATACATTTTTATGGGTATTTCTTCTCATAAGCTTTCTGCTATGTTATTCATTTAAACTAACTTCATACTTTTAAATTTAACTTATTTAAACAAATTCTATTAAATAATCTTTATTAACAAATAATTGCAAACATACATTAATTTCAACATGTTCATCTACTAAAAGACACACACATACATATTGTTTGTGTAAGTTATAAAATATAAATTACGCATAAACGAGACACATCCAAACTTTCTATAAAATATTATTTTTATTCTAAAATTAAAATATTAAATATTATTTTTAATAATATTATCGTGTGTAACGCACAAGTTATACACTGTTTATTTAGTTAAAATAAAGTTTGGTCACTGTACGTAACTTCACATCCAAACTTTCTATAATTGTTGAAAATGAGTATGAATGCAAATTCATTTATTGACAGTTTACTAATATTAATAATTTAACATAAATGCAAATTCATCTATTCACAATCCATCCCCCTTTAACAACGCACATTAATATTATTTCACACAGTCTAATAATGTGCATAGAATTTTAGATAAACGAAGACATAGACAAAGAACAGTCACGAGCACTTTGACATTTTCAAAAAGAATAGTAGAATACCATTAATGGGTTTAGTAGGTACAAAAGGAGGACATTAATCAAAAGCTCGGTCAATAATAAGATATCTGGTGATGTCTGCGGTAAACACGTACAGCTCTAACTGCCTCCTAAATCCTAAACTCCAATTGTATATTTCTTCCTACATTTATCATTTTGGTCACCATCCAAATGTTATCGTATGGTGATTTCAGGTTCAACTTCCCCACCAAATAAAATATTTAATTCCTCACGAAATATCCTTTGTTATTATTTTTTAATAGAAAATATCATTTTGCTTTTTTATTACATCGTCTATCAAACATCTATAATAATCATAATTCAAAAAAATCCTATGTTTTTAATCTTGGTTTAGCGTTACACCCAATCTTAGTGCTCATATTACCCAACAGTGAATGATACCTTTGAGTGACACTAATAAGGTGACGACGTCGATGATACACGTATGAATATTCCTTTGAACGATATTGAATACGTCACATAATACTACGTAATTCACTTCGATGTAAATAGATTCGATATAAAACATTAAAAACGTCTGGTGTCCAATGGTAGAACAATACACAACATAAATGAGTCACAGTTATAAATGTAAAATTTATACGAGTTTTCATTGTTTGGTTTCGTTCAAAGTTGAAAAATGTGCGACGATGTTGGTCCATTCCTCATATATTCAATTTCAGTTTTCATTGTATGTTCGTTGTTCGACTCGTACAAATGATACTCAAGTCAAGATCTTGTTAGACAACATTTATGTTTGATCCGATCAATCCGATTAACGTCCGTGACATGAAAAAAATACATCAAAATTTGGATTCGAACGTCATTAATTAATGAAATTCAGCTGTTCATAAGATGGAGAAAAAATAGCTGTTACGTAAAACGTCAGTAAATTGCAGAAGATATTAGTAGGATAAATATGATTTAACTTATATAGAGAGACGATATAAAGTTAATGATTTTATGCATGTTACATTGAAAACAAATGCAAGAAAATTAAATATTTTATGTGTGTTACATTGTAAAAATGCACAGTAACTAGTAGAACGATTTGTAAATGTAAAATTTACAATAGAGATAACTGAAATGGCAAAAGAACACGCTAATAGCAATATCCTCGAACTAATAACATTTATCATTATTTAATAGATGCGATTTATCTAGTTACCAATACAAATTATTGTACAAAAATATCCAATATTAACATTTATAGGTACGTTGTATTAGTAGGAGATGAATAAAATTCAAGAAACAACTTTTGGATTTTCAAAATTTTCGAGGGATGTTTCATGATTTGAAACGAGCAATAGTTTCCTATTTTTATATCACACATTCAATTAACCGAAAAATATACAAGTTAAAAGAATATTTTTATTCTCGTTTATAACTTAATCATCTCAATATAGTTCATTGAATTCTGTATTTTCTAGACTAAAATTCCATTCTAGAATATTATTTTTATATTTATGTTGAATGCATCAACGCTCCCATTTTGAATGGATTATTAATCATGTCGTGTTCATTAGTCTCCTTTAAACCGCTTTTGCATTTAGCACCCATTCTTTTCCTATTATCTACATCACCGATGACATACGACAAAGCATAAAACTCAGTTTTTAAAAGGCAACTTTTCTTCATTCTCAATCCTATCTTTTTTTATTTATTTATCTTCTATACTTTTCTCTTCTTCTCCAAAATTCTCCTCCTTCCTCAAATAATTCCGACAAATAATGCTTCAAAATCAACTCGTTGTAAGATCACCGTCCTTTAAAGGCTCTCTCAAGGCCATCGAAGCTGATATTCAGCATGCTAATACACTGTAATTACTTTTTCTCAGTAATCCTGTTACTAAAATTTATTGTTTGTATCGATTGTAGCTCTCTTGTTTGGTGCTATGAAATGGTATTTTTTTTATTTTTAGTTTTATTGGTCATCGCGCGAGGAACCGAGTTTGGGGTTTTTTTAGCTGACGAGGTTTAACGGGTTTAATTTATACTCGCCTGATTTTGATGAATAAAATCATTATTTTTTTACTTGGTTACTAGTCTTTTATGCGATTAGAGTAATGGATTTATGCTGACTGCTGTTTGTCGAATATCGGTTCTTAAAATTGTTTGGTTTTAGATTAATGAAAGGAATCTTTTCTTTTTTCTTTCAGGGCTGATTCTATTCAAAGAGTTTATGGAGGAGCATGCCTTCAAATGAGATTATCACACAGTCCTTTGGCCCCATTTTTTCTATTTCTTATGCAGTGGCTTGATTGCACATGTAGCTATACTATACCAAGCTATTTAGGGCTTTTCCAAGTACTAATTTGCAAGGTGAAATTGATATATCTCTTTCAGTTTGAGTAGTTATTATCATCTTGTTACCATGTCAAATTATGTATTTAATGGCTGTCCTTCTGATAATTCGCAGGTGTATGCTGATGGAAGCAGTAGGATATCTACATATGAAAGGAGTGCTAGCCTAAGAGAATTCTATGGTACACATTAAAAGCATATTTGGCACCAACTTATTAGCAGTTGTAATAAGTGAATTATTTCTATTTTTCTTTTTCCCTGTTCTTATGTTTGTGGCTGCCAACAACTTGTTAGGATTGTATCAAGTTATTTAGAAGTTGAAATAAGCAATAAATTCACTTTTATAACTTATTTAGACTTGTTTTTTGTTTCTCTAGTCCCTTAAAACTACTTGAAAATGGTCATCTGAACCTACTTTCAAGTAGGTATAAATCAAGTTGTTCCCAAACAGGCTCTAAATTCTACAGATGTATAATTTGAAAAACATTCGTTTAATTCCATATATGCATACAGTATATGTATCTGGTTGCAAGTACATTTCTTAATTTATTTCAGTAGTATAGCAATTTGATACGCATTTACTTTGTTACATGTAGCTGTTATATATCCCTCACTTCAACAGCTTGAGAGCGACTTAGTAGACAAAGAAAACTGCATAGAGGAGAATCAATATGAAGAAATTGTTGGTAGAAAATTTCCCGATAAGTTCACAAATAGAGAAGATGAATGTGGAATTTGTTTGGAGGTTTGCACGAAAATGGTTCTTCCTAGTTGCAATCATGCCATGTGCATAAATTGCTACCATGACTGGTAAATACATCACCACCACTTTAGTATATATTTATGACTATTATGTTTATTTTCTGCTTAAAAAAGTATTTCATGCTTAATAAAACCCCTAAACACTGGTTGTAATAAGGTTGCCAATATCAGAAGTGTGATTACTGTTTGTTAAAATGTGTGATAGCCATATGATTCTGTGTAGTTAGTATTTCAATGATGCACTGGTTACTAATAACCTCGATAATCAATAATAATAATGAAAAAGTGCTCAATACGTATAATCAAACTAAAAACATGTCAAACACCAGTTGTAATTAGAAAGTCCTTGATTGCTCGAAGTTCAGAAAGATTAAACTAGTAGATCAAAATTTATCACCAATGCAGTCATTCAGCGTAACTTTTAAGGTTTTTTTACAATGTAAACATAAGGTATTAGGCATTTTTATTGGTAGAATTTTATGTTTTCCAAAATTCTTAATTGTTCCTTTCGAAATCTTTGGTTTATAGACCTCATATATTGCTTATTAACAATGGAGCATTCTTGATGTTCATTTTGGTATTGAAAAAACATAAAAGTATAAAATTCTTGATTGGTATACAAGTACAATTAAAACTGATCAACATTTTACCATTCAAGTATCTTATTTTGAGAAAAGGAAATTGTTAAAGAGTCCCCCATTCCTGGACAAGAGGGTTTACTATTCCTAAAATTGTTACGAGAGATACCAAATTTTCTACCCATTTCATAACAAAATTAAATATATGTTTCCCTTATTATCTGGTTCCATTGGCTATAACTGTAGGCTTTGCCTTTTTTTGCGAATCCCACCATTTTATGGTGGTTAGTTGAATTTGTTTTGAATGGGGGTGGAATAGCAGATCCTTTAATTAAGTAGTTGTTGAGTCCCTTGCGTAAAATTTATCAGTATACAGAATGAGAAAAGGGACCCTTTCAAGTTTTTTTCCTAACGTTTTCAATAAATTGCAGGAACACACGATCATTGTCATGCCCATTCTGCCGAGGAAGTTTAAAACGAGTCAGATCAAGAGATTTATGGGTTCTAACCAGCAGCAGTGACGTGGTTGACCCCAAAACGATCGAGAGAGAAAACCTAAAGCGCTTTTACGGATACATCGATAAACTGCCACTTTTAGTTCCGGAAACTCTCTTCCTGGTCTACTACGACCATCTAGAATCTTCTAGTTTGGTTGACAATATCTGGCAAAAGAAAGGCGTAGATTGCTGAGAACTAAGCCGACCTCCTCCTACGGGGACAGTGTTGGTGCAAGCGCGGCGTTCTTTCATTTCACTTGACAGATCTTACCAATTGTAAATTGTTTATACCGTGAATTGTCCTTCAATAACAGATACATCCATCATGTATTATAAGCTGCTTTTACCGAATGGTATGTTATTTTAGATATTTACTTGGCTCTTTGAAACGGCACGTATTTTGTTCGTTTTCCTCTGTGGGCTCAGTGGGCTTTGTTGGTTTGCTAAGTTTAGCTAAGAATCAAGGACAGAGTGGTACTTCAGTTTGGAAGTATTAAATTTAAAATATATTATCTGGGGAAATTATGAAATCTTTATCTTTTTATTGTAGATGGGTGATGAACAATAATAGCAAAAATATTTATTGTCGTGATCGTGTGAAGGAGACGTGCCTTGTATTTTGATTCCAGCTCCGTGTGGCTTATATCCAAACAAATCATTAAAATTGTCTGCTTGTTTAAGGTGATCTCATACAGGACTCGGGTTCAAAGTATTGCTGGAATGCCCAATTAATCCCCCCTTTTTTTCCTATAAAATTTATGTGACTTTTTTTACAGTGTTGTTATTATTTTTTAATTATTATTATTATTAATTGGGTCTTGGCTATTTGCATTCCATCAATACTTCACTTTTTACTTTTCTAACCTCGTCTATTCCAGTTTCATCCTTACCACTATAGATGATAATACTTAGCATTTTTCTTATTTCTTCGTCTCACTTTTATTTGATTACCTTTTCTTTTTCTTAAAAATTTTCGAATCTTAATTCTCAAAATTTGACAATAGCGAAAAGAGGTAATGTAAAGAAAATCTGGAAGAAAGAAGATCAAAGTAGCTTCATGATTCTTAAATTAGCATTACCACCTACTTTTTTTTTTCATTTTCTCATCATTTATTTTCATCCAGAGACGATTGTAAGTCCTCAATCTCAGGATGTTCCTCATCCATTAAATTTTCAGTGTCCATTTGACGATTTCACCGAATAAAAAATAGAGACATTAAGAAGAAAAAAAAAAGATTAAGGATAAAAGTGGAATTAATGGTTTTATATTAGAAATGGAGGGTAAAGAGCAAACAAATGGGTGAGAATAGATGAAGCCTATTAATTTAATTATATTGGTACTTTAGTTGAGGCCATGGAGAACTTGACAGGGCATAAGCAAAGAAAAGATCCTTTAGTCTTGAGTTGAGGACCGTTGAAGTAACAATAAATTTTGTGTGATGCTTAGGGCACCCCAATATGTTCTTTCTAATACCGCAATTAAAAAATGAAAACTCATTAAATTTTGTATGCTTTCTAATACCACATTAACTCTTCATTCTAATCCCTGACTCAATCATTGTTTGTCAAACTAATCATGCACTAAGCTAATCTAAATACCCTAGTCTTTCGTAATCGCTGTCTTCTTCGCACCTCTCGCTGGAAAATTCAAATTCGTACGGTAATCTCTCAATTGTTTGGTGATCTGAAAACCTTAATCTCTAACTTCCTCTTTTAGTTTGCTTAATTCAAACCTTATTCACGGTTTTTGTATATTGCGGCGTCGAATTCGTTGATCAATTATAGATTTAGGGTTTAGCTCGTTGATCGGTTTTGCAAATGTGGACGAATGAATATCGAACGAAATAGAAATAGCGTAAAACAACGTGGTAGCCCCTATTTTTTAAGTATGTGGTAGTAAGAAGCGTGTAATACTAATTCTTGTGGTATTTTTTTGTCGTGGTATTAGGAAGAACATATTGGAGTGCCTTTAGCGTCACACTAAATTTCTTATTATCAATCGAAGACAATAATTTTTGGTTCAAATTGGTGTATCTATTTAATAAGTGTGATAACGGTAAATCTACTACTTTTAATTAGGGTTGTTACGGTTACGACAACCATAAATTTTACCGACAACCATAACTGCAACCGTTATTGATGATTAACAAATTTTATAATCCCTACCGTAACCGTGTAACCGTTACGGCAACCATTATTGTAAATTTACATCACCATCTTAAATAACAATAAACAATTTTTAATTTAGGTTATCAATAAAAAATGAATGATATCAATATTTATGAAATGGTACCCGTATCCATTCGTACAGCATCAAAATGTCTTGTTCCTTGATCTTTCACCGTTATATACTTGCACATGTAAATGGTTGCCTTCAGAAATATCTTTTGAATGTTGGATATTTACATCCCCATCTTGAATAACGCTCACATGTACGGTATGATGTTATCATATTCGCTTGCGATAGCTAAAGCACAAACATAATTTTTTGGATTAAACGTAAAACCATTCTAACAGTAATTCCTATAAAAAGAATTGAAATTTAAACATATGACTATAATAGATTAAAAATGAATACTCATCTATTTACACGATGAAAAACTTAGCATGATAAATACGGTAAAAAATATATAATTTAAGTCTTTATCCTTATTGAGATTGGACAAACAAATTTCCAAAGCATATTGTCACTACAATGTTCCCGATTTCGATATTTATTCGCATTAGTGGATGGATTTTAGTTTTTTTCTTTATGTTATGGAGTGACAGCTTTATTATGTGTATGAGATTTAAGGTATGCTCGGGTGATCGTGAAACACGCTTTGCGTGTGAACTGTATTTTGAAAAACTATATATGTTTAGCTCATTCAAGAGATGATTTACATGAATATTTACTTATATGTTTGCGTGGAAATCATGTATAATTAATCTACAACTTTAATTCTATGTTGCAATGTCAATTTTATTTTTATTTTTTATTTTTTTATTTTTGTCGTTAATTAATAAAATTTGAAGTTATATTAAAATTTGTTTTGTGTAGAATTCAGTTTGAGTTTGTAAAAATGTTTAACTGTTAGATTTTATAATTAAGCGATACACAAAACTAAAGATATATAAAAGTATTTTCGAAAGTTGGTGGCGAGATAATTTTTGCAATTTCAAGAGAGTTATCGATAAAGATATGTGAATACTATGGATAAGTGAAAGCAATGAAATTGAAAAACATTTGTCATGAAATGTCGAATTTTTCACTATTGTCCACAGGTGATGTTCTAAAATGTGTCAATCTTAAGTAGAATCTTAAGATCGTTAAATATTAATTAATCAATTTTGAAAATCCAAACAGAAATTTTGGAAAAGTTTGGGTTTAACTTTTCAATATTTGAAATCAAAAAAATACAAAATTACAAAAATAATAATAAATAAAATCCCTTTAATTTGTAATTTTTTTTTTTTTTTTTTTTTTTTTTGCTTTCGTCTAAGACAAAAATGCATCTTGAAAAACAAATAAGTTTGGAAAATAAAATTAACACGTAAAATAGAAAATGAATTTATTTAATTTTCACGTTTTGATAATATTTGCACTAAAAGTGGCACAAACACCTGTAATGGTTCGTAGAGAACTAAACGAAAATAATAATAATTGAAACAGTGGATATCCACTATAAAATAGTAAGAAAAACAATCATAGAGATTTATAGTGTTCGACATTAGATAACTTTCATCCACTTTGAAGATCTAATAATTTTGTTGTTGAATTTAATGTTTACATATTATAGATTGTAAAAAAAAAAAAAAAAAAAAAAAATCAAATTTCTCCAAGGCAACTACAACTTTTAGGCAGAGGCGAACTCGAATCAAGCTTTAATTTCAGCTGGAGAATATCAAAATGGAATCGATTAGGTCATGCAAATGTGGGCCCTTAAATCAATTTTGATCTGGATCATTATCGATTTGGATCACTGTTGAATTGGGATTCATCTCTTGTAGTGTGAGCCCCCCCTTTATGCCTGGGTCTTCATTCTGAAGTTAGTTTGTTTAATTGCCTCAGTATCTATGCAGTTAAAGCCCCACTAAAAACCTGCAATATCCCGCTATAGCTAAAAGCGCTCTTCAACCGCTACACTATTTCAATTTAGCGATGATGAACATTAGATCCGCTTTTAACTCCGCTATTTTCCGCTGCATCAGCTAAATCAAATATTTTAGCGTCCTCTAAAGTTGTAGTAATATACAGAGCATGATTTGGTAGGTTTTCTTTTTTAAAAAGTTCAGTAAATTTAACATATAGGACTAAATTTAAGGCATAAGTGCCCAATATATGGTAATAATCAAGTACACTCATTAAATTTAGCATGTATAACTATGATATTCCTTGATTTTGTTATATAGGATTAATTAATATTAGTTTCTTGTACACATATAATGTGAGAAAAATAATAAATTAATTTTCAAATATCTGATTTTACATCTAATGATCTTTTTTGTGTCTCCGCTATATCCCTGCCTTATCCATGCTACATATTTTTGTACCTCCTCCGCTATAGAACTGCTAAGCACTTTAACTGCACAGCTCAATATTCAATGGATGTGAAGCGTTCCTCTACGAGTTTGAACCAGCTGACGTACACTTCAATTCATACTCAACCGGAATTTCTGGCATCTGCCACTTGTGTTTTGGATGCCCCATCTTGCTATTTTCCTGAGGTTATTTGACGATTTGTCTTATAACATTGTTTGTACTTGATATCCACACATTTGTATCACCACTCTGAGTTGTCTGCCTCGATAATCATCAAGCCACACTTGTATGAATAATTAAAAGTAGCTGGGTCAAAAAGTTGGATGACACTTGCTCCCCTTCCCAAGTGTGTTTTATTGTAAAATAATATGCTTTGAATCTTGACAAGCCAACGCAGTCGGAAGGGACTTTGCTTTGCCTCTGAAATAGTCGTTATCATTTCGAAAGTTGCGTTTGAGAAAGGTTGAGTCACTTCAATTTGTTTTGACGCTTGGTCGATATATGTCGGTATAAATGTGGAAT
This sequence comes from Allium sativum, assembly GCA_030737875.1. NCBI lineage: Eukaryota > Viridiplantae > Streptophyta > Magnoliopsida > Asparagales > Amaryllidaceae > Allium > Allium sativum. The sequence continues at coordinate 962,821,004 of CM060918.1, forward strand.
TGAACTCTATCATCAATTATCTTTGCTAGATTCCATTAGGTTAAGTGATTGAGTTTGTAGGCATTGTTATTCTGAATTGAGTCTTTCTTTGGAGTTTACAGGTAATCAGTCATTTTCTGTCGAGTCAAGAAATCAGATGTTGTGCGTATGCTCATGCTCGTATGTTCGTACATACACTTTGGTTGCTAGCTCCTAAGTAAGTTTAAACATAAGTAGAAGATTGTTGGATCGAGTCACACATACATCTACATAGGAGAACACACGTACTCCTGTATGAATATGAGATATCATCACCGATTATCTTTCTTTACTGGCTCCAGATCGGTATTGATCAAAGCCTTTTATTTTAAGTCAAGGAAAAAATAGAAAGCCGATTCGACTCGACTGTTAGTATATAAACCCTTTATCTTCTCTTCTCCCTTATTTCACTCTTTGTTCTCAAAGATTGGAAATCGTGAATGATCCAAATACCCTAAGACACTATCTTTGATCGTGACTCCTTCCCTATATTAAGCGTCGTGCCCCTTCCAAACTCGACGATCACCATCCTTATCTCAAGTTGGATCGATATAGGTGGGTTTCCAATCAGTCCTCGCTCACATCTTTAACTCATATGATCAATGAGGAAATAGGCGAAGGTGTTCCCAACAGAGGCGCTGATATCATGACGAGTAGAAGAGAGGAGATGGTTTTGGTATTGTTAAGAGCAATTTGGAGTTGAGGCAACGATGGAATGAAGGAGAAGAGGTAATAAGAGGATGTGAATGATTCGACAGTGACCCTAATTTCATGTTCATTCATTGTTGTAGACTTGTGGCAACTAAAGGGGAAGAGGATGATTCGATCCAGATTGACTATGGAAAATTTAGCATGTTGGGGTCGGTTTGAGGCAAGGTTTGAAATCCTGGTTTTTAGTTCCGTTCCAATCACGTAGAAAATATAAAGTTCTAGTCACGTTCCGGAAATTTTGGTTTGACAGTTCCGGTATTTTTTATTTATAAATACGCATAATCCTGCTTTCCATCTTCATATACTCATGTTATGTTCCCTTCCGGTTCTGTTTCGACCATTTGACATATGAACAATTTCGGTTTTGTTTAAGATATTTCGGAAATTGCATTTTAATTCTGGTTCCATTTTACGTTTCTTAGTTTTTTCTTTAATATAACTGAATTACTAGTATATATCACATATTCTTAAAATAAAATAAAATATGACTTCTACAAGCTTAAAAGGTCAAATATATATTAATTTCATTGATAAAATAGGCACAACCCGACATCTATCTACCCATCTTAACCCCTCCATTCCCACTTTTAATGCCCCATAGCCTGTCCCCCTTTCACTTGATTTATGTTAATCTCTTGAACCTATATTGAATCTTCTTAAACCTAAAATTTGTTCGAAATAGCTCTTGAAGCTGCTACCTTCTTCTAATGCCCTGTTTTTAGTTTGGAAATCACTTGAATCCATCTTTGGATGTTATTCAATTTCATTGTAAATCGAAGCAACGAATTTGCCTCACTTGCTTCACCTGTCCACCTTCAACAGGTACATTATAAAACCCATAATTTTTTTTAATTGAAGTGCCACATCCGAAACAGATTATTAGGCGAATTCCATACCGACCATCTTAGAACCGGATCGGAATAGACAGATTTCCAACTTGTTTGTCAGAATTTTGAACCATGCTTGGAGGGCTGAACATTCAGACTGGTTTTGGTGTGATGGATGTAAGCATTTCAAATCGATGCAATCTCATGCATGGATTATCATTTGAATATACTTCATTGCATATATGTATTTGCACACGAACTGGAGCAAATTCTGAAACTCGAACAGGTATATGGGACTTAGGATTAGAGCATATCTTAAACTTGAGCTTGAACGTACACATATGTCTAAACATACTTGAATGCAAGCGGAAAACTTGAAAACAGATGCCTAGTTCCTTATTACTGATGATTGGTCCCCATGCTTAGCCAAACCCAACAACCGTCGATGTAGTGGCTAGTGAGACGGTCATTGATGACGGTTGCCTCAATTGAAATTCAAATCTCATCATTACTGATATTCTATTGCTGAATTACATATCTCTACATTACGCTACATGCACTTCACTAGATTATACTTAATTTGTATGGGGGTACAAGTTAATTTCTCTAACCAAATTATTTATTGAGTTTCATGGTTGTTGGAGCTTAAAAGTTCTAGTCATGTCACTAAACTTGCTACTAATAGAGCTGCTGAGCATGGCAATTCTGATGTAGAGTCGAGCCCAACGGCGGTTTTTGTAAAATTGACTCCAGGTCTACCTTATAAATAAATTTATACTGACCTCCTATGTGTTTTATGTAGAATCAACAATAGAAAACCGTATTGGGCTCGTAGCTTATTAGTTTGGATCTCCAACAAATGACCAGGCTAAGGAACTTCTTTACCGAATGGGTACGCCTCTAGAAAATGTCCCAAGAAGTAAACAATTCTCTGCCAACGCAAGGCCGTCAATGTTGTTCAAACCCATGTCACACTAGCATGCCATTTCCCGCTCGTTACCGAGCTTTTCTACAGGCACCCGAATTTCCAACAAAACCACATCAGTAAAATGCCAGGGATCCATACCATAGCACTACCTTATAAATAGCCACATAGCAAACATCTGGTCTGCATACCATAGTGTTGCTTTCAAAAATCTAGAAAGAAATGGTTATACCCTAAGGGCCGTGAATCGTATAACCTTGCCGCATCTTTCCTGTTTCAGTCATTTCCGTGATATGAGGTGTTACAACTAAAATTAGCACTAAAACAGGCTGACGGTGAAGGGGTGGCGGACCGCCACAAGCATAAAAGAATCCTCCGAAAGCAAAAGCCAAGCGCAAGATAGAACCGAAAGCATAAAGGAACAATCTGAAGGGAATGCAATCAACATCATCACTAAAGAAAAGAGCCCAGAAGCTATACAAAGAAAAGGTATCAGCAAGGTGGTTCCGGCACGATGGGTAAGCAACGGAAGGTCACCTGAAGCCAGAAGTCAATAAAGAGAGAGACCAAGAATCCTGCAAATCGAGACCCAGAAGGACGAAAGGGCTATCATTGTTAACTTGCTTAATACAAATAAATCAAGGGACGAAAGCATTAAAGGAACAGAGTTTGAAGCATAAGAGAATTATCCGGGAACTAACCACCGGGACCCCTATTAGTTGATCGCCGAAAGGCCCCTTTAGCAGATAACTAATAAAGCACTACAAGCAACCCTCCGGAAAGCCAAGATGCACTTTAGGAATCTACCGAATTGCAAGTAGGAACATTGAAGAAGCGACAAACTGTCCACACTAATCTGGTTAGTGTCGATACTAACAGGGGTGGCGGACCCGACAACCATTCACTTGAATCATGAAGACAAGATCCACAAAATGTTAGTAGTAAGACCGAGAGCCAATATCAGAAGCTCATATCCAGAAGCCTATGTCCGCGAGCCTATATCCGGAAGCCTAAAGCCTTCCAAAAACCATCCACAATGGCAGCCTCGGGGCCAATACAAAGAAGATAGACATGACATTAAAGAAAAGCTCTGATAACCGAGACCATTCTTCCGAAAGTCAAGACCGATTCCTTAGAAAGCAATAAGCATGGCCAGAAGAGCGGCCGAGAGCCAAAGCTTCTGGAACCAATGGGAAAAGCGGCTCACAGTGGCTTCTGCTGGCCCAATAGCAAAAGGGCCCCCAATTTGTCTGTAAATAAAACCCCAGGGGTCTCATTTTAGGGATTGATTTCTCATTCCTCATTCTTCTTCTCTAGAGTAAAACCAAATTTCTAAATCAATTTGGGGATTTCTATTGTAATCACTCATGTACTCTAAATCAAAGATCAATAAAGAGCGGATTGACACTTAACATATTTCCTTATGAGTTTCTTATGTGATTTCTTTGTTATTTCCTACACAACCTATTACAGACTTCCTACACCGTCTCGGGTCTCTATTCAAGCTTAGACCCTTCTGTGGAGTTCTTGCAGAACCCCTTCCTACGAGCCATTAGCCTTTTGTTGAGGGTTGTGCTTAGGGAGCCCTTGTCCCAAGATAACTGTTAGTTTTAGAGTTGCTTAAGCATGATGCTCACCCCATTGAGGAAAGAGTAACTAATCTTTTGGGCTCTAAACCTTGATACCTAGTGAACGTGAACTAACTCAGATTCATGAAAGCTAAATATCCCTATTTTCCCCTTAGGTCCACTTCCGTAGACCTATCTCCGATGTCGACGAAAAATATCGTTAACATTTTAGCGCTAGAAGGAGGGCTTGAACCTCCGACCTTGTGGTCAACTTTACCCCACAACCACGTCTAACTGTACTGTTCCGTCCAAGGTTGGACTAGGCTTTGAAGAAGTGGAAATCATGAATAGAAGGTCTCTACGAGTAACTAGTGAGTTTTCCATGGTGACATCAAGCATTAATGAGCCATGGACATTCAAAAAGGTTAAGTTGGAAACCTTACGCATTCAAGATAAAGAAGGAGATGTTTAGTCGTATGACCCTGAGCATTGGAGCATTAACCCTTTCCATTTGGGACCAACCCAATCTTTGCCCTAAGCAATTATACAATAGAAGAACATAATCCTTTTCTTCGTATCAAGGAAGCCATCCAAACACGAGCTAAAGGAACAATATTTAGGCAAAGGATTGAAAAAGGCTCCAATTATCCTACTGCAAAAGAGTCTAAAAGGAATAAGCCCTTATCAAGTCACGACTAAAAGAAAGTTCAAGGATAGAGAGGAAATAGTAGAATTGAGTGGTAAAAAGGCTAAGTACCAACATTGAAAGAAAGCCTTAGAATCAAGATTACCAAAAGGTTGTGAGCTTACTACATCAATTGAGGGTATTTATTTCCTAACTAAGCACGAGTTAAACTTTTGTCCGTCTTCAAAGAAGAAACCCAAGACCGAAACCAAGTTGGGAGGACCTTATTGCTACTACAATATGATAAATGGACATGAAACCAATCATTGCAGAGTCTTAGAAGGAATGATTATCAATTTCTTAATCCAAGGAAAGCTACACATAAATGTAAAGAAAACATAACTAACTACGACAATATATTCTTTGTGAAAAGGATTGTCTACCTAATTGCAGCGATGGAAACTCCCTCAAAACTTGAAATGCCCAAACGTGGGTCAAGTCACAAATGGATAAAAACCCTTGTCATCGCCAAGTTGGCCAGGGAAAGGCACTTCCCGGAGGGGAGTGGTGTGTAATCCTTTCTCCACGCCCGAATCAAAATGGGCCATGTTAAAGCATCAAAAGTGTTAGCCTCTGACCCACACCAGAAATGGTCATGACGGAGCATCTAATTAGCATTCCCTATCTCTGCTCGTAGAAGAGTATGCCCTTCCTCTGCTATGAACTAAGCACGTCCTACCTCTGCTTGCAAAAGAGCACGTCATACCTCTGGTTATGTTCCGCGTTATCCACAGAAGGGAACACAAACCCCTATCGTTGCATATGGTCAGGATAAGGCACCTTGGAGGGGGCAGAGTGTAAGCCTCTATCACCGCCTCTAATGGCCAAGGTAGAGCATCAAAAGAGTAAGCCTTAATTCCGCGTCTACGATGCCCAGTTTAAGCATCTAAGACCTTATCATCACCTACGATGGTCAGGATAAGTCGCCTCTTGGAGGGAGGTCGGGCATGTCCTTGGTCTCTGCTTGTGGATAAGCTAGCTAAGCGCACCGGACGCACATGCCCAAAGAGTGGCCAACAAAGCACATACATCCTCTGCTTTGACAATAAAAGCCCAGAGAGTGGCTCAAGAAGCACGTACATCTTCTGCTTCTTAAATCCAATCTAAAAGGGGTAGTGAAACCAATTCTAGAAGTGGGTTTCTGGTCTCCAAATCTCTGATACCCGAATAAAGGATGGTTCGGGACTTCTATTAATGCCAGAAGTGGATTTCTGGTCTTCAAATCTTTAATACCCGAATAAGCGTTGGTTTGGGACTTCTATTATTACCAAAGGTGGATTTCTGATCTACAATCTTTAAATACCCGAATCTGGGTTAATTTAGGATTTCTATAAACACCAGGAGTGAGTTTCTGGTTCTTTATTAAGCAACCTAAGTCTGGGTTAGATCTAAAAATTCCATTATTACCGTGATGGGTTTCTGGGTTTCATCCTAAAATTCTAATTTAGAATGTCGATCGAAGCTTCTAGCCATTGATAGAGAAGGCACTCTGGCCATCTTTTGTTAGCACTCTCATTTGGATTACAAAGACTTAAAGTTTTTCTCCTAGATAGGGATCAACAGAACAAATGCAGAAGAAAACTCAGAGTCATTATTAAAGGGTTTTCAAACAAAGATAACCATCTTTCGCCTTATTCAGGGAGATTTCTTAAACCTCTTATGTACAAATTGTTATTATTTCTGTTCAATACTAGCAATAAGTCTCATGACAAGCAAAACACACGATTTACAAGTTCATTTACAAGGATTTCATCATTGACTATTTAATTATGGATATGTACACACCACAATTACAAACACAATTAAATATTCTGCCTGCCTTCATCCTCGAGTAAAGGAGGATTGATAGAATGACGGATCGCAATGCTTAGGAGTTCATTAGGTTTTCGCATCTTTCTGCTAGCTTCACCAAGGTTGTCGGAGGGTTTAACCTGAAGCTTTAAAGCCCTGTCATAAGCTCTGCACATAGCCCTAAGAGACTTATTGTCTTTCCCTAGCTTGAAAACATTCGTACGCAAATCATGTTTTCCCCTTATAAATGCCAGATTTGATCAATGTACCAACTAACACGGTTGAATGAATCCTCAATCAGTTTGGTGTCCTAGATTCTCTTCATCTCAGCTATCACTCTTTTTCACCATTCAGAAATGACCGATTCCTCTAACCCTTGAGGGAGGAGTGCTTCGAGTAAAAACACTTTTGAGAGACTGAGGACCTAGGCGCAGTCACAACACTAGAAGGCTGAGACGCTGTTATGATAGGGATATTTTTGAAGGAGTATTCCCATGTCTTACATTTTGCATTAACATTGTCTAACTCAATTTCCAAGTTAATGACGCGTTGACGTAGACCTCTCTACTCATCCTCAAACTGGATAAAGTGTTTGGTCTTTATATACATCTTCAATCCAAGTATAATTCTGTCCTTCCCTTTTAGTTGACCTTTCAGAGCATCTATTCTCTCGTTCAAATGCTTGATGGATAAATTTTGAAATAAAACCATTCTTTCTCGAGATATAGTGGGAACCTCTTTTGCTAGAAGCACATCATCTTGAGACGGGAAAGTTTCATGACGGTCCACCCACTCACAATAACAAAGAAAAGTTATGTTTAAATCTTTTTATTCAGAAGAATAGTGTCATATTTCTATATGAAAGATTTGCGTAAATTTGTTCAAAACCAATTTTCCGTGGTTTCAATAAACATGTGAACCAGAAAGAGTTATAAAGGATCATGTTCACTTATCAATACATTTATTGTTTACATATTAGTTTGGCTTGCTCAATCCTAAGCCTTTTAAAATTGCCTCACGATCTTCACCCAAAAAGATAAAGGGAAGATGAAGGAGTTTCGCATAAACCCTCTTGAGTTCTCTTAGAAAATGTTTTCTCTTGAAAACGTGAAAAGATGTTGTCAAAAACTCCTTTCTCAATCTACAAGTCAAACATAATGCATCTTCACGATAAACAAGGTTCTATCATAGCGTAAATAAGATAATTAGCAGCCATATATAATGAATAGAATTCCATACATGTTTTATACAATCATAACATCAAGTTTACAAATACTCCTACTGCTCATACAAAATCGACCTTTTAAATAGTTCAGCGATAAACCTATCCTTGTTGTACTTAAGCTTTTCTAGCGGAAGATCCCTGGGAATTGAGTGAACCCTGCCCCAGGATGTGGGTCCAACCCAAATTCATCCAGATAAAGCCTATGGGGGCGGCGTAATAAACCCCCACTGTGATCCCCTAGAAAAGAAAAGTCTACTGCTGTGTATCATTTATAAACTTCATACAAGAAATTAACTAAAATGTCCCTGCCCTCAATCAACACCCAAAATAAGGTCACCAACTCCTTGTCTTCCTCCCTGATAGCCGCCCTGTGCTTACAGGCTCTCTTTAATCTGGGGGCCGCTTCATGCTCCTTATAAGACATGAGCTTAGATGCACTCTTCTCTAGATCGTGATATTTTCGAGATAAAGCATTATAGTCTTTTAACAACCTTTCTTGCTCTATATAAGACCAAGTTATTTTCTTCTGTTTTTTATCTAATTCTGCTCTAATTCATGAGATAATATTTCTTTTGGTCTATACAATATAATGACTGAAAATAGGTTACCACTGTACACAAATAGTGAAAGACATAATAAGAAGCAAAGGTTGTACGTGGGAAAGAGAACCTTTGGGTTGGGTAAACTGTTTTCCTCCTAGGGTCTCAGAAGAACCACCTTTGTTAGGTGAGGGAGCGTTAGAATCTTGAGAAGCACAAACACGTATGGCATCAGAACTAGTTCTTGTGGAATCAGGTGAAACCCTAACAGCTGTAGAAGGATCTTTCCCATCCTTATCATGCTCATCTCGGTGGTCATCGCTGTCGGGTCCACCGCTATTATCACATCCGTCAGCATCCACGAAAGCTGAATATTCCTCTTCGTCACCAGAGTCGTAAGAAAGGTCATCAACATATAAGAGATCTTCAGCTTTGAGTTTGCCCTTTTGTGACATCTCGACTCCTTTCTTACCTAACCCTTTCCATGACTTTGTCCCTAATGAAAGAAGGGACGGTAGTAGTTTGAATCTCGAGAATAATCCAAAGGTTATCAAAAAAAGCATGAAATAAGGCATCCTCGTAGTACTCAGTCTTGATCAGCGGAAGATGAACTTGCAAAAAGTTAGAAATTCTGCCTTTAGCCTCATAAATTATCCGCACAGAATGGGAGAGCTTCTCATCATTCCTCTTAAGTTCGCTGGCATGACTAACCACGTTTTCTTCTATTTGGTACTCTAAGGCCAAAACCTGGTCAGGTAATGAATTCTTCGTTTGCCTTTCTTTTTCGAGAGCTGCTTCGGCGTGTTCAAGGGAAGATTTCAACCTCTTGCATTTGTCACTTAAAGCCTCGTTAGCTTCCTGGAGTCGAGTAACCTCGGGAGAAAAGGAAGAAGGAATTGCTTTAGACAAAAGCCATCTTTTAGTAACCTAAGAAAGAGATGGATCCAATTAGCCATCATAATGAGTTAAAGAAAAAAGAAGGATTAAAAGAGAAAAACCTATACCAAGAGCTGTCGATTGATTAAATGCCGATAAAAATCCTCTCCGTCTGAAGAAGTGAAAGGTAAAGAAATGTTTGTAGCTTCAGGACAACAAAGAGAAAGTGTCACAAAGTAAACAAAGCTCAGTGGGGGTACGGGAAACCTCGAGGGCTCGACATGTTGAGAAGTGGAAGCTTGGACCATGGCATGCTTGTCCACTTTTGACATACTTGAAAAGGTTGACGACAGAATGCGACCCTCATATTCTCTACCAAGGATACCCCAGGAGAGACAGTAATGAACACCACAATAGAATCAACAGTACAGGATATAGAGACAAAAACTTCCTGATCAACAACCTCAACAATGGCATCTTGAGAAAGGGAAACAGAAATGTCATGTTTTAATCTTTTAGCTGGTAGTCAATGGTTGATTCGGCCAGCCTTTTGATAGCGACAGCGGTGGATTAATCTAGAGCATTAGTAAGAGTTACCAACTTCAGAAGCCAAGGCCTTTGATCAAGTGTAAATATAAAGATAAACTCTGGAATGAATATCTGAAAAATTAAGGTCATTTCGGAAAGGAAATAGCAATCCCAATAAGGTTACCTCGAAATAAAGGAGACGAAATAGTAAACACGTCCGAGCCCAAAGTCAAATGATTAGATCATAAGAAACGAATAGGTGGGCGTCCCTAGATCTTTTGCCCATCAAAAAGGGGATTATATTGATACAATTTATCAAAGGTTAACAAAATTGATTGGCTGCCCGGTTCTTCAAACGCTTTTGAGATAATTTCAAGCATGCAAGACTTACTCTCTGTTAAAGCAGTTCTCTTGGAAGCATGATCCGGAAAGCAAATAAAATTAAAAAATGCCCAGGAAAAGTATGATTACTTGTAGAAAAATAAGGGAACTCACCAAAATCTGCAAAGTTGCCTTAAATACTAACAGGGCATCTAATGAAAAAGAACTGGTCTTCCCAGGATAAAGTCTTACTAATTCCATCACTAATGATTTTATTCAAGAGGTTGGCACATAAAATGAGCGAGTTTTCTCCTTTTGAAAACCGTACCAAATGCTGAATAAGATTAGAAGTAAGGGAAGCCTGACCCGATTCAAGTGCCAGAACTTCAACACATAGAAGCAAAGTATATGTGTTTAGCAAAAGTTGGAAAGGTGTAATTTCTAGGTCCCGTAAGAGTTGAGATATAAAAGTTGGAAAGGGAAAGAAGCCCCCATGCGAGATATGGATGGCTGAATATGCAAAGTAGCCTTCCGGAGGATTTCTGATATTATCCAGATTAGTGGAAGGAATAACATCTACATAAGACATCTTAAAGCTGTTAAGAATGGAATCCACTTCATCCTAAGAAGTAATTAGAGATTTCTTTAAAGTGAATGGCTTCTTCTTTCGAAAGGTGCTGGTAACACCAGGCTTCGTTTGACTAGAGCTCTTTTTATCGGACATAGTGCAACCAGGTGATATAATTTCATAACATGTGAATTAGTACCACATTCATTACTGTGAAATAGGTAGATAACCTATGAACCTATTAATGCTAGATACTCAAATCATTGCATAGTAAGATAGCCTTAAATATTAATCTATACAAAGTTAATGCTATGTTTGCAATCAGTTAGAAATAACAAAGCCCTTATACATGACAAGATTAGTCATCCCGGCCCTCAAACCAAAAGGAAGTGCAAGAACAGTTCCAAGAAGACTAAAAGGGATAGGTAACAGTTAAACTGGAACCAAAATGAACCTAAGTCATCATAGAAAGCCTGATTGGCCCTCGGGACAGACACACGAAACCAAAATCGAAAGGTTATGACATTAAAGCTTCTAAACTTTACGGTCACCAAAATCGAAGAAAGGATTATCTCTTAAACAACTCTTTTGGATGATTCATAATTCTTGGATCAATCCGACACTTCCATAGTACATAAATGTTGGGATTAATGTCGGTAAAGTTGGAATGGTCGAGTCGCTAACTTTGGTAGTGAATTCACAGGCACCGAAGGCATAAATTTCACTTTTTAACTGTAAAAAACCTTTCTTATGAAAATTGTACATCTCCAACCTCCAAGAAATAACATTGGGCAGAAGAACATTCGCGTAGTTCACCATAGATCATAATCTAAATTTCCTACAATTAAATAACTTGTGTTTCACATGCCAAACCCTATTCAAGTGATTAGTTTAAATTTTTTCTCGTAATTCAAAGTAAGAGTACTCACCAGGGATTGAATTGGAAATTTTTGAAAAAGTTTTGGCAATTCTCAATGAACAGTAATCTGGTTTGAGTAATTAATGTCACAGGTAAAAATGGGGAAGAAGAAGCGATGGTAATTGTACAAAATTACCTTTAATCCAAGTTGTACAAGCAAGAATCAATCAACGGGTCCGATCGAGGAAGATCAAGAGATAGGGAATCGAAGTACTAAAAGGACATCGAAGTTTGACTTGGAAAGTCGAAATTACCCCTTCACTAGGGGGTAAATGTTATTACTAAAATTAGCACCGAAACAAGCTGACGTTGAAGGGGTAGCGGACCACCACAAGCATAAAAGAATCCTCCGAAAGCAAAAGCCAAGCAAAAGATAGAACTGAAAGCATGAAGAAAAGATCTAAGGGCAATGTAACCGACACCAACACTGAAGAAAAGAGCTCATAAGCTATACAAAGAAAGGGTATCGGCAGGGTGGTTCCGACACGATGGGTAAGCAATGGAAGGTTACCTAAAGTCGGAAGTCAATAAAGAGAGACCAAGAATCCTGCAAACCGAGACCCAAAAGGACAAAAGGGCTATCGGTATTAACTTGCTTAATACCGATACTTCAAGGGACGAAAGCATCAAAGGCACAAAGTTTGAAGGATAAGAGAATTATCCGAGAACTAACCACCGGGACCCCTATTAGATGATCGCTGAAAGGACCATCTAGTAGATAACAAATAAAGCAACACAAGCAACCCTCTGGAAAGCCAACATGCACTTCCGGAATCTACCAAAAGGCAAGTCGGAACCTTAAAGAAGTGACATGCTATCCACACTAATCTTCTTAGTGTCGATACTGATACGGGTGGCAGACCCGACAAGCATTCACTTGAATCATGAAGACAAGCTCCACAAAATGTTAGTAGTAAGACCGGGAGCCCATATCTGGAAGCCTATATCTAGGAGCCTATATCCGGAAGACTAAACCCTTCCGAAAACCATCCACATCGACAGGCTCGGGGCCAATACAAATAAGATAAACATGACATCAAATAAAAGCTCCGATAACCGAGACCATTCTTGCGAGAGTCAATACCGATACCTTAACAAGTAATAAGCATGGCCAAAAGAGCGGCCGAGAGCAAAAGCTTCCGAAACCAAAAGGAAAAGCGGCGAACAGAGGCTTCTGCTGGCCAATAGCAAAAGTGGCCCCGATTTGTCTATAAATAGGACCCAATGGGTCTCATTTTGGGGACCGATTTCTCATTCCTCATTCTTGTACTCTTTTTCTCTAGAGTAAAACCTAATTTCTAAATCAATTTTCGGATTTCTATTGTAATCACTCATTACTCCAAATCAAAGATTAATAAAGAGCGGATTGGCACTTAGCATATTTCCTTATGAGTTTCTTATGTGATTTCTTAGCTATTTCCTACACAATCTATTATAGACTTCTTACACGGTCTTAGGTTTCTATTCAAGCTTAGACCCTTCCGCGGAGTTCTTGCAGAGCTCCTTCCTACGAGCCATTTAGCCTTTTTTTGAGGGTTGTTCATAGGGAGCCCTTGTCCTAAGATAACTATTGGTTTTAGAGTTGCTTAAATGTGATGCTCACCCCACTGAGGGAAGAGTAACTAATCTTTTGGGATCTTAACCTTGATATCTAGGTAACGGTGAACTAACTCAGACTCGTGAAAGCTAAATAACCATATTTTCCCCTTAGGTCCACTTCCGTAGACCTATCTTCAGTGTTGACGAAAAATATTGTTAACATGAGGCTTTTCGAAGCCCCGTTACACAAAACTACGCTTCAATAAGCCATACTTTGATTATCATAGCACATCACTTAACATGCCACATTGTCAATTCACAACATAGAACTGATGTCTATCAATATATAACCTCTAAGCTCGTATGTCTCAAAGAAAGGCGTAAAGCTAAGTGATAAACCTCCTAGCCACCAACAGATATATATTCAACTTAGATTAATTTATATGTAGTAAATTACAATGTTAGACACACAATCCATTTACACATTCTGTCCGAGTCTGAACGAAACCAAAGGCACCTTATTCCTCTTCCAATTAATGAAGAGAGGCCCTTGCATATCCCCAATTCCTTAAAGTACGTCCAGACTAATACCACTCACTTGATATAAAATCTATAATAAAACGACCGGTAAACCATTTGCGGCATTCAGCAAGCAGTCCTTTCTATGTGAAGGTTCCCAATCTTCACCATCATCTTCAATAACATTTGATCCGCTCCAACACGTTGTTTCATTATTCAGTATGGTTTATGGATCCAGACACCATTCGCGGTCTTTTCGAATAATAAGCACAAGTTTAAAATTTGTGAAGAACATATAGGTATATCACAAGTTCCAGTCTACTTTGGATTATTCTTTGATTTCAATTAAAGATTAATACAAAGGTTATTACTAAATCAAAATCCTATTCCCATCTGATTAATCCCATGGAGCAAAATTGGCCATACTCCATATCTAATATTTTGAATTTTGGTGATTCTAATTACCTCATTAATCATATTTTTTTAATTCTAAATCTTATTTAAAAGATTCAATTTATATTTATGGGAAAACATACTTACCTAATCCCAACCCAATCTTTAAATGGAACAAAGAGAAGGACACCAGTCCCATTCTATTGGTCTAGGACAATTTCTACCAACGATAAAATGTAACTAGCCCTTTACCCTTAATCCATATTTACATTCACTTAGGTAAGTTCTAATGATCTTTATTAATCCCGTTTCACCTCATTCTTTAAAATCTTTACTCAAAGACTTATTAAAACTATAACTTAGTTTCAATTATTCCAAATAATGTCATTATCCAATGATTATTTAACCTTAGGAGCCAATCCTATCTTTAACTGGGTTAAAGAATAGATGTTATTCAAAACATCATTCATGACAAAGCCAAAATCCAATTTGATATCAAATATAAGGCTTTAAATTGAAATCATATCGACTTGTATTCAATATCAAATTTTGAAATAAATAAATACCGTATAGGAAATAACGATATAAATATCATCCAAATTCCTCAAGATGACATCCGTATAACTACGGAATCCATACTGAAATATCTGAAGATTTTTTCCCATTCAAATCCAGTTTAATTCATAAATTGGAAAACTTTGGTTATATTAAACCCTTTTTATTCCAATATATTTTTTTAAACTAGATCTTTTATCTACATAAAACTTTATCTGTTATTAGTCAAATGTGCGATGTCCTTTAGGTTTTTCCTACCGCTCGCTTAATAAAAAAATTCTAGTTAGATCTCACGGGTGGTACTAGACTGTACTCTTAGGAATCACTTCATACTTCTTTCGATTCTTTACTTTAGGTGTTGAATAGCTCATTTTGATAAAATATCCCTTTATCTTTCTAAAACTTGGTATATTTCATCCAAATCTCTTTCAAACCATTTATTACGATTTATCATAATTTATTTCTATATTTAATAAACTAAAAATAGCTCATTTGATCGAAAACAAATTCTAGGTCATTAACGGTACTATCGCTATTTTTATTCAAATTTGATTTAAACTTACCTCAAAATCTAACCGTTGGATTTTAAAACTTTACCTTTTGTTTAAAATATCTTTTCATTTCAAATCCAATGTTTCTCGTTTTGGGAAAATCCGATGGTCGGATCTTTAGGTACATCAATTTGAAGTTAATGGTCGAACCTCGCGAACTACCGCTACGCGACGAGTCCTATTCAGACCAAATTCGATTTATAATTAAAATCGAAGTAGAATATATCTAAAATAATTTATTAATTATATAAAACATCTATAAGTATTTTTGGAATCTACATTTCAATTTTTTCCTTTAAAGTCAAATATTTCTTTATTAAATCATTTTAGTATAATTTAAATCAATAAAATAATATATATTTTCATAACTTATTATTTGCAGCCCAATTTTTTTACCTTCGTTATAAAAATAAATAAGAAACTTTTTAAATGTTTTCCTACATACCCTAACCGAACTTCACTTTCACCCATTACTATTTATTTTAAATTTAAAACTTGAACAAGCCATAACTTTATGGAAATTGATTCAAATCAATTCATTTCAGTTACGTATATTCACCGTAATTTTATAAATTTTGTGTCCATCCAAAATTGGGCTTCAAATTCAAACTTTTGTTTTTCAATGAATATTTTACTAATAAAATAATCAAAATAATTCCAAATTGGAATGTGATTCAACCAATTACAATATAATTCCATTTATATGGATTTCACACATCATTAAAATCCAATTATAATTATTACTATTTACATCCTTTCATTTAGTGGCATTATCAGCATAGGTGTGAAGGCCACTAACACTCAATACCCAATAAACCATTGTTAATTAAGGTACTAAACCTCATTAGCGTTTTATTACCAAAAATATCAAAACAATTTCCACATTAACACACATCACATTCCAATTGCAAATCAATATCAACCCAATTCATATCAATCATACTCCAATCCCATATAAACGGTATTTAACATATGATTAAGCTATCCTATCACTTAAACTAATGGTGTATTTTAAGTATAAGCAAAAAATTTCTTACTAACTTTTTCCATAATCACATTTTTTTACTTAACCAACCCTTCTAACCTTGACCTTATCCTATTATTGATCCACAAAATTAAACATTGGTAATATTACTTCCAAAATTACTTGCCCTTAACAATACAACATAAAGGAACTCACTTTGTTGATATTAGTTAACTAACTTCTTAATAATATGAATTAGCTAGTTTTTTCTACAAAACCACTAAATTTATCAACATTATTAACAAAAATAACCATCATTAACATCATTAGCAAGCCACAATCATCACAAACAATATTATGAACATCACTAGTAATATAAGTACTTATTTGAAGTTAACCAGTTAATGTTGAGTTTGGTGTTCTCATCAAGGGATACACTCCTCCAATCTCTCAAGTGTAGGACATATTCCATCGCTTTTCGGCGCCATGAACAATGGCCCACTCAAGATTTCAATTTTATTTTCTGATGCTTACTAACTTTTTAAAGCATTATTTTACTTTAAAAGGTTAAAGATGGAATTTTTATGAGGCCTAGAGCTTTCTAATTAAAAGAATGAAGTGTAGGAAGGGTTTAAAGTGGAAAGGTAGAGTTTTTAAACAAAAGAAGGCTCATCCATGGATGTTTGGGGCTTTCGCTTGCAACTGAGGGAAGTGGGTGCTAGTATGGAGGGAATGGAGAAGAATTTAAGTGGTTTAAAGTTAGAAATGTGAAGAAAAATGGGGAAAAATAATTTAGGCCGTGAGTTTCATGGGAGGAAGGAGGAGGAAGCCATTACGAAAGCATAGGAAGAAAAGGAAGAAAGGAGAAAGTGAAAATGAAAATGAGAAAGAAGGGAGAGAGTAGTTTTAGAAAAAAGAGAAACCATAAAAACATGACAACTCAAAAGTATTTCACATGCACTAAGTATTATAGAAAGTGGAGCTTTGGAAGAGAATGACATGTTTAAAGGCAAGGACATGAGTTGTCTCATTTTAGAAGGTGGTAGGAAAATGGGTAAAAGTTAAGTGATTTGTTTTATAACTTAACACTTAAGGTATTTATAAGTAAGGTATCATCTTACTTAAATTATTTTAAACTATATGTATCCATTTGTAAATGACAATAAGCCATTTAGATTGTCATCTACCATGTTATCAATGTTTTTCAGTTCTTCTGTATTAGCCAAAAGAGCTAAATTTGAAGTCGAATTTTAATAGAAAGATTCCTATAATTTTTCAGTTCGTATGATTAAACCATAAGTGCGATCAATACAAAATTTGAAACCCTACTATATTTCACTAATACATTTCCAATAAATCTCGCAACATTCGAAGACTGTTTGAAATATGTTTCTTTTTAAGCTATCAAAACAGTATTAAATTATTGAAATTTTAAAATCGGCCATAAATCTAAATTAATTTAAAAATCAAATTTTAAATTGATCAAAAATTTGGTTCATTGCACAAGTTAACTATTGGTCCTTATGTTTTGTAAGTGTGATACTTACCTCTCGAAAGAAGGGTAACTAATCTTCGGACTAAGGGTCTTGATACTTAAGGAGCGGTGAGTTCGATCAAGCTTAAAAGAACTAGATTACCCTATTTCCATAATCATAATCCTATACTTCAGTGTTGACGAAAAATACCGTTAACATTTTGGTGCTAAAAAGAGAGCTTGAACCTCCGTGCCTATTCCTACCTCCGACCTTTTGGATAACTTACCACTTCTCTAGCTGTTCCAACCTGTTAGTTTAACATTGAAGATATAGGCCATGGATAAAGATGTTTCACTAAGGGTATTCTACTTCAAACATCATTGAACCAAGAGTAGTTGGAAGAATAGTGTAACCTTGAACCTTCAACCTTATTTCTTATACTTCCGTCCTTATGGTTAACCCTTGTTTCTCCTGCCTCTGTCCTTATCTTAAACCTTCCGTCCTTATTTCTCATTTCATTATAATAAATACTCTCAAAATCAGTTGATAATGGTTAGACAAGAAAGAACTGTGAACAGGGTTTCAGCACTTTATTCTCTTTAGAGAATAACAGACCTTCCAAATTTAATTTAGCAAAACTGAAAACCGATGTATCTTCAACCTTAATGAAAGGAGCAAGTAATGAGTTGGAGATATTTCACTAGGCTTCACAGATTGATGCAACTAGAAAATTCATTGAAGAATACTTGGTCTGAAGGTCCCTTGAGGTGGAACCTTGTGAAGCGGAATCAAAGATGATGGAACCTCTTGAGTTTAGCATCCAAATTAAATCTCCACCAAGTCTACAAGACAGTCTACTTTCGTGGAGAAGCAATCAAGCATTAAGATAAGTGGTTAGTCCAGAAGAAAGCAAAAGCCTAAGGTGGCTAGAAGACAGGGAGTTACTGGGATTACCATTCTTGAGAGAGATAATGATGGTTGAAGTTTCATCCAGTATAGAAGCACCACAGCTCATATATGATGGGACTATAGACCTCGAAGAGCATCTCACTATCTTTGAGAGTTACATGGATGCGTACAATGTTTCTGAAGCACTTCAATGCAAGATCTTCATGACAACCCTGCATCAAGGAGCTAGCAAATGGCGCAGGCATTATTGTGGCCCAGTCATCACTACTTGGAAACAGTAATCCACCACATTTAGCGTATAATTTTATGTGCAGAAAGACTAATCAATCAACATTTATGATCTATCTAAAATTGGATAGAAATTAGAAGAGTCACTAAACCATTATTTGAAGAGAATTCATACGGAGTCACTCAAAGTAAAGAGGGCAACGAATCGAGAAAAACTAATAGCTGTGCAGTCGGGATTACTGGCACCATCCCCTTTTCTGAAAGATCTTACCTTAAGAGAATGTAAAAGCTTGGGTGATTTTTATTCTAGGGCCGACAAATTCATTTATATAGAAGAAATACTTAACACAAAGAAAAGCTTGAAACAAGGTCAGAAGGCAGAAGAGTTCAGCTCTAATTCTCTTGCAGAAGGCACTTTAAAGTCGCGCAAAGAAAAAGTTTATTGTTTCTATCACAAGGCTGAAGGCAAAAACCAGTTTGCTGTGAATTGATTAAAAGAAACTAAACCAAAATGAAAAGAAAGCCTAACTGAGAAGTTTGGAGTAAAACCAGTAGAAAACTGGTCAAAGGCACCACAACATGAGAATGAGGACTTAAAAATAAGCCTCTTATATCAAATGATTACTTTTACTAGTCGTTTAACTTTGTCTTTTTTGCTTATGATCAAACAAATAATAATACAAGTTCAATTCTTATTACAGATAAAAACCAAACCCTGTTTAAGTTTTTGCATATAAGGAAAACTCGAAGGAGCATTAAAAGGATGCCCAACCTTTGTTTATGTCTTATCCCGTAGAAAGAAACGAAAGCTCAAAAGGGAGCATTTAAAGAACGCAATGCATGAATAAGGGCATGACATAATTAACAGTCAATGACAAGCTTCAATGGAAGCCGCCTGAGGAAACACGCAACAAAGAAAGGATCAAACGCCATTGATTGCTTATCTTAAATAAGATTTCTTAAAATCTTATCTCCTTTATCTTAAAATTTCATAAACTATCTTTATCAGACATATAAATACTTCTATGAAAGGTGTGGAACATGAACTTGATAAAAGACACCCAACAAGGCCTTCAAAAGAAAAGGCAAATCAACAAAGACTTTGGAGGAAAAGACGAACCAATACATCCTTCATATGGAAAGGCGAACCAATAAAGCCTTTATAAGAAAAGGCACAACAAACAAAGCTTCCAAGAAGAGAAGCAACATCAAATAAAGCCTATAGAAGAAAAGGCACAACAACAAAAAGCTTCCAGAGAGAGAAGAAACATCAAACAAAGCTTCTAGAGAGAGAAGCAGCATCAAATAAAGCTTACAAGAAGAAAAGCCACAAAGATTACATCTCCTACGAGGGAGTTTCCTTTGCGTAGGGCTACATTACTCATATCTCCAACTAGTGGAGTTCCCCCTAAGTGGTGCTAGTTATTATATCATATGCATCTTCCCATAAAGGGATCAGTGTCACTCTCTTAGAGAGTAATCGTTCATTTTCATGTCCTGTAGTTTAGGAATAGGGTTAAACACTAGAAACCCAACAACCGAGTAATCAAACGAAACTTCTTGCTAAACAGTTGATAGCCATATGGCCTGAAGGAACTTCTCACTGAACGATTGTGGATTCAGATAATCAAATGGAAGTACCTACTGAACAATCAAACAACTGAAAATTTGGGTGATTGAACGGAATTACCTGCTGAATGGTAAAATGATGAAACAATTGAACGGAGCTATTGCTGAAGGGTCAAATGGCTAGAGAACTGAAAGAAATTACTACTGAATGACTAGTCAGTTTAGGATAAGATTAATTTATCTCGAAAGCAGCCTTCTACATATGCATCTGAGAAATTATTCCTTAGGATATTTTTGACTCTTTCACTTGTGTATTTTCCTCTGAGCAAGCTTTCGAGGAACACAAAAATAATTTATGGATGTCTAATTAACTTCAATGATGTGTAGTTATTTAACATTTTTGACATAAATAACCTTTGGATGATGTTTGATATTTCTATTGGATGATCTTTGAGTAATATTCGATAATTTTTTGTGCCTTTACTAAGGTGCTTTATTTAATTATAACCTTTGGATGATGTTTCTTCTTTTCTCCTGTGTTTGATTCGTAGCTTTGTCATTGCACAATTTTGGTTGGAAATCTTTTACTTGGGTTCTACTTTATTTGCTTTGTTCTCTTTTTCTTTTCTTTATTTAATTTGATCTTTATAGTTGTAGATTTGTAATTTCAAAATTGAAATAAAGTTGTTTTGCTAATTTGCTGAGTTGTTTGTACCATTGTCGCCAAGTATTGTCAAGATTGCTGATGGAAATTTTGCCAAAGTGGACATGAACTGTATGGGGATGGGTTTGCATCACTTTCTAAATGTATATTGGTAAAATATTGTGTACAGAAGATTTTATGTTATTGTATGGTATGGTCCTTGTTCTTCTTTATTTTATTTTATTGTATTGTCTTTTTTTCTCATTTATATGATACTCTATCTTGTAATGTTCACGTCAGTTTTGTCAATTGCTTGGCAAAAGATATTGCTGTGGGGTACATAAATGTGAAGAGGCCATTCCTTTCTTATTGTATTTTCTTTTCTTTCTACTGTATTTGATTTGATACGTATTACTTTATTATGCGCTCATGCGGGAATTTAATATTCATGATGAGATGATTTTACTGCTTCATATGATATTTTTTTTATAATTATTCACGACGTCCAAGCATTATGAATTCGCATATATACGTACAAGTGGGAAAATATTTTGATAAATAGGCTATAAAATAATATCGATAAATAATTAAATAAATCCCGAAACTATTAATTCAAAATAAATAAATAAATTATCATCGTCAGATATGCCCGACTGGAAGAGTATATCGCTTCAGATAAATCAATTTCGAATTATAATTCAACATCAGTTCGGGTCGACTGATATCAAATTTATATAGAAAACGTTATTAAATATATTAAATAACGTTATCGTTTATTAACGATTTCCATAGCGACTATTTTAAAATTTGAACTGGACATAACTAATAATCCATAACACGAAATCCTGATTTTTCTCTTTCGTTAGAAAATCATAATCAAACTGATCCACATGCTTCTCGTTTCACGAAATTCCGACTTATATCGGATTCTGCATATTCAGTGGAAGTTCAAACTGAAAATTTCGAACTACCTCGCCATTTCAAGCACGTTATTAATTATATTATAAACTATACGGTCAACGGTCGTTAAATAAACGATATTGTCGATATATTTTCAATACAGATAATATTGACCCTCTATATTTAGCTGATACACATTATACAGCAAATTCAACATATTCGCTATATTCTGGAAATAAAATAATATTTTATTATTTATTTAAATAATATATTCCAAATAAATTGTTAAATTCAATTATTACATTCAAACCAATATTTAAATAATCCAAATAAATAGGCAGAAAATACAGGTCGTTACAATTTCCTAGTAACCCCCAATTAAGTTATGGATCTAGGTGAATTTCTTATTTCTACCCAAGTGTGAGCCTCGGGATTTATATTATTTTCATATATTACATCCAACTTTCTATTGACCCTAGTGTGAGTCTCAGGATTGTTATCATTTTTTGATGTGATTTCTGGTTCCTATTTACCCGAGCGTGAGTCTCGGGATTTTTATTATTTTCAGATGTTACATCCGACTTTCTATTTACTCGAGTCCGAGTCTCGGGAATGCTATTATTTTCAGATGTGAATTTCTGATTTCTATTTACCCGAGTATGAGTATCGTGGTTTCTATTAATTTCAGGTATAAACTTTTGGTTACTATTTGCCCAGAGTGAGTCTCGGGATTTCTATGTGGATTTCGGATTTCTATTTATTAGAGTGTGAATCTCGCGATCTCTCTTAATTTTAGATAAAAATATCTGATTTCCATTTACCCGAGCATGAATCTCAGGATTCCTATTCCTATTTACCCGAGTGTGAGTCTTGGGGTTTCTATCAATCTCATATGTGGATTTCTAATTTCTATTTATGATTCCTATTATATTTAAATTTACGGATTTCTGTTGCATATATTCAAGTCTGTGCATTGAACCTTTTCCCTTACTATTTCCAAAAGAGTGTTTTAGGCTTATAAATATTTTTAGAAAATAAACCTCTAGACCTTTATTGTTTTAATAACCAAATTTAGTATGAATTTTCTATGCTTATTTTTTGAAAGGAATGCCTAAATTTCATTTGTTGTATTCACATATGGAGTTCGGATATACCACTATTATTCCAAGGTAAAGGTGTTTAAGTTGGTGCCCAGGTTGGTATTTCAGGCCTCCATTTTGGAGTCTTCCATCAAGGGTTGTGATCTCTCGACATCACATAGGGAATTTTTCCGAACTCATGACATATGCTCCTAACATTGATTGGTATGAGTTTTGACCAAAATAATGTTTAACATATCATAAGTAGAATATCAAACACTATGCAAGTTATATTACTTTTATTAACACATTATGCTTGTAAAAAGTGAACTTTTGACTTTCTATTGCAAATACCCAAATATAAGAGCATAGATTTGCTATCTCTCACTCCTAGGAATAAATTTTTGATAACTAGATACCTAAGTAAGAATATAGGATTCCTCATTTGATGTTAATAAGAAGATATTGAGCTTTAAGACCAAAGAATTCCACATGTATGCAAGTATGAGTTTGTGCATCATAATTAGATTCATAAAAGTTCATAACTTGAAGTCTATATTCCAACACCACTACTCCCTCCTACATCACTATTTTAGGTTATACATTACTAATACCAAAATTTTTCTAATGATTCTTAAGTTGCAGAAAACAGTACAAGAATTACAGGATTTTGTCCTAAAGAACAAAAGCTTCTTTACACTTGGGTGGCTAACTGTTAACAAAAAATTTGCATCGGCCAAATATAAAGAAGTGTAAGCTCCAAAACTGGAAGAGAAAAGGGTTTAAGGCTGCAAAATCAGAACCAAATAGAAAAGGCCTTGGAGGAAGCTAAGTTGATACTGAGAGCAAGGTGCAAAAGCTGTGGAACAGATACCAGAAGGCATAAAATAAAAGGTCTTGGGGGCAGTTATGTCGGCAAAAAGAGTAGAGAGCTATAAAGTCATCACTGACAATAAAAATGTTCAGGTTGCAACCAAGCATCAACACTTAGTAGACGATACCAAAATTACGTCGGCATTAAGTAGGAGGCCTGAGAGAATCAAAGACGATACCAGAGGACAAGGTTACCGTTCCGATGCCAATAGAAAAATATTAGTAGAAGCGGCAGCAATAATGCTAAGGCAACAAGAAGAAAGGAGCAAAGTATGGTATCTGCACCAGCATATAGTAAACTACTAGCTTGGTGACGACACCGAAACCAGGAAAGAAAGTATATAAAATTGATACCAACGAAGCAAAGAGTTCATAAGGGAACAACCATAGCAATAATTCCAAGAGAACAAGAAAGGAGAAAGATGAGGACATGATGTCGACACTAATGTACAGTTAACAATTAAGCTTTGTATCGACACCAGAGAAAGGAGGCAAGTTTATGAAGGTGATACCTAGAAACCGACATCGAAAGAGGAAAAAAATCAAGGCGTAGGGCCAACACTAAGGTAATGAAAGCATCAGATAAGAAGGGCTACTCCAAAGTGATACGAGACCAAAACATCAAATGTGGCATCATGAATTTCACATTCATCATAGAGGCTGAAACCAAAGGTTGAGATCCAGTATCGTAAGGGACGGTACCAAACACAGGGCAAAGGGAGGTATTTAAAGAATTGCAAAGTACTTAAGAGAGAGACACAATATAGAAACCAGACTCGTTAGAGGAAGTAAATGGTTAGAAGCAAGCAGAGCAAAGCAAAAGAAGAGCTATCAGTACTTGCAACAGAACCAGAAGCTGCATATAAAAGTGAAGGAAACAGCTAAGCCAACACACAAAGCATTCACAAATTTTCAACATCGAAATCTCCAAAGTTCGATACTGAAAGCCGAGAACAGAGGAAATAGGATGACATAACAAACATCAAAGCACATACAAAGCTTCGACACTGAAACCATGAGATGCAAAAGTAGGCCGAAATGGTGAAAGCGCTCCAAAACCAATGCCAAGCAGCGGCAGTAGAAGGGGACCAAAATCTCTATAAATAAGATCCCATGGGTCTCATTTGAGGGGACTTTTCCCTTATTACTAAACTTTACATTCCATCATGAGAGACAAAACCCTGATTCATAAATCAGATTGGGTATTTCTTATGTAACCTCCACTATGAATAAAACCATTAAAGCCCTTAAAGTGGACGTAAGTTCCGTGTGAACCGAACCACTATAAATCATTGTATGCTCTACTATTTCACATATTAAGTTGTATATTGTTATGTTTATGCAAATCAACTCTCATATACCAATTTTTCCAGCAATTACCAATTTACCCTTAATGCATATTTTAGTCCTGATTAGTGACGATTGTTGTAGCCCCATCCCAGGGTAACTGTTGGTCCTTATGTTTTGTAAGCGTGATACTCACCTCTCGAAGGAAGAGTAACTAATCTTTGGACAAAGGGTCTTGATACCTAAAGAGCGGTGAATTTGATCATGCTTAGAATGACTAGATTACCTAAGTTCCACAATCATAATCCTATATTTTGGTGTTGACGAAAAATATCGTTAACATAAGGTATTGCTGTGCTTTCTCTAGCTTCTTAGAAAGTTTTAATTATGTGCGAGTGAGCCAAAAATTTTCTGTGGGCCTTTAGAGGAACATAAAAATCTAATTATGATAGTTTTCAATGGCTTCCATGCTGAAACTTCAGGTACCTTTAACCGGCATTCGAGTGATGTTTTCCGCATGGATGATCAAACGAGCATTGCTCTTATGGACATAGGCACCAATGGTGCTAAAACTGGGGGCCAAGGAAGGAACAATCACATATAAAGGCGAAACTAGGAATATTGGACGGCTCAGTATGAAAGAGTGATGGCTAGAAAACAAGCATAAGAATTATCCACTAAGAAGGAGCTAGGTTTCCTATGTCGTAATCGCTTGCGATAATGGACCCAAGCTACCCTAATTGCAGGAAAGTGGAAACTGGGCCATTTGAAGTTCATCTCTTCGCCAAAACGTATGCCTATGAGAGGCGATTGCAGTTGGAATGGAAGTACATGTAAGAGAAAGAATGGAGAAACGGGCTTTAGCATCCAGTCTCCCAAGAAATCGAAGAAGGAAAATTGGGGAGACAATTGTTGGGTTAGCTTCGTTTTGGTTTAGTTGTTCTTTTGGATGTTTGTTGGCTAGATTTCCATGAAAACGACCATTGCTTTTGGGTTAGCTTAGGATAAAAAAGATGTAGCTACTTATGTTTAAGGTTTAATGCAAACAAAAAGTTAGATCGCTTTTTATCCATCTTTTACTTGCTTAAGAGTTCGAGCTAGTATTTTCCACTTAATATACTTGCAATTCGTTACTCGTTGTTAACATTAAAGTCTTATGGAGTCACTATTAAGTTTGAGCACTGGCTTAATGCACCAATCTCGAGGCCTCCTTTTATTCATGATCCTAATTCATATGGTGAACTAAGTTCATAGTTTAGAGTATGGGTGTTGTAGTCAACCCTTTAAGCCTTTGTACTACTATCCTCAGTCATAGTGCAAAGGAACTAGTACATACACTAGTTTATCACCCTTGAAATTATGCTCACACATTGCTAGTTCAGGTTAGAGCTCTGGATGTTCAGACTTGCTCTTTATACTCTCTTATCATGTTTTAGGTAAGATTTAGCATACAACCAGTCAAGTCGCACTCATTCTTCGCTCGTACCCCTAAAAGTTCTATGGATCGGAATCTGTTTGGAAAAAAAATGATTATATCATATTTTTCTTTTGCAACGTACATTTGTATCCATGTCGAAGGAAAAAGGCACCATGTGAACTGTTGAGTTTATACTCCTTCCACAAAAACATAGGTCATAGGCAGTGGATCACATCCATTTTGCATTTACACACGGCCTTATCATTTTTCAATGCATGAATTGGTTAGTAGATGGTCAATTCATAACTGCTTTTCAGGTTTATACCCTGCTCGTTGAGTTTTGAGTTAGAGTTAGTCAACAACGATCGATTCACGTTCTCATTTATATATGTAGACGTAATTGAGATAGTATCACAATTATTGTTTTATATATTATCAAGTCATAAATATGAACAACCAAGAGACTTTACTGAAACATAAAGAGAGCTAGCATGTCTTAACTGCCTGGAAATAATTTTGAAAACAAAAAAGAATGAAGTAAATGAAATAAGGCGTTAAGGAAATAATGTCTGAGATGCTTCTTATTCCATGCTCTTCATAATTTGTCGCCATCAGCAGTCATTAGCTTGAAAGCTTAATTATCAACCCTCTGTTTAATGACGTATGGTCCTTCCGGCTTTGGGCCTAAGTGAGAAGGGCTATGGAAGATTAACTTCAGAACATGATCACTAATTTCAATGGTTTCAGGTCAGATCTTCATGTTGTGGCATCAAGGAACTTGATGTCTATGTACAACAACTCTGAAGTTAGCTTCTTAATTCTCAGTGATCAATTCTAGAGAATGCAAGAGAAGCTCTTTATTCATTAAAGGATCATAGCAAGTCACTTGGTAGAAAGGAACCTCCGGTTCAATTGGATTATGCTGCTGAGCTATAAGCAAGGGAAAATCGACTATGTCCAGTCGTTGACTTGTGGGTAGCCTTATAGATCTATAATGCCAATGGTATCTCATCAACCTACTTGCCTCTGACCTTTACCAAATGCTTCTTCAGGAGAGACTTGTTGATCTTATTGACAACTTTGAGTTTTCTATATGATTGAGGGTGAGAAAATATAGCAAATATCTTTTTAATGCAATGACGTTAGTAGGAGTCTTTGAAATTGGCTCTATTGAATTAGGTCCCATTATAAGTTATGATGGTTTGGACAAGGTTAGAATGATAGACGATGTTTCAAATATGAAACTGATCAGTTCTTTTGGTTGAAATGACATTTAATGTATTAGCTTCAACGTATTTGGTGAAGTAATTGAGTGCGATAATGGAAAACTTTGCACCACCCTTGGAGATCGACAAAGTGCCAATGATTTCAATGTCCTAAATTGGGAAAGACCATTGACTGATAGTGCCTAGTGTGTGTATATGCGTCCATTGGATCACCTACAAGCACTTGCTACTATTTGTGTATGTCATACATAACATGTAATATCAGCACGTCTACAATCAATCCTACCATCCATAGACTTAATCCTAAGATCTACCCTTTCTAAGGGTATTTAGAAGAAATATCATACTCAATGGAAAAGGTTAATGATAAAATGTTCAAAAGGAAATGTTTGCCAATAGAATACGGGTAACAAACTTCAATTCTTCGAAGGCATCCAACTTGTTATAACTAGAAGTTCTCCCTATGAGAAAAAAGACCTTATATCTGAATTTATTAATATATCATCACATGATGACTGACTAGTGACTCGTACATTTTTCCCAAACTACCAACCTGATGATTTCACTTATAATTGCCGAGACATTTTAACAAACTCCACTAGAGAGCTTTACCATCTTGCCCATCCTAAATACTTTAGAAAAAACCTTTCAATCAAGTTATCCACTTATCTTCCAAGTTTTCCATTTGATTGATTTTTCTCTTTACCCATAATTAGTTATATGGCTAAGTCTTCGTCTCCATATGGTTTTAAAATTCTTGAGCTTACTTTATGTTCCAAATAGAGTCACTTTTACTGTTAACCGGTCTTTTGGTCTGGCTCCCAAAAGTACACAAGACATGCTCGACTCAACGTTTCGCGTGATGATGCAGCTCGAAGTGTCGCCAATAAGCCAAGAAACTGAGCTTGGAAAAGGACGTGCAAGTACGAGCCTCATAATTACTCAGAACCATGCCATACTCATGATCTCGTGCCCCTCACATATTTTCGTATCCCTCAGCACCAACTTTTGGGACTCACATAGCTTATGGGATTTGCCCCGATTAAAGTACTCGTTTCTCCAAGCATTGATCAGATACATTTTCTTTTCCAAGTGAAATCCCCTAGTATATGAAAGAATGAAAAAGTGCTTTCGTTGTTGTGGAATAAGAAGCCTTTGTATCTTAATGCATGTAATTAATTTATTTGGAGCTATTAGAGCGGGATCCACTTTTTGGTAATAACAACAAAGACTAAAACCAAGACAGAGTCTTTGATGACACTAATTAAGAACTATTTACAACATGGAACCCACCCAGGGTGGTACAAAGAAAGACGAGCCCTCACCCACCAATCGTCTCGCTATATCATTTTGGACGGAGTGCTCTACCGAAGAGCTTTCTCCGTCCCATTACTTTCGTGTGTGGCACACAATGAAGCTGACCGCGTGCTACTAGAAGTGCACGAAGGTGAGTGCGGCGACCAAGCTGGGGGGCAAACTCTAGCAAGAAAAATTATCAAATATGGCTATTTTTGGCCACATCGATCAAGACGCCACGAACTATGCCCACATGTGTGACAAATTCCAGCGATTCTCGAAGATCCCAAGAACCCGCCCACCGAGCTAATGTAGATTGTCAGCCCTTGGCCATTCGCTATGTGGGGGAATTGACATCATTGGGACACTTCCAACAGCCAAAGGCGGGACGCGTTATGCCATTGTCGCGGTTGATTACTTCACCAAATGGGCGGAGGCCGAAGATCTCGCTACAATCACCACCAAGAAAGTAATCAACTTTGCCATCCGCAATATCATCACCCGCTACTGGGTCCCCAGGCCATCGTCTCAGACAATGGAACACAGTTTTAGAGTACGAAACTCAAGACTTTCTATCAGCGGCATAACATCAAAAGGGATTCTCGGCGGTGGCTCACCCTCAGGGCAATACGCAAGTCAAGGCTATCAACAAAGTGATCAAATCCATTATCAAGAAGCGCCTAGAAAAATCTTGTGGCTTATGTGAAAACGAGCTCCCTCTAGCCCTATGGGCCTACCGGACCACCCATAAGTCAGCAACTGGCCACACTCCATTTGCTCTTGCCTATGGATCTGAAGCAATCATTTCCATTGGCCTAAAACTTTAATCTCTTCGAGTTACCAATTACGATCTAAAGACCCACCAAGACTTGCTTATGGAATCACTTGACTTACTCGAAGAGAAAAGGAACCAAGGTGAGCTCAGAGCTGTCACTCAGGGCCAACGAGTAACCGATACTTAAACTCTAAAGTCTTCCACATGGACCTCAATGTCGGCGACCTCATCCTAAAATGGACATTTCCCACACCAAATGTTTTCAGTCCTCGCTGGGACGGTTCACACATCATACAGCAAAGGCTCGAAGATGAAACCTTCAGGTTAGCGACTATCGACGGAGCCGAACTCCCAAAAGCATGGAACAGTGAATATATTCGCTGCTACTTCACATAATTTAGTGTACGGTTTTTTTGCATTCCAAAAATGTTTTGTCCTTAAATTCAAGGCATTGTAAAGGCTATTAATGCCAAAATTACAAGTAAAGATGATGGTTAATTTTTTGGTGCCTTTGATGTGTGTACTTTCTGTATGATATGTTTGATTGACTATCACAACTAGCTTACACACACAAACACACGAACCCCAAATAGGCACTCCGAGCACGGGAGCTGGTACCACCACTCAAGCCTCGGAACAACGACGAGGTCGAGCACGAATAACGTCGGGTCAGCACCCCGAGTTGGGAGCCAGTATCACCACTCTGGTCTCGAACCAACGACGAGATCGAGTATAAATAACACCTCTCGAGTTCCGAGCCTGCGACGCGACCAAGTCCAAATAACACAACTCGAATCTTGAACCAACAACGAGACCAGGTATAAATCATTTCGTTCCTAAGTCCCTGGACTTAGGGGCAACCCACTAGCTAAGCTAGTGTGATACCGATCACTGCCGCGGCTCCATGTGACCTATCTGGTCAGAATCCAGGAACCTCTATAACCTCAAAACAACAGCGAGACCGTAGATAAACTGTTTCGTACCTAAGTCTCCAAACTTGGGGTTAGCCCACCTACCAAGATAGTGTGATATCGACCACTCCTTCGGCTCCATCTGACCCATCGGGTCAGGATCCAGATACCATTTGGCGAATAAACGTCGTCCTAATGCTCTAAGACCGAATGAATGACGGGAGAGCCAAAAGGACAAATCCATAACGTCCATGCCGTCTCACGACTTATGACTAACGAACTTTGGGCAGTCCAAGGGAGAGGGCACCTCACCTGGATTTCATGCACCTTGGGATTCCTGATCAAAGAAAACGACATGAGTGGAACCGACCTGCGATCTCCGCACGACCGGGGACCCCGGAGCGGAGTTACCAATCACATTTCTGTAAGTGGAACAACAAGTACACTTGTGCAAGTACAGGACGTTGGAAAACATAAGACTGACATTTGAACACTTAACATGGAATGCAATTTAAATAAATTTAATTAATACTTTCATTTCATAGAACATAATCAAACTACACATCTAATATCTTCCTTTCTAACAATAGGGTGTACATGAAAACCATACCGTGCTTCCAAAGACCAAAAGCGAGGGTCGCACTCACGTATACTATCGTCGTACATAAACAAAACGTCGGTGATATCTATAACAATTACTAATACTACTTATCTTTCTTATATTTTTTTTTTCTTTTTTTGTACAAATTCAGCACTAGGTGGGCCTCCATTGATGGACCTCTTCTTTCCAGAGTCACTCCAGATTTTCCGTCTTCTTCCCTTTGTGAGAGTGATGGACCCGTAAGAAACTGAGGTGCGCTTTCAGCCATCATCCTCACCACTTTTAATCTCCGTGACCTCCCCAGGGGCAATACATTGCAGTGGTTTGGGGGCAACACAGAAGCAACGGCCAACACAGCGTCACCCTCTCCCAGAGCTTTCTTGGCCTCTAGCTCCGCTTTTCTCTTAGAATCTTTAGTAGCCTTCCGATCAGCTAGCTTCTTGGGTTTGAGTTTCATCATATCATTTGCCTTAAGCTGTTCATAAGTCTCTGCGGCTCTCTATTTTACAGCAGCGTCGACTTTCTTTTTTCTAACCTCCTTTGGTAACTCTCTCCTTCTCATCCTCGTTAGCCGCCTTCTTATTCCTGACCTCTTCGACGGTCTTTTCTCTCTCTGCCTTGGTGTTGGCCTTCTTTTTCGCCACATCAGCAACTTTTTTCTTGGCATCCCACCTAGCCTTGGCCTGTGCCTCCAGAATAGCAGCCTCATCCTGCCTCCTCTTTACCTCCTGATCCTCAAACTTTTCCACCATCTTGGCTTTCTGGGCCTCCACCATTTCCTACGCTGTTGGTACATTCGCCTCCATCGGGCCCTCACATGAATACTCTGGCCGTCCACGACCTCTCCTTCCTCCTAAAGATCCTTGTAGAGGTTGGACCCTAACTCAACATCAGAGAATGTAACCACATGGCCACTTTCCTCTCCAAATTGTATTCCTTGTAACCCTAATCTAGACTCTGTTGTTTGGGGAAGCACGAGAGCGAAGCCCAGTGGCACGTCAGCTCTAGGAGGGGATGCACAGTAAAAAGACAACTATTTAGTCCACAAATTCGGTAATCAAATCATCTTGGGGTATTCATGGTAACGAAAATTTGCCTCTAGAAAGGAATGGTGTTCATATGATAGGAAGGATGCTCGATGTAGTGGTCAAAGAAGATCCCGTCACTCCCAATCCTAGATGTTCAGGGTCATACTCAGCTGAGACCTGAACTAGGATAGTGGGACCGTTGTTTGTGGCAGATGCTGGATCCTACAGCCGATAGGAGCTTCCTTCAACAATATCTACATGTTTTACCTCCTCATGCTCGGCCGAAGAGTATTGTCTTTCCTGCTGCACCCTGTGATCAGACGCTTTAGGCGAACTTGTCGCCTGAGAAGGAGAGGACCCTCCAGAAGTCTCAAGCTCGCTGCCCTTCGAGCTAGCAATCGCTAGTTGAATAAGACGTGTGTGACGAATGCAACGAAGCCTTGGCCTCCGATGTCTACTCTGTCATAGACCTTGTCTTCATTGCTAGCTATACTTTCAACATACTAATGTTAGACATCGCAGTTGTATAACCTGTACCCCTCGTGTTGGTGCAAACAAACATGTGTGTGCAGTGTTGTGCAGTGCCATGCTAATACAATTTATAATTAGGAAACTTGGGAAACAACAACGATCACAAGTCCCAACGATTGTAACCATCGTCATAGTCACCGACGTTTTCGGGTTCACATCGAATCATGAATAAGTTACGATTGTAATCAACAAAACATGTTTTATAGTTCGATAGTTCAGTCATAGTCCAAATATATGCTCTAAACCTATGTGCGAGGCTGAATCGTCAACTAAGTAATAGTTAACGTAATCAACAGCACAATCGTGCAATGTCGTAAGAACATCGCAAAACCCAGATGTGAGAGTCGAAAACCCTAAAATTTTAGAAGAAGAGTGTCACAAGCTGCCGGAGTAGGACACGAAGTCCTCGGGCCTAGGGAGAATTTCGTACCCAGCATGGGATAAAATATCATATCCCATTGAGGGATACTGTAATGACCCGGGGAATTTGCGACCTTGGTAATCGACAAAAACTCAATGTCGACTATCCAAGCATCGGAAATACCGGATAATTAATGAAAGAAGTTAGAGGGTGAGAATAGATAAGATAGAAAATTAGAATAGAAGAAGAAGAACATAACAATAGAATCAGAGTAACACGAATCCCACAGTGGAACGAATAAAATATAGTATACAACATGACTTGAAATAAAACCAGTATCTGTATACAATACCATTATCGAAGTACAATACTTACAACACAACAGAAATAAACACTAGCTATATGATCCTGAAGCCTCCTGCTCCAAGCTCTCCAAGTATATCTGAAAAATCCCGACTACTTGATTGCCTGTACAAAATTGGGCACCCAAGAGTTTAGGAAAAACAAAAGAAAATAAACTCTGGGTCAATCATGTGACTGGTGTGAGTAAACTTCAACCATTTGATTAACTTTCAAAATCCTTTTAAAAGAAAGAATAATCATAAGACCAATCCACACATAAACACGGATGGTTTTAACCTTACGATAACCCAAAACGTCCTTTTTATCAAATCTCTTCTGATATTATAATTATGTCAAAATCAAATAGATAGCAATCCAGTAGAGCGCTTTCATCTCATGCTCTACATATATAATATACAATCAAAAATCGTAGGTTCTTATTAGACAATGAATTCCTAACTATGACAAGGTAGAACTACCTTCCTATCAGTGTACCCTAGAAGCGATACACTGGAGTTCAACAAGAACATCTTGTAACTCGGCTACACATAATCGACCATTCATTTCGCTTGAATATTCCGAATATATTGTCACCTTACGGTTGGTATACCAACATAACCGTTCCCGGGAGATACAAAATTGAAAGAAGTAGCAAATATAAATATTCTCTAGATGGTGACAATATACCCTAATTGGGTGCGACCCATTTAGACATGCTGCCTACCCGATTTCTGCCATTTCCTAATTGATGAGGCTTGAGGTTATAATGTATCTTTTAACAAATCACCCCTTTATTTACTTTGAATGCCACATCGTCATACCCATCAAATCACAAATTGATCTTTTTTCAAAAATAGCATGGGTATAAGCTAAGGGAAACGAATTCCTCCACCACCAACATAAATAAGTTTGAAACGATCAACTTAAGTGATCCACTAAATATACTCTGTCAGACATTCGTCCATTCAAGTTGTCCTGGGACTGGACAACCTGAAGGAATTATTCTGTAAATCCATCTTAGGCAAATTTCTACCAAGGATAGCCAGAATAAACCTTGCATAAACTCCATCTTCAATTGTCTTCGATATATTTGATTCGAAACGATATTGCCCATTTCAAATAATAAATCTGATCCCAGTCACTCTGTATTGACAACGAAAATGGTCGAAATTTTGGTAGTCAGTTATTTAACTTTCAAAGGAAAACATGTGTACAAACAACGGTCGTATTTCCAAATGGAAATCTTACCGATCTATCATCATTTCATTTCCCAATTTCCCGTTTAACATTTCCTTATATTCATAAATTCCTTATTTTCTAAAATTAGAAAATATACATTATTAACTTTGGAAAACGTTTCATTTCTGATTCACGCATCTATATCTTCCCACCTCTATCAGTCTCTAACCGTAAACTTGTAAGAGAGCAACTATACCAAGTATAAACCCCGAAGGCCGAAGACAATATCAGATCGATACCCAGAAAGCCATTCAACTCAACTAATTTCCAGTCAGTTTCTAATTTCAGTAATTCCATTTAAATTCCTAATTCAAACCCCAAATTCCTTTATAAAATTTTATTTGCAAAATATTTACTTTAATCTAATTTTTCACAAATAATGTGAATAATATTTCTTTATAAAATCATAACAGTTTGATTTTGTATTTAAAAACAATATCTCGAACCCAAATTCTATTTATGTTTTTATTTGTAGAATTATTCATACAAATCTTATTTCATTTCCAACATTTATAATCTCATTGCAAATTTCCTTTATAACTACTACGTTCACATTCCATTTCAAATATCGGTGTTAAAATCGATTTTTACTTCTTTATATAAATTCAGATTATATATTTAGTTTATCAAATGATAAATATCTCCTTAATTTATAAACATCGTTTATAAATTATTCTCCTCAATTTATCTGTTAAAACATATTTCTATTAAATATTTACTTTAGATCAAATTCCTATAATTCTTTTATATCTCGCCAAATCCCTTTTATAATTCTACTAATTTCCAAAACTATATTTATTCCATAAAGTTCTTTATTTACTTCTTCTTATTTCCATTAAATATTAAAAAAAACAGTCTTTTACACTTTTATATAATGGTTAGTAATTTTATATAGAAGTTACTTATTTTATTTCCAAATATCTCCTTTTAAAAAAATCCATTTGAGTTTATAAAATTCTTTAAATTCAATATCCACTTCACAGTTTCCTTTATTATAAAATCCTTCGATTTTATATAAATTTTCATTTCAATACGCACTTTGAAAATTCCCTTTTTACATTCCAGTATCACTTATGGTATTAAAATAACAAATCAAAAGGATCAATCATCATCCGAACACACATAATGAATAACAGATTATATACCACATCATATATCACCGTATATGAAAAACAATATTATAAATATTGAGGAATCCAGTTGGATCCCTCCAACCTATTTCCCTGCATCCAAAGATATTAAGAATATAATATAACATCAATTTCATTTCAATATGAAATATTCTGATAAACAAAATCAATATTTGATCAACGATATATATATATATAACTAGATCTATAATTTCAACCAATTAATTAGCAGTTCATCTAAACAGTCAACATACAGTAATCAACCATCATTTAACAATTCTAAAAATACGTTATAGAAATATAAACTGGCAGAGTTAGTGAGTTTTACTCACATTGGACAGTTATCGTTAAATAACGATTAACTTTCTTTGATTCAGATGGATGTTTTATTTTGTAATAAATTTTAGCAAGCTCCAATTCACTCCGAACTAGTTCCATTGTGTAGCCGTCGTCCATACGATCCCAAAGGATCCAGTTTCATCAAATTCTGATAAAGTATGACGAAGTTATAAATTTTACAATTTCGACGACATATAACGGTCATCAACCATTTATTAATTAAATAAACAAATACTTACTTAAGCTAATTATTTCCGCTTAAATCTCCGGTTACGGTTAATGCTAGTTCTTCTAAGTGTTGAGAAACCCGACTCCTTCCTAGTACCATACTCAAGCCACTATGCAACTTTACTCCCTCAGCGCCTCATAATCATTAATAATAATATAATTGGGTTTACCAGAAACCGACCCACCCTGATTAGTTTTCACCGATCCACTTATCCACTTTCAAACTTTCTTTCCAAAGAAAAACTCTCTCTTCCTGCTCCTATTTCGACTCCAACCATTCGATCAAATTCGCACCTCAAAACCCATCACGTCCTTTGCATTATATATTTTTATTTTATTTTATTTGGCCTTTACCCTTAAGTCAACCCACCAACTCCCAAAATAAATAGTACCATCTTCCAAAACAAACCATACCGCTTTAGATTTAAAGCCTCCCCTTTGTTTCTGCTGATCCGAACATCCCAACACGACCAGATCTCAATTTCCGTTCCATCCTTTTCTTTCTCTTCTCAAACCCAACACCTAAACTTGCGTCTCCTTCCTGATGTGTTCTCACAGCAGGTCAAGAGCTCTCATAAGAACTTGCGACTCCTTATAGTCTTTATGTTGATACAGTAAACCGATGAAACCCTCATGCAACTTCCACCATTCTACTCTCTATCTCCAAGTCCATCTTCTCATTCCAGTCAACTCGAAGTCACCTCCCCTACTGCTGCATCTCAACACCCTCCGAGCTACAAGATTTCTCATCCATTACGTATATGCGCGACTTTTCTTCCTCGAGTCCACCAAGGTCTTGCACAGACATGCTATTCAATGTACTGAACTCAATTATAAACTTGAAAACCTGTGTAAATGTTTGAATCTCCAATATATGGAACCCTTACTGCTGTTGGATTTTGGAATACCAGAAAACAAAATCGGACTCATGGAAAAAAAATGAGAATGAAGTAGTTGACAAAAGAGACTCATTGGATGTTATTTCAGGAATTTTAGTGGAGGTTTTAAATTTGAAAGCTATGAGAAAGGAAATGAACTTCGGCTTCGGCTTGGTGTTTCGCTGTAGCCAAAACAAAAGTAAATCGTTCTCCCATGTATTTATATATAAACAATGTTACTTAATGGCTAAGTAAAGCAGTTCAATTTTCTTAGTGTCCAAGGAAATGAAAGGGCGTACAACTATATATACGTATATATTAATATATAGTTATACTTCTATGCTAAGAAACGGTGAACGAGGGTACACAGTGGCATGCCTTGATGGATGATGGGAACGCGCTCTTGAAAGGATGGAATGTACTAACTTAGCATGCAAGGAATGCAGGTAGATGGCGCTAGGAATGCGTTGGGTGGCAGAATATTTAAATAGAAAAACATCTTAGCTACTAAAAAACCAAAGCAATATGTTTTAAATAAATAAAACATGGGGATGTGTCCGTGTTCGGTCTAAAAGTTATGCATGCCGTTGTACTTTATTTCGTTTACGTAAAGGCTATCATGGACAAAAATAAAAATAACATCGTGACGAGTGATGTGCCACGATCCCAAAAATATAATAATATAGACAAGTTGGCTTATTCTGTGAAACCCCAAAAATGCTGATATAGGATGTAAAATACTCCAAATAAAAAGTGGCTTATTTTCCCATTTAAAAATTACAGTAAAATTCTAAAAATGAAATTATAACTACTCCCAAAGATCCTGTCTAAATTCAAAGCCAATATTTAATTAAAATTAAATATATCATTATGGTTTATAAACAATTCCATAGCGACTATTTGAAAATTTGTTTTGGACATAACTTTCAATCTATAAGCCAAAATCTTTATTTTTCTCTTTCATTAGAGAAATATCGTTCAACAGATTCGAATGTTTCTTATTTTATAGAAATCCAACTATAAGCGGATTCTATATATTTGTTTAAAGTTCAAATTGCCAAATTACGAACTGCTGGGCCATTTCAAGGTCGATTATAATTATAATATAAGTTATACGTTCAACTGACATTTATAAGTAAATTCGTTAATATAATTCAATCTGAATTATACCTATTTTAAATTGTCCAATTCACACAATATTGTGAATTCTATTATTTTCGATTATTTCGAAAATAAATATATTATTCAATTATTTATATTAACTAAATATTCAATATTATTTAATTAAACGACCATTTAAATATCTAAATCACTATTTAAATAATTAAATTAATTAATTAATTATTATACTGTAAAAATACGGGACGTTACATTTTCCCCCCTTAAAACCCTATTAACTGGGTTAAAAATTATTTGTTTACTTATTAACTTCAGTATCAACTAACTAATAAATTTTAATTAAATAATTAATGTATTCCTACTAACCAAAATTTTTGAAAATTCTGAAAATTTTCTAACACCCGAAACTTCCGAAAATTTTCGCCAACATCTCCTTTGTACGGGTCAATCGGTATAACTACAACTCGCCTCTCTAGGCCTTCTCCAATCCAAAATAAAATAAAATAGCCAAGTGTCTTGCCAAATGGGCTCATAAATCACCAAACTCATATATAAATAAACTTGCACCTTTTTGTCGGGCATATCATTATATCTTTCCATCTACTACAAATTCAACATATACCATTGTCATCTAAATCAAACTCCAATCAGCTTTTATTCTCAAACCCAATCATTCTCTTTTACCTAAGTCGAAATTCATTTCAACCTCGAGATCCATTCTCAATTCAAACTCTTAACTCGCCAATCCAATTTACTTAACCTTGTTAAGTTCCATTACAACATTCCATTAACTAATTAATTTCCCAAATCAGTTATCTTTATCTCAAAATCTAAAATATGATTTTTATTTCAAAAATCAATCCATTTACTCAACCGAGTCCAATTATATACCAAATTCCAATTTTACTTGATATTACTCCATTTCAATACAGTTTCCACTTAACTGGTTTCAATTCGATTCCAATTTGTTTCCATAAATTTTTAATAATTTGTTTTTAAATGAAACCATCTCTCCTGGGAGTTTCAAACGGTTTAGCTTTTTCTAAAATTAAATATTCCCTTTTGGATTCAAACAACTTATTTCTCAAAACAATTTCAAACAATATCTTCGGTAGTAATCCGTCACTTAGAACTCGAAAATGAACACTGATGATGTGGCCAGCATCATCAGATTTATTTCCCAGCGATCGAAGTGAGTTCAATACTATAACATTTTAAAACTCATATGTAAACACTTCCATTTTGAAATCAATTCAAAATATCCTCCTCAACGCTTGAAAACATTTCAAAATCTCCCACGAACTTAAAATTTCCTTATACTTAACTCCAATCCATTTACAAACACTTCTCCAACTTTCTAGGAAATTTGATTCCCATTTCCAATTTAATTTCGTATTTGTTTTATAACATTTATATGAATCTTACTTGGCTATATATATAACCATTTAATTTATAATCTTACTCGATTATAATAATAACTAACACATCCAATAGACTATAATATTTCTAATATAATTCACTTTTTTATATCAAAATATAATTTGGGGTAAAATTATTTCATTTACCCTCTTTTCAAAACATACTGTGTCGGTTCATCGTACTCGAGTGTTTAGAAACTCCTACCGATACAGTGGATCAAACTAATTGACCAGAACTCACAAACATCTCAACCAATAAATCTCCACAATATAAAACAATTTTTATAAAATCCTCAAATATGCTCTCTTGTATATACACACTCAACTCAATCTAGGGCATTACTAACCCCATCTCTACTGAGTCATGCCACAGAGCCAAGGTAATTACTTAACCTTCAGCTCTGATACCACTGAAACGACCTAGGTAATTCGCGACCTTGGTAATCGACATAAACTCAATGTCGACTATCCAAGCATCGAAAATACCAGATAGTTAATGAAATAAGTTAGAGGGTGAGAATAGATATAATAGAAAATTAGAATATAAGAAGAAGAACATAACAATAAAATCAGAGTAATACGAATCTCATAGTGGAACAAATAAAATATAGTATACAACATAACTTGAAATAAAATCAGTATCTGTATACAATACCATTATCGAAGTACAATACTTACAGCATAGCGGAAATAAACACTAACTATATGATCCTGAAGCCTCCTGCTCCAAGCTCTCCAAG
Source organism: Allium sativum (assembly GCA_030737875.1). Taxonomy (NCBI): domain Eukaryota; kingdom Viridiplantae; phylum Streptophyta; class Magnoliopsida; order Asparagales; family Amaryllidaceae; genus Allium; species Allium sativum. The sequence goes on from CM060918.1 coordinate 962,861,568, forward strand.
TATATCTGAAAAATCCCGACTACTTGACTGCCCGTACAAAATTGGGCATCCAAGAATTTAGGGAATACAAAACAAAATAAACTCTGGGTCCGTCACGTGACTAGTGTGAGTAAACTCCAACCATTTGTTTAACTTTGAGAACCTTTTAAAAGAAAGAATAATCATAAGACTAATCCACACATAAACATGGATGGTTTTTACCTTACGATAACCCAAAACGTCCTTTTAATCAAATCTCTTCTGATATTATAATAATATCTAAGTCAAAAAGATAGCAATCTAGTAGAACACTTTCATCTCACGCTCTCTATATATAATATGCAATCAAAAATCATGGGCTCTTATTGGATAATGAATTCCCAACTATGACATGGTATGGAACCACCTTCCGATCAGTGTACTCTAGAAGCGATACACTGGAGTTCAACAAGAACATCTTGTAACTCAGCCACACATAACTGACCATTCATTTCGCTTGAATGTTCTGAATACATTGTCACCTTATGGTTGGTATACCAACACAACCATTACCAGGAGGTACAAAATTGAAAGAAGTAACAAATATGAATGTTCTCTAGATGGTGACAATATATCCTAATTGGGTGCGACCCACTTAGCCATGTTGCCTGCCTGATTTCTGTCATTTCCTAGTTGATGATGCTTGAGGTCATAACGTATCTTTTAATAGATCACCCCTTTATTTACTTTGAATGCCACATCGCTATACCCATCAAATCACAAATTGATTTTCCCAAAAATACCACGGGTATAAGCTAAGAGAAACGAATTCCTCTGCCACCAACGTAAATACGTTTGAAACGATCAACTTACGCGATCCACCAGATATACTCTGTCAGACATTAGTCCATTCAAGTTGTCCTAGGACCGGACAACCCAAAGGAATTATTCTGTAAATCCATCTTAAGCAAATTTCTACCTAGGATCTCCAGAATAAACCTTGCATAAACTTTGTATTCAATTGTCTTCGATATATTTGATTTGAAACGATAATGCCCATACGGAGGGGTTTTCAGATAATAAATCTGATCCCGATCTCTCCGTATTGACAATGGAAATGGTCAAAACTTTGATAGTTGGTTATTTAACTATCAAAGGAAAACATATGTACAAACAACGGTCATATTCCCAAATGGAAATCTTACCGATCAATCATCATTTCATTTCCCAATTTCCCATTTATCATTTCCCTATATTCATAAAGTCCTTATTTTCTAAAATTAGGAAATATACGTTATTACCTTTGGAAAACATTTCCATTTCTGATTCACACATTAATATCTTCCTAACTCTATCAGTCTCTAACTGTAAACTAGTAAGAGAACAACTTCCCGTGTATAAACCCCGAAGGCTGAAGCCAACATCAGATCGATACCCAAAAAGCCATTCAACTCAACTAATTTCCAATCAGTTTCTAATTTCCGTAATTCCATTTAAATTCCTAATTCAAACCCCATATTACTTTATAATATTTTATTTGCAACATATTTACTTTAGTCTAATTTTGAACATAGAATGTGAATAACATTTCTTTATAAAATCAAAACTGTTTGATTTTGTATTTAAAAACAATATCTCGAACCCAAATTATATTTATATTTTTATTTGCAGAATTATTCATACAAATCTTATTTCATTTCCAACATTTATAATCTCATTGCAAATTTCCTTTATTACTACTACGCTCACATTCCATTTCAAATATCGGTGTTAAAACCGATTTTTACTCCTCCATATAAATTCAGATTTATATATTCAATTTATCAAATGATTAATATTTCCTTAATTTATAAACATCGTTTATAAATTATTCTCCTCAATTTATCTGTTAAAACAGATTTCTATTAAATATTTACTTTAGATTAAATTCCTATAATTCTTTTATATCTCGCCAAACCCCTTTTATAATTCTATTAATTTCCAAAACTATATTTATTCCATAAAGTTCTTTATTTACTTCTTATTATTTCCATTAAGTATTTTAACCAAAACGTTCTTTTACCCTTCTATATAACGGTTAATAATTTTACACGGAAGTTCCTTATTTTATTTTCAAATATCTCCTTTAAAGAAAATCTATTTGATTTTATAAAATTCTTTAAATTCAATATCAACTTCACAGTTTCCTTTATTATAAAATACTTTAATTTTAAATAAATTTTTATTTCAATACACACTTTGAAAATTCCCTTTTTATATTTCAGTATCACTTACGGTATTAAAATACCAAATCAAAAGGATCAATCATCATCCAAACACACATAATCAATAACAAATTATATACCACATCATATATCACAGTATATAAAACAGTATTATGAATATTGAGGAATCCAGTTGGATCCCTCCAACCTGTTTCCCTGCATCCACATATATTAACAATATAATATAACATTAATTTCATTTCAATATGAAATATTCTGATAAACAGAATCAATATTTGATCAATGATATATATATATATATATATATATATATATATATAAATTACTAGATCTATAATTTCAACCAATTAATTAGCAATTCATCTAAATAGTCAATACACAATAATCAACCATCATTTAACAATTCTAAAAATATGTTATAAAAATATAAACTGGTAGAGTTAGTGAGTTTTACTCACATTGGACAGTTATCGTTAAATAATGATTAACTATCTTTGATTCAGATGGACATTTTATTTTGCAATAAATCCCAACGGATCCAGTTTCGTCAAATTCTGATAACGTATGACGAAGCTATAAATTTTACAATTTCGATGACATATAACGGTCATTAACCGTTTATTAATTAAATAAATAAATACTTACTTAAACTAATTATTTCCACTTAAATCTCCGATTACAACTAATGCTTGCTCTTCTCAGTGTTGAGAAACCCGACTCCTCCCTCGTACCATACTCAAGCCACTATGCAACTTTACTCCCTCACCACCTCATAATCATTAATAAAAATATAGTTGGGTTTTCCAGAAACCAGCCCACCCTGATTAGTTTCCACCGATCCACTTAACCACTTTCAAACTTTCTTCTCCAAAGAAAAACTCTAACTAACTGCTCCTATTTTGACTCCAACCGTTTCGATAAAATTCGAAACTCAAAACCCATCACGTCCTTTGCATTATATATTTTTATTTTATTTTATTTGACCTTTAACCTTAAGTCGGCCCACCAATGCCCGAAATAAACAGCACCATCTTCCAAAACAAACCATCCCGCTTTAGATTTATAGCCTTCCCCTTGTTTCTGCTGATCTGAACATCCCAACACGACCGAATCTAAATCTCCGTTCCATCCTCTTCTTTTTGTTCTCAAACCCAACACCATAACTCACATCTCCTTCCTAATGTGTTCTCATAGAAGGTCAAGAGCTCTCATAAGAACTTGCGACTCCTTCTGGTCTTCACGTTGACACAGTAAACCCACGAAACCCTCACGTAACTTCCATCATTCTACTCTTTATCTCCAAGTCCATCTTTTCATTTCACTCAACTCGAAGTCACCTCCTCTGTTGCCACGTCTCAACACCCTCCGAGCTACAGGAGTTCTCACACCATTACAGACATGTGAGACTTTTCTTCCTCGAATCCACCAAGGTCTTGCACAGACGTGCTATTCAATGTACTAAACTCAATTATAAACTTGAAAACCTGTGTAAATGTTTGAATCTCCAATGTATGGAACCCTTACTTGTTGAATTTTGGAATACCGGAAAACAAAATCGCACTCACGGAAAAAATGAGAATGAGGTAGTTGACAAAAGATACTCATTGGATGTTATTTCAGGAATTTTAGTGGAGGTTTTAAATTTGAAAGCCATGAGAAAGGAAATGAACTTCGACTTCGGCTTGGTGTTTCGCTGTAGCCAAAACAAAAGTAAACCGTTCTCCCATGTATTTATGTATAAATTGTTAATTAATGGCTAAGTAAAGCAGTTCGGTTTTCTTAATGTCTAAGGAAATGAAAGAGCGAACAGCTATATATACATATATATATATTAATATATAGTTATACTTCTATGCTAAGAAATGGTGAACGTGGGTAAACAGTGGTATGCCTTGATGGAGATGGGAATGCAATCTTGAAAGATGGAATCCACTAACTTAACATGCAAGGAATGGAGGTAGATGGTGCTAGGAATGCATAGGGTGGTAGAATATTTAAATAGAAAAACATCTTAGCTGCTAACAAACCAAAGCAATATGTTTTAAATAAATAAAACGTGGAGTTGTGTCCATGTTTGGTTTAAAAGTTATGCATCCCGTTGTACTCAATTTCGTTCACATAAAAGCTATCATGGACAAAAATAAAAATACCATCGTGATGAGCGATATGCCACGATCCCAAAATAAAATAATATAGACAAGTTGGCTTATTATGTGAAACCCTAAAAATGCTGAGGGTGTAAAATTCTCCAAATAAAAAGTGGCTTATTTTCCCATTTAAAAATTACAGTAAAATTCTAAAAATTAAATTATAACTACGTCCCAAAGATCCTTTCTAAATTCATAGCCAAAATTTAAATAAATTAAATATATCATTAAGGTTTATAAACGATTCCATAGCGACTATTTGAAAATTTGATTTGGACATAACTTTCAATCTATAAGCCAAAATCTTCATTTTTCTCTTTCATTAGAAAAATATCGTTCAACAGGTTCGAACGTTTCTTATTTCACAAAAATCCGACTTAAAACGGATTCTGTATATTCGTTTAAAGTTCAAATTGCAAAATTATGAACTGTCGCGCCATTTCGAGCTCGATTATAATTATAATTTAAATTATACATTCAACTGACATTTATAAATAAATTTGTTAATATAATTCAATTCTAAACTGAATTATATATATTTTAAAGTGAAAATAAGGCTCAGGTCCTTAAAAGCAAACCAAATTAGGCTCACATCCGGTCATAAACTTATTATAAATTAGGTCCCTTATTTTCAAAAGTAGAAAAAAATGAAAAAATACGAAAATTATTATTTAATTAAATAATGCAGTCGACAAAAAAATCACTCGAAAAAAGTTAAAAAACACGCAAAAAGCAGCAAAAAACAGAAAACGATGCAGTTAAATGCATAATATTATGCACAAATTAAAATTTTATGCATATATATGTGCTAGTATTCCGGTGTTGCATTCTTATTTGATTTTTTTTTTCATATTTCTGTGCAAGTATTGCTTCATTCTTGCATGAAAAAGGGCACTATTTCATAACCATGAAACTCAGTTCATTATAATTTGCATTCAACTGTGCAAATAATCCGAAAACATGCACACATGTGTACAATAAATCTGCAGGCTAAAATGTTAGCTCAATTTCCTTTATGCAATAGTTGCATACATGTATGCAACTTTTTTTTTGATTGGCGTGGACTTCTGGGATTATTTTATGATCTTAGAATTTTTTTTATACAGTTCCGCATTGTTTTCTGGTTGGAAATGGGGGAGGCGACGTGAAAAGAAGGAAAAGGCGGAACTACAAAGTAGGCAACATATCCACAAATGTAGGAAGTGAGAATTCAAATATAGGGGGAGGATTTACATTATAAACTATGACCGGATGTGAGCCTAATTTTGAAACTTAATAGGGACCTGTAAAAAACGCACCCTATTTTAAATTGTCCAATTCACACAATAGTGTGAATTCTGTTATTTCCGATTATTTCAAAAATAAATATATAATTCAATTATTTATATTAATTAAATATTATTTTATTAAATGATAATTTAAATCTCTAAATCAATATTTAAATAATTAAATAAATTAATTATCATACCATAAAAATATGGGACGTTATAGATACGAGATTTCGTACCCACACATGGGATGAGTAATCTCATACCCCCATCAAGGGATACAAGATTTCGTATCCACATAGGACAGGAAATCTCGTACCTTATCAAGGGATATGAGATTTCGAGTCCCCCGACAAGTGTTACGAAATCTTTCTCTCCGCTCTCTAATCTTCGATTCAGTTTCATCGCCTCGACTCCCTCAATCAATATGGATTCTCAAGGCTCTCGTTTCCTTCTTCTCCAAGCTCCTTCTCTCTCAAAACTCGCTCCTCGTTAATTTCTGTGTTTTAGCCCATCCATTCACCACGAACCACCACATCGAGTGTTGATCCCGAGTATGGGGAAGCAATCGCCTCCGTTCTGCCTTGAGACCACCCACGTGACTGTTTCGTGTGTCGGCGCTGGGCTATGTCGAAAGCCTCCTCTGTTATTACAAACCCATCGGCTCACAACCTCACATTTTTCGAAGAATTCGAAGTACTCGACTTTTTGGTTCTTTTCCTTTTTCTTTCCTCTTGGGTGTCAAGTAAAGTGAAGAAAAGAAGAGAGAATGAGGATGAGTGTTCAGATTTATATGGAGGAGGGTGCTGGGCATTAGCCCAATGAACGATTCATATCCAACGTTGGGATACAAATTTTTGTACCTCAATGGGATACGAAAAAATTCGTATTCCATGTGGGACATGAAACTTCGTATCCCCACGTGGGACATGAAAATCTTCCTTGGGTGCGGGGTACAAAATCAATATATATATATATATATATATATACACACACACACACATATTATATGTGTGTGTGTGTAACATAATATCATAAATGTGTACTTTGCATGAGAATGTGTGTGTATATATTCAAAATACCTACCCAATCGTGAGCAATGCATGTGTAAAACACACGTTCTCATGCACTCTCACATGTGTTACCTTTCTTTTTTGACTTCTCGTGGCGCCGCATGAAATCACACAAAAAACATGTGAGCATGCACGACGTCACATTGACAACAACTCGTTTATAATATAACATAAACGAGAGTCAACAACTAATGCTTACATTCATGAGTTTATAGGAATTCAACGATTCAACAAATTATTTCTACAAACTCAAAGCACATCATATCAAGATAAGACGACTTTGGGGGGCAAATATTAACCGGCCTTTTGGTCCGGTTCCCAAAAATAAACAAGACACACTCGACTCAACGCTTCGTGTGATGATACAGCTTGATGTGTCGCCAATAAGCCAAGAAAACGTGCTTGGAAAAGGACGTGAAAGTACAAGCCTCACAAGTCCTTAGAACCATGCCCTAATCACGATCTCATGCCCCTCAACCCAAAAAGCTCGGATCCTTCAAACACATATTTCTGTACCCCTTATACCAGCTTTTCAGAACCTTCAGAGTATATATATTTCGGACCGAGCGCCTTCTCTGAGTTTTGAACCCAGCGATGACAATAAGTAGTTAACGTACCCCACGGGGTACAAAATTCATATCCGTAGAGGGGTACGAGTTCTCCAGGGTGATAAGAGGGATCCGAAATTCTAGGTGTGTATGCGTGTTTTGGGATCCGAAATGTAACGTTGTGCTCCCAAATTCCTACCTACTCCCACCTAACCACTCCACTATAAAAACACCCAAGCTCACACTTCAAATGGGTTGAATATTGGTTGATTTGACACCTCCTGAGAGCTGCAAGTGACCTTTTTAATGACATCCTTCCTTTGAAGAAGAAGAAGGACAAAATTGAGTTTTTCCCAATATTCATATATAATAATTATGACAACAAAATACTTAGAAAGATTTGTAAAAGGATGTCATGAGATAGTCCTAATCTTGTAACACATTATTGTCAATAAAATATCAGCGACTCTTCTAAAGTGGACGTAGGCCAATACGGGACCGAACCACTATAAATCTATCGTGTTATTTGCCGCTTTCTGCACTTATATTTCCACGCGAAACTATATTCTTAAATAGCTAAGAACCTTGGATGTTTATGACATATTTTTCCATTAACATTTAAAATATCCATTTCCAATTTCAAGTATTTATCTTTACGGTCTTAACTCATATATTTGTTCCAATTATATTATCTAACTCCATAAGGAAATACTTCCTTTTAAACTTTATATATATTTTTTCAAAAATCATTTTTCAAGTCTTAGTAAGAAAACAAACCAGTTTCTTTTTTTGATATAATATATGTAGTTATTTTCATGAAATTCAAAAAATATGAATTTTATAACAAAACATACTAGCCTTTAAAATTTATGTTTCTAGAACCATATATACATATACATATACATATACATATACATATACATACATATATATATATATATATATATGGTTTAAACTCAAAGTTGACCTAAAATTTTCCTTTTCCCTAACATACATTCTTCAAAATTAATCCTTAGAACACAATTATTCAACTTGTCATTTATCCATTTCAAATCATTATATCCTTTTATATAAACATTCAATCACTTATTAACTAGCCAAAATTATTGCTTACTTCAATTTGGTGGTCATATAAAGATCTATGCTATCGATCTGATTTTTAATTATGCATAAACTTATCCTTAGAAGCTAATTTTCATGAAATGGAATTCTAGTATCCTTGTCTCATGTTCAAACGACATAATCTTGATGAACACCGAACTTTCGATCATTTAGCATAATTAATGGTGAAATTCATCCTAATAAATATAAATCTGAAAACCAATTTCTCTTCCAGGAGGTAGCCTCTTCCAATATTCGCAAAATCTATCACAATGGAAACTGGATCGATATCGCCTAGAGACGCTCTAAGGAAAATAGGGAAATCGATATGATTGACCCCTCGGGTTGCAAGAAATCTCTAGAGTTCGTCCGCTGCATATCCTGTCCTATCAACTATCCTCTTGCAGTCAAAATAGCCTAATATGTGGCTAACTAATTCTCCCCAAAATTTCTTATCTCGAAAATCTTAGAATATAAGCATCCTAGTCAAACTATGCTACCAATGTCGAAATCCGAGATAACTAGAAATATGGCTAAACTTTCTAGATCCAAAACCAACCCATACCGGGAAATGCCTCAAGCATCCACTTATCTTGAATTTATAGTTTCAAATCGCAACTCATCATAAATAACCATGCCGATCCTCCTACGGGTCTAAGAAACTACTGTTGGATCTAGAAAAGTTTCTAAGTGTAGACAATCAACTAGTGCCACTAATTTACACTCTGGGATTTACTATATCTGTAAAGGACAGTTTCATTAGTCTCACAATACAGTTGCCCTACATGATCTGTAACATATCAACGTCGTTGTGGCTCCATGCTTCCACCCCCAACTAGTGAATCAAAGATAAAGGATACTCCTAAATCAGATAAAATTGGAGAAGTAGAAAGAACAAGAAATAGATAACATCACTTTTACCTATCTTTACCCATTTCCATTTTTCGATCCTATTAATCGCCATCTTTCCTATAACACTCACGGCGTAATTCCCACATCAACTATTTTCTTTTTTTAAAAAACTTATAATAACTTCATGAATCCTTAGGTAATATTTCTTAAATCATCTCGAAATTCTTGGCCTTTGAGATTGCCTTATCCACATTAGTGAGGGAATTGGACTAGCCCACAACGGAAAAAATTGGTGAATTTTGAAAATTTTACCATTTTGGATCACTAGTTGGGCCTATGAAGCCTAATTTATTTAGAACATTTCTAAGTCTATTTTAAATAAAATTAATTATTTTATTTAAATTAGTTAATCAAAAGTTCTAGTTTCAACTGTACAATGTTCAAATACACCAAACATTTAGTTAACATTTATGGAATGAAACCTTTTATTTCTTTCCCTAAACTAAGGATTAATCGAGAGTATTAATTACATTAAATGAAGAGAGAATCCTTTCATTTTCCCTCTTTAATTTGAATTAATTGATACATTAATTGTCATTGAGTAAAAAATTCAAGGCTTGATAAATCAACGTGTTCATATGCATTCAAACTTTAAAAATTGATTTACAATACAAGTGTGAAATGTGACGTGATATGAATATGTCAAGTATATTCATTTTATATTATATGCAAAAGGAATTAAAATATAACAAAACCATTCAATTGATGAAAAGGAATACACGCGCGCACACACACACACACACACACACATATATATATAAATAGATTGATATAAGATTATAAACAAGAAACAAATTAATAGTTAATATACATTATAACATAGAACATAAACAGTCAACAATGGGTCATATATATATACTATTGCCTAATTAAATATTTTAATAATAATTCATACGATGAAACATAATACATATAAATTGATTGTGTATATGGAAGGATCCAATTTTTTTTAGAGAATATTATTTCAGGAGCAAGCTTTACTTCAAATGGCGTCTAGGGTCGGGTACCTTCTTCTTCTGCATTTCCCCTAACTGCCCGTCCTGCAATTCTCCCTTTCCTTCCCTTTTCAACCATTTCATCTGTGTCTTCTCCTTATCCTGTCACCCTAGCTTTCACCTTGTAGCATAGTTTGCTCCTCCATTGATCTAGCCTTTAGCCTACTGTTTTCCGTTCCATCCCTTGTTGCGCTGTAGCTTCTTCCTTCCACCATCCTCCTTTCTGACAGCATCAACGATGCTTGCCTCTCTTCTCTTCCCTATCACTAGACCCTAAACCTAGACACCTCCCTACTTTCTATGCTGGCTTTTGTCTACTGCCTCCACCCTTGCATGCGCTTACATCTACTCCGGTTTCCTCCTGTCAGCGCTCGGTGCTCCTTCCTTGCTTTCATAGACTTGCTTCTTGTTTCCTCCGTCTCGTGGAATGCCCTTTTCTGTATTTTTGGCTTCCCTTATTTACAACTACCTTCTTCAGAGGGGGGATGAATGTTAGCTGAATCAGGTAGAATTTTTATTGATTTATGATTTGGGCTAGTACTATAATGGTATGTGATAAGTTTTGATCGGAGTTAGCTGTAGTTTGGTGCTCTAGTTGTGCTCATCTCTTTGGATTTTGGGTGTTTGTAGAGCGTTGATGCTATAGGCTTACTAGTTTCTCTAGTTTTGGTTGGCTTCTATTGTTGTTGGTTTTGTAGTTGCGTTGTGGTTTGTTGGTTTTGGGTCTTCAGTTCCCTGCAGGCTGTGTCAACTTCTTGTGTGTTGTTTTGGTCGTATGGTGGAGTAGTGTAGCTGCTATAATTCGACTTGGGTGTCTATATTTGCTATGTTCTGGATATGTTATAGAAGTAAAAAAAAATTGATGAATGCCATATAGCCTTGTGTTGTGTCCTGTTTATTGTGCTTTTCTTGCATATTGGCTGCTGTTACATTATCTCTTCAATCTGATCCAGCTTCCATCCTGCTCCTGCTTTCAACTTCTGCATCATTTTAACTTCTGCATATGTTCTTTCATTCGATGTGTTAGCTGCCTCTTCAGATCTGCATTATTTCAAGCTCTTTATTGTATTTCAGCTCCGCTTTCTAGTTTTTGCTGGTGTGTTTGTCTGCTTTGCTTTGCTATTGGCCTGGAGAACTAAATTTAATAGCTTCCACTTGCCCTGTTTTCTGTATTGGCAAGTATATGATGACATATTGTAAGGGCATGTAATTAGTGTCTTTCTGGGATTGTATCTACATGTAACTGATCATTTAGATTATAGTTATCTTGTCAATAGAGTCAGTATGTCTATAGCAGATAAGTGTTCAGCTTATCTCCTGTTATATTTTGTACTCATTATTTGCTATAATGAAAAAGTGGTACGGTCCACTATAAAACTTGGCTGGCTTTGCCAAAAAGGATCCAAAAAAATCTTTGTTACTAATTAAGAGTATATTTTTTTAGTAGTCAATTTAATGTTCAGATTTATTGCCAAATCATTCTCCTTCTTAACACAATACAAGTAAAATACATTATATGCATATAAACTTTTGAAACCAATACTTTGTTTTGTTTGATTTTGAACATGAGTCTACAATTTGAAACATTGCACTACACATACATACATACATACATACATATATATATATATATATATCGGTTCAAATTTATTAATTAAAATATAATCAAACAATATGAACATACAAAAATTAAAATTGAAAATAAGATTGAAATAGATGTTTATAACATAGATCTATAACTAAAAACATTGCATTACACGTACATAAACTCAACTTTAATTTATTGATTAAAATATAGTCAAACAAAATAAACATACAAAATTCAGATCCAAAAATAAGATTTTGAAAGTGATGTTCATGACATATATCTAAAAAACATTATTTTTGAAAATAAACAATTTATATTTTTTTTAATACGACAAACAAAAGGATAAGTTGATAATTTGAACATACAAATTTAGATCTAAAGGATTAAAATTGTATTTGTGAATGTTTAAGACATAGATGGACAATTACACCTTTTGATATAAATAAACCCCTTTATTACAATTTATTAAATTAAATCTCCAATCAAATCATTTAACAAAAATAACTTAAACCAAGATATACAATTTCCATACTAGAAGAGGAAAAGTAATAAACATATGTATTATGATAATCAAATTGACAAATCATGAAAATAAAATTGCATCAAACATTATAATCTAAAAGAAGAAAATGTACATTACCACCAAATCAATGAAATGCACATTTGACCTTCTATATTGGAGAGGATTGATTTTCTCTTAAGGATGCCTTTGAATCGACGTTGAACAATTATTTATGTTCTAATAATAATTCGCAATCCATCAGGTTGTTATACCGGGATTGGAGACCTTCTTCTACAAATTAGTAATTTTGTTTTAGATTTGATTCGAAATTTTGGGGATAATTTTAGAGGAAAGTTGTTTCCATTAAAATGAGGAAGAGGAAGAAGAAAGTGATGGCTCAAAAATGAAATTCCCTATGACTAGTGTCTTGAGATTTGCTTTTATATAGGTACGAAAAAAAGAGAGCAAATAGTGATCTCAACCACACACCTCAAAATTCAAATCTCATGTACTATAGTTTTTCTTTCTTTTAACTTAACCAATGAATTTACACTCCAAAATACATTGGTTGTAAAACACATATGACCCAAATTAAATAAGTAAAATCACTTTTAACATATTTCGTCATGATATCTCATACCGATCAGTATATTCATAACTTTTAAATATATGCCACAATTTTATTTTTTAAGTCAAATTCAAAATTATTATTTCATAAATATTAATTAATTTAATCAGTTTATAGCAATTGTAAACCATTAAATCATCATGTACTAAGAGAATTCATCGTTTCAGTTGTGTGACTCTTGGGTGTAAATTTGGTCAGGGATTAACATCAAACTTATTTGAACTTTACGGTCACCCTTCACTTAGCAGGTGGTGTGACATTATAGCAAAATTTATCACTTAATCATTTAAAAAACTCATTTTTATTTAATAAGCGTTACCCAGTAGTGACAATTATTTACACCAATTCTCTTCGTCAAAACAATATCACATTAGGACTTACAAAATTTGGGAATGGTCAAAATTCCAATATCATCTACATTCAACATTACAGTCCAAACATAAAATCTTTGGTTAAATAATAACAATTATTATTAACCACAATGCTCTGGCTAAATACTTTGACTTTGAGTTGACATCAGTTGACTGTGATACTAACCTCATATAACTTAGGAAGGCGAATCCTCTCTTGAATAGTGTTTCACTTCCATTGTTTCCACTAGACCCAACTATAGTTGTTCAATGGAAGTAATGCAATGATTTAACTATAATCCAAGCGAAGCTTACATATTGAAGATCAATAGTATCTCAATTCGAGAGAACTATGTAAAATTTTCCCATTGATTCTCTGCTTGACCTTGTTAAATTAACCAATAGAAAACTATATAGTGAGCCATTTCATATCGACATAACCCCTTAGTGTCCCCAGTAGTCATGAGTAATACACTGACCAAGATTTGGAGAGCGTTGCATACTATAGTCTCAACAGAAGTATAGATATCCAATCTCGATACATCTTGCCTAGGAATATACAAAATGGTATATTTATTTTCATTATGATAAAGTACTCACAGTTAGAACGCTTTCTAACCGCTATCACAAAACATACCATTTATGGAGTGATATTAAATGTACATTTAGTTAAATTAATTAATTAATATGGCCATATTATATCAAGTATATAATAGAAAGAAAATACCTTTATTTCGAATAATATAGATAAACGAGTTAAATATATGTAACAAATTATATAGTTGCCTCTAGGGCATACTCCTAACTCTACCAATACCCCACTTGCGTTTGGGGTCAATTATGGATTCTTATTCCACCTTTACTAATCTATTTTGTCCAAATCTACTGGGTTAGTCCCTTTGTAAATGGGTATGCTATTACGTTTCAATTATCTACTATATCAGTCAACTCTCTCCGATGGTGATAAACTATTTTATCTTATGGAACAATTCATAGTATGTCTCTTGATTCTAGTGAGATCAAAGTTCTATTACGAACTGTATCCTGACAATTGCTATTATATAACAATGTTATGGGATTTTCATTATTTGATATTATCTTAGTAATAAACTTGTGCAATTATATGTTTATTTACATCGGTTTTATTGCAATGCTATTCAAGGCAATGTACTTAGCCCTTTCATTGAATCAACCATAGTCTTTCACGTAGAACATTTACAACCTAGAGATTTTTAATTCAAATATATTATTGACATATTATACTCAATACCACTAAAAGCTTGTTGTTTCTATAAGCAATTCTCTAGCATTTTACAAATACAGTAGAATGCTTCAAACAACCATTTGGTGATATTAATTTGGATTTGATATTTGCGTCATGCATCAAATACATAAACAAATCATGATATTGTAGACAATATACATGTATAATAAGTCCTATTGACAATTCATAAGGGACACATTCCACATGTTCCATATTATTATTTATTTTCACAGTTTAAACCAAATTAAGGTTTATAAAACTAATTAGGATTATCGAGCCTTACCGGAGTAATCATTTATTTAATTATCCCAGTCCCAACCTATTCATCCTATAGAGAAAAACTGTTGGTACTCCGTATTAAAACCCATCGTGTTATAAGAAAATTTAATTACCATTTAACGTATAAATATAATTAAAGATTCACTAAAACTCTAATTCAGTTTTAGTCTCAAAAATCATTCATTTGATGATTACTTAATTTTTGGTAAATTACTCCTGTCTGTAACTAAGTTAAAGAACAAATGTCATTTAAAACAATGTTCACAAACCCAAAATCATGTTCCAGTTAATATGGAATCTTATGGAAATCTGAACAATTTATAATCGATAAAAAATTTCATATCGACTAATACTATTAGTGGAATAACAACAAAGCCTTTTAAATTCCATTCATAGTAAGTGTTTTCCTCCACAGAAGATCATTTCAATTATTATTAATCGAATTCCAATTTAATTAAATAAACTGGAAAACTTCTTTAAATCTTAATTAAAAGTCTTGTTCCCTTCTTAATTGAGTTCAAGAACGGTATTATTTAAGATACCATTCATAACGAATCCAAAATGCAATTTGCTACTAAATATAAAGCTTTAAATGGAAATCATATCGACTTACATTCAATACCAAATTCGAAAATAAATAGATATCGTTTTGGAATGACGATATCAATATCTTCCGAATTCCTCCACTATATCCATATAATCATGGAACCCAATATCAAAAATATTCAAAGATAATTTCCAATAAAATCCATTTCAATATATATGTTGGAAACTTCTGGTTATATTAAAAACCATTTACAAATCCAATTTATTAATTTAAAATCATTAGATTTTTATGCTAACTATTTCGTTCAGACGAAAATATCTTTTATCTTTTCAA
This sequence comes from Allium sativum, assembly GCA_030737875.1. Taxonomy (NCBI): domain Eukaryota; kingdom Viridiplantae; phylum Streptophyta; class Magnoliopsida; order Asparagales; family Amaryllidaceae; genus Allium; species Allium sativum. Next base: position 962,877,286 of record CM060918.1, read on the forward strand.
ACTTGGAATACTTCATACAAATTCTTTTTAAATCATTTTTTATGATTTTACATAATTTATTTATATTCTCAATAATTTTATTAAGGCCCCTTACAGTTAGTTTCTAATATCAACCACCGAACTGCATCCACAGCAACCTTTTCCAAAATTGATTTGGACATATATAAAAATCAAAACTTTGAATTATTAAAATTGTCATTTTTTGGAAAGTTCATTTCATTATGGTTCCAACGATTCCTAATTCAGGAGAATTCGATGGTCGGATCTCCCGGTATGTCAACTCAAAATTACGGGTTGACGTTCGCAAACTATCGCAGTGTGACGCGTTATATTTATGCCCTAATCGATTTATAAACTTTAAATATAAACTGAAACGCCTCTAAACCATTTTTATAAATAATATAAAAAATATATAATCATCTTTGAAAACTCGATTTAATCGTTTATCTTCAAAATCGCATATTTCACTATACAGTCAAATTTAATATTATTTTAATGAATAAAATAATATTATTTTTCAAAACTCGTTATTTTAAATTCAAATTTTCTTGACAGTCATTATGAAAATAAACAAGAAAATTTCAAAAAAAAAATCCTTTTTAAAACTTTTGCTATAAAGCCTAACTGAACTTCACTTTGAAAAGTTATTATTCCTTTTTAATTTGAAAACTTCGACATGTCAAATTCAGTTGAAAATTAATTCAAAAGCATTCGTTACATTTACGAATACTCATATATATTTTTATATCTTAGCATCCATCCCAAAATCATACGTCTAAATCAAACTTCAATTTTCATTGAATATTGTATTATTAAAATATTCATTTTTATTTTGGATTGGAATGAAACTCAATCAATATCCATATAAATAAATTTATATGGATTTCATCCATCATATGCATCCAACAATAGCTATAAACAATCATCAAACATTCAATTAACATCCAGTGTGCACTTACACTCATATAAGCCTTAAATAACAATTTAACACTTACATCGGTCGATCAATCAATCGATTAACATCCAATTTTAACACTTGGGGATTAATGTAAATCAAATATTATCCCAATACCCATGTGGGGTTTCAACTAATAAACAATTAATTAAATAATTATTTATTCATTCCAATCTATTATTTAAATAGGGGGACATAAACAAGTCGTTCGACTTGTACATGGATGTTTAGTCCAATTTCAATTAGCAAAAATAATTTAACATCGTTTTGAACATGTAATTGTTTCAAAATCATATTCAAATCATAGCACAAATGATCATCCAATCATCCATCAGATTTGCAAACAATTGTGATGTGAGCTACCATATACCGTATAACAATATGTGGCAAATTATCTAATAAAAACCAGTACATGCAATCAATATATATTTAAATATGATTATAATAACAAAACAAAATAATTGAGTGAGAGAGCTCATTTTGATATGCTCTAAAATCATTTAAAAATGATTAATTCAATCAAATTAAATTAGACGTTTAATTTGACCAAAAATATCAACTAGCTCCAAATTCTTCCCGACAGTTCAATATTGTAGATCTCATCTTTACAGTTCTAACAGATCTTGACTTGTCGAATTCTAATTCCATATGAATAAGTTACGGCTTTTTAGACGTTTAAACAATTGAATATATAACTAATAATTACTTAATCCTTTTCTCTCCGATTAACATCTCCAGGCAACGTTCAAAAATTTGAACCAATCATCGAGCTTTAGAGCTCGAGTACACTGCCGCTACACTCGAATGGAGGTCGATCCACCACACTCACGACGTCGGCCGTTCGCTACTCCACCCATTCCATCTGTAACAACCCGTATTTTCAATAACCAGTTATAACATAAATCGAGGCAGAATTTAATTCTAATATCTGAATCAAGGGAAACGGGCTATGCCATTGCGTTCGTCTTGGAAAAATACGCGAAATAGAGTCCGAGTTTTCGAAAATCGGTGTCCGTATGACCCGATTAAGGCCCAATGAAGTTTTCAGAAAAATTCAAAGTAAAAACAGATTTCAAATTCAAGTTTGAATTTGGAAATTTGGGCCAGTTTGGGCAAGGCGGGAAAATTCCCGCCAGAGTACCCAAGTCGACAGCCCTGTCGACTTGGGAGTCGACTTGGTTGGACCCAAGTCGACAGCCCTGTCGACTTGGTCCAGCCGGCAGTTCTGCCTGGTGCACCATTTTCGGTTTGTGTTGAGCTTGGGGGCCAGATTCGGTTTTGAGGGCTGAGATTGGAACTAGGGTTTAATCCTAGGGTTGAAACTAGTCCTAATTTCTATAAATAAGGCCCTAACCTAACCCTAAATCATCATTATTCATTCTAGTAACTAAACTATGGCAAAATCAATCCTCTCATGGCCTCCACTCTCTTCATAAAATTCCTATATAAATTTCTAAGTGATTTTCCATGCATACAAGTGTTTTCAAACTTGTATGAGCATCATTAGCTTGCATTCAAGTCATGTTTCTATATTTGCATCATAAAGAAAGAGTTTTGATCATTTTGGCTCAAGGGTTTTTATGTTAGAGCTTGCATTTTGGGTCTATTTGATTGCATAAGGGCTTTGTCATATTTTTGTGACTTCCTAAGCATTGTAAGCCCTATTCTACTTTCATACTTAAACTCTAAAGTTAAATGTATGATATGCAAGTTTGCCATGATATGCAAGTTTACTATGATGTGATATGCAAGTTTACTATGATATGTTATGCAAGTTTACTATGTCATGTTATGCAAGTTTGAGATGTTATGATATGCAAGTTTTGTTATGCAAGTATGCCATGTTATGCTATGCAAGTTTGCCATGTTATGATATGCAAGTTTATCATGTTTTGTTATGCAAGTATGCCATGTTATGATGTGCAAGTATGCCATGTTATGATACGCAAGTTCATCAAGTTATGTTATGCAAATTTGATATGCAAGTTTGTCATATGATATGCAAGTTATGTTATGCAAGTTTGGGTTGAACCTTTTGTTCATGTTATCATGTTATGCAAGCTTATCTTGGGTTTATGAGCCTAAAGCTTCAAGCTTTATGCTAAAGGTTGCATTTTGGCAACATGTAGGTTACCATATCTCTTATGATAACTTGCATGTGAGGCTAAATGCGAACTTATGGCCATTTCTACATGTCATTTATCACCATGTATCACCAATATGCTAAGTTTGGTTTTATGCATGCTTTTGAGGCCTAAAAATGTAATATGCAAGTATATGGACACATGTACATTTCATATGCCACCATGTTGAACTTGTGGCTTCAACATCTTTATGTCATGATTATGCCAAGTTCCCTCTTTCTACCCTTTATGCGCTATTGCGATATGTAAGCGATGGGATTGCGTTTGGGGTTGGGTAAACTTAAAAGACATAAAAACATAAGCTTGGGAATTTACCTATTAAGTTAGGTCTACCTATTGGGAATTTACCTATTAAGTTAGGTCTACCCAATTGCTTGAAAATTTGTAACATGTTTTGGAAACATGATGGACATGACACTTAGAAAAGATAAGTGTGACCAACTCGAGGTTGGGTTGAGTTTGTAGCGTAAACCTACCCGGAACCGACCGGCTTAACTAGTTGCTACAAACAATAGGACCCAATGTGAGAAGTTGGCCATGTTGTACCTTGAACCCGAGGTTAGACCAAGTTGTGGTGTAAAGCTACCCGGACCCGCCCGGTTTAACTAGTAACCACAACAAGGTCTAATGTGAGAGGTTAAGGCGCATTAAATTAATTAATGCCTCGTGATTAGGGTTAAGTCATGGTCCACTTAATACTTAACCAATTTGGGCTTGGTAGATTAATCGGGGTTAAGTCGTGAACTCATCGTTACACTTAACCAAGTTAATCCATGATTAGCAAGAGGGTTAAACCGTACTTAACCCACTAGAAAAATCCTAGCAATGAGGGTCCACTCTAGCAGTAATCCCAAGTTTGTATCATCATGGCCCTAGGGTCTAGGCTAGGGTGTGGCGCACGAATTACTGAACTTGAGGTAAGCGACCAAAAACGACGGCAGAGTGGTACGCCGGTGTAGTTCCGGGCGGACTTATGGTCGTGCACATAGTCCGAAGCCGGGGAAAACATGCATGGGTACCAGTAGATCGAGACTGTGCACGCATGTTTATGGTGTCCAGGGGTTGCCACCCTAGGGCTTGATACACCCGACGGGAGACCCGGCACAGTCTGACTACAATCATGTTTGGGTCATATGGACACCAACACGTGACGAGTTAGGCTTATAGGGAGCCGATCGACTAGACCGTTTGGTTAGACCTTGTATTTGGGTCATTTCATGTTATTGGGCTAAAGCTTGGGCCAAGGGATCAATACTTGTATATTCAAGTCATGTTAGTTTGCTAGTACACCTGTGGTGCAAAACCTTAAACCTGATTATGCGATGACACCTTTATCTACATTGTTAGTTAATCATCATGCTAGTATGTTGTTATCCTTATGTTCATCCCTGCTTCTCATGCCAGTTAACTTTATCAGTTTACATTGATTGTAGTAGGGCTTACTCAGTCTTTTTGACTGACCTGTTTTCTTTCGCCTCTTTTCTTCCGTTTCCCCCCCAGGTTCTCAGGGTGGGAACGTTGGAGCTTAGCTTGGATTTCGGATTGCTTGCTTGAGGGATTTCAGCTCATGTACGGTTTCGACATGAAGCTAGCTATGGTTATCACTTATTTTGGGGATAGTACTTATGTATTTCAGTTTTTCAGTAATGTTGTTTTTATCTAGACTTGTGTATTTGGAAAGTTGACATTATGTTGTACCAGACTTGTTTTGAAATGGTTTGAAATCTTCCGCTGTTTTATCTATGTTATTTACTCTGTTTACATATATACATATGTTCTTGTTCTGCCTTGATATATCATTATGCATGTTTACCTGATTCAAACGCCCCTCCAAAGTCAGAGTGCTTGCAAGAGACACCCTGGCGGAGGTGGGGTGTTACATTTGGTATCAGAGCATATGGTTTACGAGAAGGAACAAAAAGGTTTTTAGAAAACTTTTGAAAACTATTTTCAAAACCAAGTATAAAGTATTTTCCAAAGAAAAGTCTAGTTTATTTTAAAGGCTATTCCCCAAAAAGCCATTAGCAAAATTCCTTCGTCTTTCTCCATTCTGAATCTATCTTTTTCTTCGTTTTCAGTATGGCCGATAACTTTGTCATTCCGGAGGGAGTACACGTACCTGTTTGGTATAGGAGACTTATGAAGGCTAGGGCGACCGAAGCCGGCCCCGCAAATATTACTCCTCCTCCGGTAGTTAACGTTCCTCCTCCTCCTCCTATCGCTGAGGTTCCTCTTCCTCCTTCCCCTCAGCATCCTCAAACTGACTTCACATAGATTTGCCAAGACTTTAAGGCAATGGGTTGCAAGAATTTCTTTGGAACCGAGACTTATGTAGAGGCAAGGAATTGGTTGAAAGAAACCGAAGATCTTTTTACCTTCTTTGATATAGATGACCGTAAGAAGGTTTTATTAGCAGTGTGGTTGCTAAAGGAAGAAGCTGCACGTTGGTGGGTGGTCACCACCGCTACTAGGCCAATTGAGACTTGGGATGACTTCGGGGAAAGTTTGGACTAAGGTTCCTATCACTAAAGCAAGAGGACATGACTATTAGGGAATACATAGATAAATTTAATCAACTGGCTCGGGTCGGTTTAGACTTGGTTAACACAGCTCAGAAGAAGGCCCTATACTTTGCTCTAGGATTAAACGAGCCATTACATGGTTTAGCCATGACTCATATACCCTTGGGGGCAACTTTCGAGAGTTTGGTGAATATGGCCCTACTCAATGAAGAGAATAGGAGTGACAAGAAGGAGGAGAAGTCTAAAGATAAGAAGGAAAAGAGGTGCTTTACTTGTGGAAGCTCGACTCATCTAAACAAGGATTGCAGAAAAAGGAAGGGCACTTGCTTTAACTGTGGGGAAATGAGACACTTCACTAGGGATTGCCCGAAGAAGCGAGGGCAAGGCCAGGGTCAGACTCAGCGTGCTGGACCTTCAGGAGGGCAAGTTCATGTTCTCAATGCCGCTCCAGTTCCCGATCGAGGTAGTATTTCTGTTGAAAGTCTTGTATATATTTCTGATTTTCCCAGTTCGTACCTTGTTTGATTGTGGTGCATCGCATAGTTTATCTCGTCTGATCTAGTTAAAAGTTTGCACCTAAGTACTAGTCTAGTTAATGATCCCGTGTGTGTTTCAAATCCAATTGGGGGTTCCGCCCATTTGTCTATTATCTACGTGGATTTGAAAATCTCTATCTTAGTGTAGAGTTCTCGTGTGATGCTTATATTCTCGGTTTCATGGGGTATGGGTTGATTTTTGGGCATGGATGGGTTGTCCAGTTTTGGAGCCATCCTTGATTTTTGAGCATAGGGTTGTGAGGCTCATGACTCGCCTCGGTAATACCCTAAAAATTTCTAGTAACCCTATGAGTCCCGTCATGTTGTGTTATCTTGAATCCCTCAACTCGTCTATCGATAGTTTGTAATCGGTGAGGGTGGTCCGAGAATATCCTGATATCTTGGGTGAAGTGAAGGGGGTTACCCCTAAACGAGAGATAGATTTCCGCATTTATCTGGTTGATAATGCCAAGAAAGTTTCGTGGCTGATAAGGCACATGGCCCCGCAAGATGAGAGTTAAGAAAGCAAGTCAAGGAGTTGCTTGAGAAGAACTTCATTAGATGAAGTATATCTGAATGGGGAGCGCCTGTAGTATTTACTACCAAGGCAGATGGTTCTGTTCAACTTTGTGTTGATTATCGTGAGTTAAACAAAGAGAATAGACAACCATTGCCAAGGATCGATGATTTGTTTGATCAGCTTGTAGGAACATCTGTTTTCTCTTGATCTTGCTACTGGATTCCATCAGCTCAGAGTAGCTGAAGATAGTATAGGCGAAACTGCGTTCAGAACTCCAGATGGATTCTTAGAATGGCTTGTCATGCCATTCGGTTTGACTAATGCACCCGCCTACTTCGTGGACTTGATGAGTAGGGTGTTCAGGGAGTTCTTGAACAAGTTTGTCGTGGTCTTCGTAGATGATATTCTGATCTTCTCTAAGCATGAGGAAGAGCACGCAAGGCATCTCGTGGAGGTGATGGATACGCTTAGAGCGCATCAGTTGAAGGCCAAGTTCTCCAAGTGTCATTTTGGAGAAAAAGGAGTTAGATTTCTTGGGCACATAGTTTCTAAGCAAGGCTTAGTGGTGGATCCCACTAATGTAGTTGCAGTTCAGGATTAGAAGACTCCAAGGAATGCAACCGAAGTAAGAAGTTCTCTCAGTTTAATTAGTTAGTTAGCGTCCCTTGAGCTTAGACCTACCCTTCCGGATCAAGTAGGGACTTCACAGAAAGAAGACCCGCGGTTAGTCGAGATCATGGACAAGTTGATTAGAGGCGAGATGATAAGTCACCTCGCTATTGATGACAAGGGATGGCTAAGACGCGATGAGAGAAAGAAGGTTCTTAAAGATGCACCTCACCCGAGGAGGTGGCCGAGTTTGTCCCAAGGTGCATGTTGTGCCAACAGGTTAAAGGCCGAGTCATAGAAGCCCGGTGGGCTATTACATCCATTGGAGGTCCCCGCAATGGAAGTAGTAAAACGTCACGAAGGATTTCGTGGATGGATTGCCTAGATCAAGAAAGGGAATAAGAGCATGTGGGTCATATAGGTAGACTCACGAAGAGTGCTTATTTCACTTCGGTAAAGAGCGAAAGGACTGCATCATAACTAGCGACAGTTTACTTTTAAGAAATAAAGCGGTTGCACGAGGTTCCCTAAAGTATAGTTAGTAACCATGACTCACTAGCCAGCTTTGGGATAGTCTACGGGAAGTCATGGGCAAGCGACTGAATCTAAGTACGGCCTATCATTCGCAGGCGGATGGTTTATTTCGTCCAAGCATGAGTTATAGAAAATCACGTTAGTAAGAGCAATTGGCAACGTGGATTGGTATTTCCAAGAAAAGTTCTGCTGCGTGGGATACTTTATAGTAAGTAAACGAGATCCAGGATTCACTAGTGAATTTTGGAGAGCTTGCATGAAACCATGAGGTCATAGTTATGTTTAAGCCAAGAATGATAGAAGAGTAAGTAAAAGAGGAAGATGAGAGACGACAATGAAATGGGTTCCAACTCATATTTGGAAATAAGAATTAAGAAGCTAAGAAATCATGAGGTAAAAGACGGTCAAAGCACAATGGAGTTAAGCTCAAGGAAACGTGACTTAAAAGACTGAAGGCTAGATACGCGCATCATATCTCTTTTTAAGAGCATATCCTTAATCCTTGTTTTCCTGTGGAACTTACTCGCATGTTATCTTTTTACGTATATCCTCTCGGTCCCATTCTCGGTCCTATTTCTGTCGGGAGGTATGACTTATTGGCTAGTAATACATGTCAGGGTTTGAAGGGGTCCGTTAGGTTGACTAAATCTTTTGGGCTTTTATGGAATATGGGTTGGGTTAGGAAGGGATTTCTTGTAATCCAAAAAGGAGTATATCTTGCTTATCTTCCCGATCTCTTTGTAGCATATCTTTTGCTATCCATGTTTGTCTGGATTATCTAGTATATCGTGTTAATCTTGTCATGAGAACCTTAGGTAGAAACCCTTTGGATGAAACATGTGTTTGAAACATGTTATGCTTGATTGTTGCAAGTGGTTGCAAGTGTATGCAAGTGGTTACTCGTGGATGCATTATACACGTTAGGCACTAGATCGGCTCACACACTCCTCATATTGCATATGCATGAGTGTTTACGCTTATTCATGGATGAAAATTTTTGTGTTATCACATGGATGTTGCATATGGATGTATGTTATGTGCACACATATAGATGTTATACATTATGTTAGGAATTGCATACATATGGATTCATTTCACTAACAAAATTTGCATTGATGATATTTGCATTAGATAAGTACATATACACACACCTTTGCATATGTTCATACAACATTTAGAATCTTGTAAGGACAATGATTGCTCGTGGATGATGTTTTGAGTAGATGGATGTTGGATGGTAGGATACGTTCTTCCTAACTTGAAGATTTCGGGGACGAAATCCTTTAAGGAGGGGGGAATGTAACAACCCGTATTTTCAATAACCAGTTATAACATAAATCGAGGCAGAATTTAATTCTAAAATCTGAATCAAGGGAAACGGGCTATGCCATTGCGTTCGTCTCGGAAAAATACGCGAAATAGAGTCCGAGTTTTCGAAAATCGGAGTCCGTATGACCCGATTAAGGCCCAACGAAGTTTTCAGAAAAATTCAAAGTAAAAACAGATTTCAAATTCAAGTTTGAATTTGGAAATTTGGGCCAGGTGGGAAAATTCCCGCCAGAGTACCCAAGTCGACAGCCCTGTCGTCTTGGGAGTCGACTTGGTTGGACCCAAGTCGACAGCCCTGTCGACTTGGTCCAGCCGGCAGTTCTGCCTGGTGCACCATTTTCGGTTTGTGTTGAGCTTGGGGGCCAGATTCGGTTTTGAGGGCTGAGATTGGAACTAGGGTTTAATCCTAGGGTTGAAACTAGTCCTAATTTCTATAAATAAGGCCCTAACCTAACCCTAAATCATCATTATTCATTCTAGTAACTAAACTATGGCAAAATCAATCCTCTCATGGCCTCCACTCTCTTCATAAAATTCCTAAATAAATTTCTAAGTGATTTTCCATGCATACAAGTGTTTTCAAACTTGTATGAGCATCATTAGCTTGCATTCAAGTCAAGTTTCTATATTTGCATCATAAAGAAAGAGTTTTGATCATTTTGGCTCAAGGGTTTTTATGTTAGAGCTTGCATTTTGGGTCTATTTGATTGCATAAGGGCTTGGTCATATTTTTGTGACTTCCTAAGCATTGTAAGCCCTATTCTACTTTCATACTTAAACTCTAAAGTTAAATGTATGATATGCAAGTTTTCCATGATATGCAAGTTTACTATGATGTGATATGCAAGTTTACTATGATGTGTTATGCAAGTTTACTATGTCATGTTATGCAAGTTTGAGATGTTATGATATGCAAGTTTTGTTATGCAAGTATGCCATGTTATGCTATGCAAGTTTGCCATGTTATGATATGCAAGTTTATCATGTTTTGTTATGCAAGTATGCCATTTTATGATGTGCAAGCATGCCATGTTATGATATGCAAGTTCATCAAGTTATGTTATGCAAATTTGATATGCAAGTTTGTCATATGATATGCAAGTTATGTTATGCAAGTTTGGGTTGATCCTTTTGTTCATGTTATCATGTTATGCAAGCTTATCTTGGGTTTATGAGCCTAAAGCTTCAAGCTTTATGCTAAAGGTTGCATTTTGGCAACATGTAGGTTATCATATCTCTTATGATAACTTGCATGTGAGGCTAAATGCGAACTTATGACCATATCTACATGTCATTTATCACCATGTATCACCAATATGCTAAGTTTGGTTTTATGCATGCTTTTGAGGCCTAAAAATGTAATATGCAAGTATATGGACACATGTACATTTCATATGCCACCATGTTGAACTTGTGGCTTCAACACCTTTATGTCATGATTATGCCAAGTTCCCTCTTTCTACCCTTTATGCGCTATTGCGATATGTAAGCGATGGGATTGCATTTGGGGTTGGGTAAACTTAAAAGACATAAAAACATAAGCTTGGGAATTTACCTATTAAGTTAGGTCTACCCATTGGGAATTCACCTATTAAGTTAGGTCTACCCAATTGCTTGAAAATTTGTAACATGTTTTGGATACATGATGGACATGACACTTAGAAAAGATAAGTGTGACCAACTCGAGGTTGGGTTGAGTTTGTAGCGTAAACCTACCCGGAACCGACCGGCTTAACTAGTTGCTACAAACAATAGGACCCAATGTGAGAAGTTGGCCATGTTGTACCTTGAACCCGAGGTTAGACCAAGTTGTGGTGTAAAGCTACCCGGAACCGCCCGACTTAACTAGTAACCACAACAAGGTCTAATGTGAGAGGTTAAGGCGCATTAAATTAATTAATGCCTCGTGATTAGGGTTAAGTCATGGTCCACTTAATACTTAACCAATTTGGGCTTGGTAGATTAATCGGGGTTAAGTCGTGAACTCATCGTTACACTTAACCAAGTTAATCCATGATTAGCAAGAGGGTTAAACTGTACTTAACCCACTAGAAAAATCCTAGCAATGGGGGTCCACTCCAGCAGTAATCCCAAGTTTGTATCATCATGGCCCTAGGGTCTAGGCTAGGGTGTGGGGCACGAATTACTGAACTTGAGGTAAGCGACCAAAAACGACGACAGAGTGGTACGCCGGTGTAGTTCCGGGCGGACTTATGGTCGTGCACATAGTCCGAAGCCGGGGAAAACATGCATGGGTACCAGTAGATGGAGACTGTGCACGCATGTTTATGGTGTCCAGGGGTTGCCACCCTAGGGCTTGATACACCCGACGGGAGACCCGGCACAGTCTGACTACAATCATGTTTGGGCCGTATGGACACCAACACGTGACGAGTTAGGCTTATAGGGAGCCGATCGACTAGACCGTTTGGTTAGACCTAGTATTAGGGTCATTTCATGTTATTGGGCCAAAGCTTGGGCCAAGGGATCAATACTTGTATATTCAAGTCATGTTAGTTTGCTAGTACACCTGTGGTGCAAAACCTTAAACCTGATTATGCGATGACACCTTTATCTACCTTGTTAGTTAATCATCATGCTAGTATGTTGTTATCCTTATGTTCATCCCTGCTTCTCATGCCAGTTAACTTTATCAGTTTACATTGATTGTAGTAGGGCTTACTCAGTCTTTTTGACTGACCTGTTTTCTTTCGCCTCTTTTCTTCCGTTTCCCCCCCCCAGGTTCTCAGGGTGGGAACGTTGGAGCTTAGCTTGGATTTCGGATTGCTTGCTTGAGGGATTTCAGCTCATGTACGGTTTCGACATGAAGCTAGCTAAGGTTATCACTTATTTTGGGGATAGTACTTATGTATTTCAGTTTTTCAGTAATGTTGTTTTTATCTAGACTTGTGTATTTGGAAAGTTGACATTATGTTGTACCAGACTTGTTTTGAAATGGTTTGAAATCTTCCGCTGTTTTATCTATGTTATTTACTCTGTTTACATATATACATATGTTCTTGTTCTGCCTTGATATATCATTATGCATGTTTACCTGATTCAAACGCCCCTCCAAAGTCAGAGTTCTTGCAAGAGACACCCTGGCGGAAGTGGGGTGTTACACCATCAATGGCGTTGAACTCGTCGCCCTCCTCCTCACTAGAAACCATCACGAACATCGCCACTTGGAAGGCCAATTTATCCCAATTCGCTACACTAAAATCGATTACTCTCTCACCAAATTAATGATCATACATTCCTCAACAATTTTTGTTTAGAAACCACGAGCTGATTCGAATTAGATTGGGAATTATTAAGGCATGAAAAATTGACATTTCTGACCTTTGGTTAGTTAACTGGCCGGGGGGGGGGGGGGGGGCGATGAAATAGGGTTTGGGTTTTATTTTTGGGGTATTTATATATTTATTTATTAATATTTAATTCATGTGTTACTTGTTTATGCTCTGAACTCTAAATGAACCCCTAGATTGACGTACCTAGCAAAATACCCCCATCTTGGACATAATGGAATATGTTTCATAGGTTGGTTCGACCGTTTCGATCAGTTTTTATCAAAATTAGATATAAATCAATATAACGATACATATTGAGTTTAAACTTATGTTTTAATTTATCACAACCACATACTGACTCAAAAATTGCGAAATTTGAAATCTCTCTATGTTTTACAAATATTGTTCTAGCAAAAATAATTTCATCGAATTTGGAGATTTTTTGAAAAAGGGTCATTTAACTAGCTTATTAAATTATAATGTAATTTGAACATGCGTTTAAATTTACTACGCTTACATACAAATTCCAAATGACTTGAAATTTTAAACCTAATAATAATTTGATGTTCCAGATCGAACAAAATTGGTTTCGTAGAATATAGAGAGGTAGTTTACAAAATGTCCATTTTTAAGGGCTATGTAATATTATTATAATATTATTAAATTCCAAAATTATTTAAAGTAATAATAAAATAATTATTATTATCGTATATATCCAAATGAAATATCATGTAACTATAAAATAATCATATTTGGATTTTATATCTCAATATTGCAATTTTCTAATCAAACGGTGTTCATTTTACAATAAAAATCCTTTTATTTTATATAATAAATCGTTATAATTTATAAACGATTTCATAGCAACTATTCAAAATTTTAACTTGGACATAACTTACAATTTGAAACATGACATCTCAATTATTCACATTAATTAGAAAATTATAGTTCAATATTTCCCAAAGTTTCTTGTTTTACATAAATCTGACTTAAACTGAATTATGTATATTAAATTGAAATTCAAAACTAAATTTCTCGAACTACAATGACGTTACAAGCTTGTTTTAATTAAATTTTAAATTATATGTTCAAACTTCATTTTAAAATCAATTATAAGTCATTTATTCTCGAAACAAGTCATTTAAAATATTTTATTTCCCTTAAAATCAATTAAAAATAAATCTTAAATTGGCTTCAAAATTCAGGTTTATTACATTAAACTCACTACATGTGTAAATCATCGATGGATATAACAAAGTATGTGGAGCTATTTGGCATTAACAGACTATGATTGCATATATCTGTATGTATCAATCCAAAGAGTTCATTACCCTTATAATGCTCCCACTAAATGGATCATAGCATTTTATTTTTTGAGTTATAATCAAAAAGTATTATATGATTCAAGATAATATAATAAGATTATTTTCTCAAAAATTTGGCTTAGTCATCAATTCTAAATAACTTTACATAAGATTAGATACCTCTTTATTTTCCAATGCATCATTTTGTTATGAAAACAAATACCATATTATAGGTTTGTTTCATAATGAATATTCATATTGTAGTATAGCTATGTCTATTTATTAGTCAATACTAAAAATAGTCATTATTTCACAAATAATGTTCAGTATGTTCTATGAAACAATTTTCATAATATGATCCAATATCAAGTGCTATCTGTCATGCTCCCAATATTTCCACCATTACTACACTTTTATACTAAATTTGGAGGTCAGTTGTTCCCTTTACATATATATATTTATTTCACATACTGCAACTAGTTTACTATGGAGAGATTTGATCAAATATCTTTAACTCAAATAAACAGATCTCATGGAAAACAATTTTCTATATGAAAACACATATTGGAATATTAATCCTATTTATCATTCCACTGTTAAATATCAACCATTATTATTACTATTCCTTTTTCCGCTATTTCTATATGAAGAAAAAATGACTATCCGCTCTCTTCATTCCAACTACACCTTAATTTACATTTACTCCAATACATTCATTTTTTTTCTTCCTAAATGGTCAAATCATTCAAAATAAAATCCTTATTACAATATCATGACAAACTCTTTACGAAAGTGCATTTGATTATCCATAAAATTTAAAGATATCAAATATATTGCTTTCGCATAAACTAAACTGATCAAACCGACATTTTAGCTATCAAGTTCTTAGATTTACATTGTAGTTCATGCTTTATGTTACAATTAACACAGTATGATCTTTTATGTAATCATTCAAATTGAATACTATATTTCATATTACAATTTATTGGTTTTTTTCAATTGAACTAAATTCATCAAAGTATCGTATTATGAACTGTGACCACTCACCATGTAACATATAACATATTTATGATAGTATATGGATCAAATATACATAGTCTTATATTTATTTTAGAGTTCGAAACTCGTAGAATGCAACTTATAATATCAACCAAATAAACATGTAATTGTTCATTTTATGAACGCATAAAGTAGATGTAAAAATTAGGCACTTGCATAGGTATAAAAAACAATAACATGAAATAGGCATTTAATAGTTGTATAATATTTCCATATGTTAACGTTCAATTTAGTTCATTTGTATATGTTAGTTGATAAACATTTTATCAGTCATATTAAATGCACAAATTTATCATTATAGATACTTATAACATTATTTAGCATATGTTCCTACAAAATTAGAAAGGTTAAATGTTGCCATTTAATTTTTCTAACAAGGATCCCACTAGTCTTTTATGTTTCACCAAACCCTAAGAGAAATATAAAAGTCTTTCAACTTCACTACTGGGTGTTAGGATTTGTATGCCTTGGCATTTCTACATAGAGGAAAGCTCAACAAAAATTAGGCCCACATACGATGAGTAACTCTTTATCGGTTGTATCACAAACAACTCCTAACATTTGGTACCTTATCCTAATCTCGCTTTTACCTTGAGGAAAGCTCAACAAGTAAAGTAACACTATTCACTTGGACCTATCATTTCGTGATGGCCTAAATATAATGCATGCACCTTGAGGAAATTAAAGCTCAACAAATGCATGCAGTTTTCTTACCTCATCTATTCCATATAAGAATAGTACTCTACATAACATCCCTACCTTGAGGAAAGCTCAACAATTAAGGAGTATGCAATTAACATATTAATATGTAAATGATAGAAGACAACTTTACATTAAACATTCATAATCTTTAATATATTATATCGAGTGATATCATCTTATGGAATAATGTATTTCTTTTGAAATAATCTCATGATTCAATTGTCAAACACATCAGAAATCATAGTATATGTACAATTACATATGTATATATTTCTTAAGTTTATTTGGATTTCTTTGATGTTTCACATTTACTTTATATAGTCATATCGTATAAATTTTATTGTTACATAATTTTTTTTCATTTTTTTGGGCAAAGCAAACAGGTTTTTAAAGTGGCCGCAACCACTTTTCATTACAACAAATAATGAATACATGAAGTACAGGAGTTAGACCTAAAATCTGACTACGAAAACTGGTTTGAAGTGGCAGCACACAAAATACATACCAGGAGTGAAGTAGAAGTGTCTCAGTTACTAAATACATAATACTAAACCTCCAATTCAGAGGGAAGTGAACATCCCTTTTCCTCAACAATATAGTATACATGATCGTAGCACTTAGAGATAAGGTTTAGGTTAGAGATAAAACCAATAGAATCAGTTTCATAGATAAAATTCCTATCCCATGAAGGATCAGATAAAGTAGCAACATTCACCATTCCCTCTTCTCCCTCAGTACACAGTATAATCCCATCTCCATTAATGCAATAAAATAAACATCTAGCCTTGGAACCCTCACCATCAACATAATCAAAATAGCTATTCTATTCAGGAGAGAAACTTAAACCCGAAGGTAAATGATGTCATGCTTGCTCAGACGTAGATTAAATTACATCGGGTTGTCAGCGGGAAGTAGGACAGGAAAAGCAGAAGTAAGACACGTTGGAGTAATGCAAGCCACAGAAGGAGGATCAAACACCCCACATCCGTTAAGGTCACTCACCAAGGGAATGCCTTAACTTCGGTGGAGCGTTTTCAGTACAAGATGTAGAAAAATTACAAGACAGACAATTAAAGCAGCGAAAAATAAATAAACTTTATTGATTAAAACAGCTTGTACAAAGATTGTTTTACAACACCAATACTTATTACCAGAAAGCATCTGTCTTGTTTAATATATAAGAAGCACAAACTGACAATGATATTCCCCAATAAAGCATGAGCCAGCCATTGCAGTAGAAAATGGAGTTCAAAGCAATGCGCCAAAGAATTTTCAAGCTCGGAAAGAGTAACGGCCCCAAAATGAGCTGAGCTTTTCCCCCTAACTACCTGGGGGGAGGGGGGAATGGAAGAAAAGATGCGAAAGCAAACTAGGTCAGACATAAAGTCTGGTAAGTCCAATGATTCTTAGTATTTAAACGAGGAAAAGGGTCATGACATGAATAAACTAAATATAAGACTAAACCATAGTAACAAGATAACATGGGGTAAGCATGGGATATGGCAAGATAAACTGAATATACTGATAAATTGAATGCACTTCTACCCCTTCTCTACTTCGCAACTACCCTGTTATACTAATTTCTATATCTATGCACTACCTATTAGAGTCCAAACTAGTAATCTATGATCATATGATAATGTGATCCCAATCCCCGTACTTGCGGTTGCCTTCTGGTGTACATCTATTATGGGGATTCCATTTATTACCTAGATCTAATCTAGGGTTTACTATCGAGCGCTTCCTAGGTTCAACCAGGGTTTACGCTACCCAAGGCCACTGGGGTTTATGCCACCTATTGAACGCTTCTCGGATTAAGGGTTTACGCGACATAGGTCCAACTAGGGATTATGCTACCTACTTTGTATTAATTTTCCATGTGTCCGTGTCAGTCGGCCCTCTCTTGCATGTAGATACTCTGTGCTGGCCCCACCATAAGGTGTATCAAGCCTTATGATAGCGACCCGACACGATTCAAGATGCACAGTGTATAACTACTGGTACCCAGTGCCTGCTTTTTCCACTCCGAAGTACGTGCACGCCCATAAACCATCGGAACCTACACTGACGTACCTTCTGCCGCTATTTTGACTACCTATAATCAGCCCAGTAATCGTGCCCCACCCTGCCTAGCTCAGGGTACCATGATACATCTATGTGGGTTACTGCTGAAATGGGTCCCCGTTACTAGGGTTTCCCACTGGTTAAGTTTGTGGGCCTATATATATATAATATTAACCACCTACACGTTATGAACTTAACCCTCCCACCAATTCAAGCATGTCTATTTAATGGTTAAGTTTGTGGGCCTATATGTACTAATATTACCTACCGATCCCGATATGTACTTAACCCTTCCACTGGTTCAAGCATGTTTATTAAATGGTTAAGTTTGTGGGACTATATTACTAATATTACCCACCAAACCGATATGTACTTAACCTCCCACTGATTCAAGTTGATATATATATTCTTCGTTAAGTGTTATCCATTCATTCAAGTTAATTAATCTGCCCACACATCATGTTATATATATATATATATATATATATATATATATATATATTGGTTAAGTGTTCCCCTTATGTTACTTAACCCCTATCACATATCATGTTATATAAATATATATATATATATTGGTTAATTGTTCCTTTTGTGTTACTTAAACCTATCACACATCATGTTATATATATATATATATATATATATATATATATATATATATATATTGGTTAAGTGTGTCCTATTAACTTAACCTCACCCACTTGTCTAATTAACATGTTATGACAGTTAAGTGTTCTAATTTTACTTAACCTCACCCACTTTCCTAGTTAACATGCTATGACGGTTAAGTGTTCTAAATTTACTTAACCTCAACATCTAGTCTAGTTAGCATGCTAAACGCTTACTCAGCCTTACTCACTTGTCTAGTTAACATGTTATTATGTTTAAGTGTTCCCTTAGTTACTTAACCCTCCACAAATCTTGCCTTGTTAACATGTTAAGTTGGTTAAGTGTCCAAATTAAGTTGACCCCTATCAACTTTGTCTAGTTAATATGTTAAATTAGCTAAGCGTTTTCTCGATTACTTAACCCCACCCTTCTTGTCTTTGTTAACATGTTATTACGCTTAAGTGTTTCCCTAATTACTTAACCTCGCCATTTCTGGCTTGATTTATTCATGAGCCTTAATTAATTAATTAAAGCACCAACCACTCACATTAGGCAGATATTGTGCAAGTTACTGGATGAGCCGGTCGGTTCCGGGCAGGTTTACACACAACTCAGTCTAACCTCGGGTGTTTCTGGGCTTGATGCACTAACCACCTACATTAGACAGGTATTGTTGTGGTCACTAGATGTGCCGGTCGGTTCCGGGAAGTTTTACACCACAACTCAGTCTAACCTTGGGTTAGGCATATTCGTCTTTTACTAAATTAACATATTTACTATTTATGTAAATTTTTCCGTAAACCAATTTAGCCTAGATCATATTCAACTGTCATGCAAATTAACATACTTATATTCTATGCCAAAAATTGATTTACCAATCTATTAACCAAACTTGCAGTTCATACCAATTTATATTTAATATTCCCCTTTTTCAATTCATGCCCAATCTAGATTAATATTCCAATTTACGGTTCATGTCAAAACCAGATTTATTATTCAAGTTTACCATTTATGTCCAAAACTTGGTTTACATGCCAATTACACACTTTGTGGCCAATTAAATTTATCAATTTATGCCCAAGTATAATATGCATATAAATCATTCACTATTACAACAAATTTAGATTATGCCAACATATTTATTATGCCAAATTAACTTAATTAAGCTACGCCCAATCCCCGCATCATAATCGTACATATAACATGATTTCACAAGTTTTGTATGTACTCATGAAATGGCACTAATCAAAAGGAATAGGAGATAAGCACAAGAATTGATATAAAAGATTAGGCATGCAAAAATAATGGCTCCAACAGGTTCGATGTACGTAATAGTGAATAGGAATAAATTAGCCAAGTTACACACTAAATATGAGATCCACATAATCAAGGGAATAGGCATAGGTGATTTGGTCCAACATAATGCCGGTTCAAGGTACAACATGGTCGGTTAATTGTAGCAATGGGAATACTCATAAGACACTAACTATAATAGTCATAGGAAATTAACCACAATAGTCATGGGCGGTTAATCACAATAATTTCTTAACCAATTTCATAGGCAATAGTCCCATAGTTACGATTCATAGTCATAGGCAATAATTTCATAGGTGACAATACATGGCCATAGTCTTAGACAAAGGTCTTATAGTCATAGTCATAGTCATGGGCAATAGCTTCATAGGCAATAGTTTCATAGTCATAGTCTTAGGCAAAAGTCTCATAGTCATAGTCTTAGGCAAAAGTCTCATAGTCATTGTCTTAGGCAAAAGCCTCATAGTCATAGTCTTAGGCAAAAGTCTCATAGTCATAGTCTTAGGCAAAAGTCTCATAGTCATAGTCGTAAATCAGAACCAAAGGCATAGATAACTTTCGATTTGACATAAGCACGAATCAAAGATAATTAACTTGCAAATTGGTATAATTCTATATTTTGATTCATTACATTCACAATTCCAATTACACATTCAAATCTAAGGAATAACCGAACTTACAGTGATCGGTTTAGAGAAGGCGATTTGCTATGATTCGAGTGACGTTGCTTGAAGCGGAATGCTTATGGTCCAACTTGAAGGTTTAACTTGATTTGAATCTCCAAGTTGAAGAAGAACTACAACTTGTTTTAATGGAGAATAAGATTTATTTTAATGGTGGAGGCTAGAGAGAAACAGCGTGTAGACGCCTAAAAGAATTTGTGTGGAGAAACCTTAGGTCTAGGCATTATTTTATAGGTGTAGAGAGTGTTTTAGAGCCCTTAAATCATCATAGAAGCCACCAGGTCCGTCCAACACATCAAAAATCGTCATCAGACCAATCAGGAGTTACCACGTAGCCCTAATGACACAACACAAGCCAAAAATTCATTGCAGATCTGGTCTGGCCGAACCAGGGTAGGTCACCCCTTGGTCGACCTGGGTCCTGGGCGGGAAATTTCTCGCTCAGCCCAGCTGTGTGTTTTGAATTTGAACTGAGCTGTTTTTAAATTTGAGCTGAAACTTCCAAAGGCCATAATTTCTTCATACGAAGTCCGATTCACGCAAACTCGGACTCTATCTCAAGCAGAATTCCAAGACGAACGCAATGGCATAACCCGTTTCCCTTAAGTCTTCTTTTAAAAATTAAGTATACTTTGATTTGTTACAATAATGTTTACAGAAAATACGGGGTGTTACATTCTCCCCTCCTTAAAGGATTACGTCCCCGAAATCTTCAAGTTAAGAAGAATGCATCCTAACATCCAACATCCATCTACTCAACCATTCAACCACAAGCATCCATTGTCCCTAAAAGGATTTCTAATGCTTTCATGATTCTATGCATAGTGTGTGTACATGTCCTTATCTAATGTAAAATCAGGAGGTCTACTGATCCAGTTGACCTCCTTAATGCGAATTATATCAGTGCCATGAGTCCATCATGTATGCAATTATCCCTAGTCATGTAAGTACTATATGCGTGCATATTTATTCATCCATATGCAACATCCATATGATAACACATCAAGTTTTAATCAATATACAAATACATATATGCATATGCAAATATGAAAGTGACTGAGCCGATATAGTGCTTAATGTGTGTGTATGCATCCACGAGCAACCACTAGCAACCACTGGCAACCACTTGCAACCATCAATCATAACATGTTTCTATTACATGTTTACATCCAAATGGGTTCCTATCTAAGGATCGAAGATACGACCTAGGGGATATATTTAAAAGATAAACATTACAGAGAAAGTGGAATCAAGGATATACCCTCAAAAAGGGTATGATGCGCGTACTGGTCTTCAGTCTTTTAAGTCGCATCTTCTTGAGCTTCACTCCACTGTACCTTAACTAATTTAACTTCACGATTGCAAAGCTTCTTGGCCTCCATTTCCAAAACCCACTAGTAAAGATAGGACCTCGCTCACTTACTATGCTAGAGAGTATCCAATGTAGTCGAACTATCCTCCTGAGAAAAACATATGTTAATCATGATACCAAGTGTATATACCTAAGATGATTAGAGGTCTCTCCACTACTTAGCTTATCCATCATGCTGCAAATATGCGGGTCTAAATCTAATGGTTACTATGTGCTTATTACCTCTCTTAAGGCCAGTCTAACTTAGGGTGCCAGCCCCAACCATTTATTTCTCACACAAACCATCCTAGTCGAACTCAACATCCCTCAAGTACAAGCCCCAAAGGCCTAAACCAATATCAGACAAGCACCCAAGGGATACCTCCTCCGAATTTGGATGATCTATGTGAGATGATACTAACAAAACAACCAAACAATTGAGCACTTTACCGACTCTGTCTATCCTCGCCAATCTTGCTCCAGAATTATCATTGATCACATAACTGGCTTTGCAGTGTCATCTAGATATATGCGGAAGTCTATCTCGAGTTTTTAGGGGGAAAACCCTACCCTAGTCAAAACATCTTGTGTACCCATGGACTACCCCAACTGATCGTAAATCGTCGATAGATAAGTAAAGTGATTCTAGGTAGCAAAGACAAACTGATCCCTAGGATCGTACGAAATCTCAAGGGTATTCTCGAGGCAAGTAGAAAGTCTAACTACCCTTGTTTCATAATTACTAGCTAACCAATCAATTCCTAGAATCAACCCATAGCCCAAAAACATAAGCATAAATATAGCTATTCTCAAATCCTCACAAGTCAAAGATAAATGGGCCGAACCAACAACTGGATTTGAGACTATAATGGGATCCTCTACTACACAATATCTAGGGTGCAGAGACTCAACTTTGGAAGCAGATATATATATATATACAGATGTAAAGCGCTAAAATCGGAAGGAGTACTTATAGGATAATCAAAAAGGAAAAACTCTTTCAACCGAAATCTTACTGCCTTTCTATCTCTCAGGTATGCTGGCAGTGAGAGCATGCGCTTGCCTTCCGGAAAATCCTGTCCCTTGTTCTTGCCCTTGCCCTTAATTATACGACTCGTTATACCAAAATAAAGATACTTCCTCTTGTTTTAGGTTTTACAATTTTTTCCTCCCCTCCTTTGTGAACCAAGTCCATATCCATGGGTTCTTCATCCTTGTGTTGTGCTCCATAGCCAGACCTCTTTATTCTCAACTTTGTCATCCTTGTGTAACTTGTTGACATGTCTCTCGAAAGCTGCCTCCTTCGCACAGGGAATCCTACAAAGCTCGAAAGGAAATACGGCTACAGATGGAAGTTAGACACTTATTTGCCCTTTGACAAGTGTCGTAGTCTCATCAAGCCTACAGAACCATGCCGCGATGAGGTTACCTCCCAGAAAGCCAGGAGCCCTGGAGACTCAAGAAAGAAGGAAACAAGGATTCAAACAGAGGATCAAAAGATAGTGCGTATGGATTTTGGGGAATATGCCTTTAAAACAAAACTTTTCTTTTGAAAATGCTTCTTTTAAAATCGTTCAAAAATAATTTTTCAAATCTTTTTATCTGATCTGGTCACCTTCGCCTATGGTACCAAGTGAAGCACACCACCTCCGTTAAGGTCACTCACCAAGGGAATGCCTTAACTTCGGTGGAGCATTTTTAGTACAAGATGCAGAAAAATTACAAGATAGACAATTAAAGCAGCGAAAAATAAATAACCTTTATTGATTATAATAGCTTGTACAAAGATTGTTTTACAACACCAATACTTATTACCAGAAAGCATCTGTCTTGTTTAATATATAAGAAGTACAAACTGACAATGATATTCCCCAATAAAGCATGAGCCAGCCATAGCAGTAGAAAATGGAGTTCAAAGCAATGCGCCAAAGAATCTTCAATCTCGGAAAGAGTAACGGCCCCAAAATGAGCTGAGCTTTTCCCTCCCTAACTACCTTGGGGGGGGGGGAACGAAAGAAAAGAGGCGAAAGCAAACTAGGTCAGACATAAAGTCTGGTAAGTCCAGTGATTCTTAGTATTTAAACGAGGAAAAGGGTCATGACATGAATAAACTAAATATAAGACTAAACCATAGTAACAAGATAACATGGGGTAAGCATGGGTATGGAAAGATAAACTGAATGTACTGATCAAATGAATGTACTGATAAACTGAATGCGCTTCTACTCCTTCTCTATTTTGCAACTAGCCTGTTATACTGATTTTTATATCTCTGCACTACCTAATAGTGTCCAAACTAGTAATCCATGATCATATGATAACGTGATCCCAATCTCCGTGTTTGCGGTTGCCTTCTGGTGTACATCTATTATGGGGATTCCATTTATTACCTAGATCTAATCTAGGGTTTACTATCGAGCGCTTCCTAGGTTCAACCAGGGTTTACGCTACCCAAGGCCACTGGGGATTATGCCACATATTGAACGCTTCTCGGATTCAGGGTTTACGCGACCTAGGTCAACTAGGGGTTATGCTACCTACTTTGTATTAATTTTCCATGCGTCTGTGTCAATCGGCCCTCTCTTGCATGTAGATACTCTGCGATGGCCCCGCCATAGGGTGTATCAAGCCTTATGATAGCGACCCGACACGATTCAAGATGCACAGTGTATAACTACTGGTACCCAGTGCCTGCTTTTTCCACTCCGGAGTACATGCACGCCCGTAAACCGTCGGAACCTACACTGACGTACCCCCTGCTGCTATTTTGGCTGCTTGTAATCAGCCCAGTAACCGTGCCCTACCCTGCCTAGCTCTGGGTACCGTGATACATCTATGTGGGTTACTGCTGAAATGGGTCCCCGTTATTAGGGTTTTGTGATGGCCCGCCCCGCACCAACCGACATTTATTCCAAAAGTGCGCTGTACACATGTCCGGTTAGCACAGGACGGGTCGTCAGAAGGAAAGGAAAGAAGAGAAATGAACTAACAAAGAACCTGTAGAATGTCTCACAGCGCATAGAACAAAATATAATAGTAACATACTTGACATAAAACAGGTGAGACAGTGCATAACCTGAATCAACTAACATAACAGCGGAAAATCCAAGTACAGCTTATGATCCAAAGTTAACATTATTACAACTTTTCAAACTTTCTCAAAAAGCAAAGCAAAATAGGGGAGGTACACTACTAAGGCCCAAGTAGCGACCACCAACGACACAGGGAGAATATCTATATATCATACGTGGGAGCCTCCTGCTTGCCTCCGAATCAGCTACTCGTGCACCACCAGCTAACCTGTCTCTAGTCTGCTCGTGTGAGCACCCAGAGTAATAAGAGGAGACATAAAACTCTGGGTCAGACATAAATCCTGGTATGAGCGATAAGCATCTAAACAGAACAATAATAGGTAGACTAAAACATACCTGAACCTGGACCTGCAACCAAAGAGTTAGCACTACATACTGTACAACACTCTAAGGTGCCATTTCAAATGGTGTAAAGATAACGGGGGTGGGGTGTGCATGTCATAGTGATGGCAAACAATCAATCATAACAACCATCCTCACATCTCTCACTCAGTGCATAAAGCATACGATATTCACCACTTCGATCACCCAACATACCTTGTTATGATCACTTTGCCCCATGAAGCCATAAATGGTTTCACTACACTGATACATAGCCACTAATCCTTTGCTATGTCCACTTTGCCCCATGGAGTCGCAATGACCCCACTGCACTGGCTCATAGCCTCACTAATCCTTTACTATGTCCACTCTGCCCCATGGAGTCACAATGACCCCACTGCACTGGCTCATAGTCCTACTACGCATCACTTTGCCCCTCAAGTCATAATGATTCTACTGCACTGGTAACGTAGTCTTGCTACCATCACCTTGCCCCTCGAGTCATAATGACTCTACTGCACTGACATGTAGTCCATCATCCATTTTCAGTGGTGTATCGAAGTTATGAATGTCGACAACTCCTTAGCACACGTCCCGCAGCAAAGCCCAACCATGAAGTGAACTCGCTGGTTCCCCATTGGATTCTGAGCTCTAACTTCCACTTGGACTACCTTTGCATCTCGAGTTATTGGTCATCACTGGATCGGTTTGGATCTCCCCCTAGTCACCAGTTCGGTTCGGATCGGGGTGCTCCTTCTTCACTGGATCGGATCGGGTCATCATCGCCTCAGCGGATCGGATCAAATCTCCATGTTCAGTCGCCATCACCGGTTCAGTTTGGCTTCTTCTAATCAACTCGGGTCGTGTCGTAGTCTCCAAGCCTCGTCATAGTACATCGGTTCGGGTCGGGGTACCATGGCGGATCAGATTGGATGTTGCATGCCACGAGAAGTGCGAATAGATCGAAGAGTGGAGTATGAGAGCGGATCGGGTCCTCCCACCGATCCGATCCAGTTCGGATGTCTTCCTGCATTTTTTTCCAGCAAGCAATTTACGTCACTCGACGGCGTTTTCGACCATTCCAACTATTCTAATCAATCAAAAAGATACCATACAGTCATAGCAACATGTGTAATCAACCACAAACATCAAAACAACAATATGATTGGTTAAAGTGCATCAAACCTAGCCAAAACCCCATATTTCCACTTAAGTATGTTTAGGTGAAATTAATGATATGATTAGCAAAACTTAACCGAATTAACCCAAATTCATATCAGAGGTCTAAAACATCATTTCGAATTTTATAAATATTTTTCCAGAATTTTATCATGTTTAAATTCGCTAATTAACACTAATTACCCTTAATTAGCCATAATTAGTGAGGAACTATGCAAATCACTCACCTTAGCCACAAATAAACTTTAGAACTGAAATAAATCTTTAGTTTGGTGCGAATCCTGATGCTAAACAGCAGCTCTAACGTTAATTTGGTGTAGATCTCCCTTGATTTGATGTTGCTAAGCTTAACCCTTGATTAGAAGATGATTTGAAGGTGATTTAGAGGTTGGAGGCCATTTTTAGAGTTTCTAAGAGGTACGTGGAGGCTAGAAAACAGAAATGGAATGAATCTCTAACTCCTTTCAGCCTCCCCATAACCCTAATCCCGAAATGAGTTATGGGCCCATTCGCTAATCTCCCTTTTGGCCCGGTTAAGCAGTTTTTCACCTTCCAAACCTTATTTCAGCCTTATCTCCCAAACGGTAAGCTTGTTTGGCTATTATGACAACTCTACGGAAAGGTAAACCATCAAACGAATCTAACGAAAGTGGTTTCAGGTCAAAATTCCTTTCCAGACAAAAGTTATGGCCAAAACAAGATCAGCTAGGGGCAAAACAGTCATTTAACGACAAAAATCATGAACATGAGAAATGAGTCAAATGGTTGTTTCCCAAAGTTACATGACCATACAACTTCATATGGGAAAGAAATAAATATTCTACGATCCTCCGATGCGTAGAATGCGGACTGTTACAGGTTTCCTACAGGTTAAGTTTGTGGGCCTATATATATACAATATTACCCACCTACACGTGATGTACTTAACCCTTCCACTGGTTCAAGCATGTTTATTAAATGGTTAAGTTTGTGGGCCTATATTACTAATATTACCCACCAACCCGGTATGTACTTAACCCTCCCACTGATTCAAGTTGATATATATATTCTTAGTTAAGTATTATCCATTCATTCAAGTTAACTTAACCTGCCTAAACATCATGTTATATATATATATATATATATATATATATATATATTGGTTAAGTGTTCCCCTTATGTTACTTAACCCCTATCACATATCATGTTATATTTTTTTTTTGTTAAGTGTTCCCCTTGTGTTACTTAACCCTATCACACATCATGTTATATATATATATATATATATATATATATATATTGGTTAAGTGTGTCCTATTAACTTAACCTCACCCACTTGTCTAATTAACATGTTATGACAGTTAAGTGTTCTAATTTTACTTAACCACACCCACTTGCCTAGTTAACATGTTATGACGGTTAAGTGTTCTAAATTTAGTTAACCTCACTATCTAGTCTAGTTAGCATGTTAAACGCTTACCTAACCTTACCCACTTGTCTAGTTAACATGTTATTATGGTTAAGTGTTCCCTTAGTTACTTAACCCCCCCACAAATCTTGCCTCGTTAACATGTTAAGTTGGTTAAGTGTCCAAATGAACTCGACCCCTATCAACCTTGTCTAGTTAACATGTTGAATTGGCTAAGTGTTTTCTCGATTAATTAACCCCACCCTTCTTGTCTTTGTTAACATGTTATTACGGTTAAGAGTTTCCCTAATTACTTAACCTTGCCATTTCTATCTTTATTTATTCATGAGCCTTATTTAATTAATTAATTAATTAAAGCACCAACCACTCACATTAGATAGATATTGTTGTCGTTACTGGATGCGTCGGTCAGTTCCGGGCAGGTTTACACCACAACTCAGTCTATCCTCGGGTCTTTCTGGGCTTGATGCACTAACCACCCACATTAGACAGGTATTGTTGTGGTCACTGGATGTGCCGGTCGGTTCCGGGCAGTTTTACACCACAACTCAGTCTAACCTCGGGTTAGGCATATTCGTCTTTTACTAAATTTACATGTTTACTATTTATGTAAATTTTTCCATAAACCAATTTAGCCTATATCATATTCAACTGTCATGCAAATTAACATACTTATATTCTATGCCAAAACTTGATTTACCAATCAATTAACCCAACTTGCAGTTTATGCCAATTTAGATTTAATATTTCCCTTTTTCAATTCATGCCCAGTCTAGATTAATATTCCAATTTACGGTTCGTGTCAAAACTAGATTTAATATTCAAGTTTACCGTTTATGTCCAAAACTTGGTTTACACGCCAACAACACACTTTGCGGCCAATTAAATTTATCAATTTATGCTCAAGTCTAATATGCATGTAAATCATTCACTATTATAGCAAATTTAGATTATGCCAACATATTTATTATGCCAAATTAACTTAATTAAGCTATGCCCAATCCCCGCATCATAATCGTACGTATAACATGATTTCACAAGTTTTTTATGTACTCATGAAATGGAACTAATCAAAAGGAACAGGGGATAAGCACAAGAATTGATATAAAGGATTAGGCATGCAAAAATAATGGCTCCAACAGGTTCGATGTACGTAATAGTGAATAGGAATAAACTAGCCAAGTTACACACTAAATATGAGATCCACATAATCAAGGGAATAGGCATAGGTGATTTGGTCCAACATAATGCCAGTTCTAGGTACAACATGATTGGTTAATTGTAACAATGGGAATAGTCATTAGCAACTAACTACAATAGTCATAGGCAATTAACCACAATAGTCATGGGCGACTAATCACAATAATTTCTTAACCAAAGTCATAGGCAATAGTCTCATAGTTATGATTCATAGTCGTAGGCAATAATTTCATAGGCGACAGTTCATGGCCATAGTCTTAGACAAATGTCTCATAGTCATAGTCATAGTCATAGGCAATAGCTTCATAGGCAATAGTCTCATAGTCTTAGGCAAAAGTCTCATAGTCATAGTCTTAGGCAAAAGTCTCATAGTCATAGTTTTAGGCAAAAGTCTCATAGTCATAGTCTTAGGCAAAAGTCTCATAGTCATAGTCATAAATCAGATTCAAAGGCATAGATAACTTTCGATTTGACATAAGCACGAATCAAAGATAGTTACCTTGCAAATTGGTATATTTCTATACTTTGATTCATTACATTCACAATTCCAATTACATGTTCAAATCTAAGGAATAACCGAACTTACAGTGATCGGTTTAGAAAAGGCGATTTGTTATGATTCGAGTGACGTTGCTTGAAGCGGAATGCTTATGGTCCAACTTGAAGCTTTAACTTGATTTGAATCTCCAATTTGAAGAAGACTATAACTTATTTTAATGGAGAATAAGATTTATTTTAATGGTGGAGGCTAGAGAGAAACAGCATGCAGACGCCTAAAAAAGAATTTGTGTGGAGAAATCTAGGCCTTCTTTTATAGGTGTAGAGAGTGTTTTAGAGCCCTTAGATCATCGTAGAAGCCACCAGGTCCGTCCAACACATCAAAAATCATCATCAGACCAATCAGGAGTTACCACGTAGCCCTAATGACACAACACAAGCCAAAAATTCATTGCAGATCTGGTCTGGCCGAACCAAGGTAGGTCGACCCCTAGGTCGACCCCCAGGTCGACCTGGGTACCCTGGTCGACCCCTTGGTCGACCTGGGTCTTGGGAAGGAAATTTCCCGCCCAGCCCGGTTGTGTGTTTTGAATTTGAACTGAGCTGTTTTTAAATTTGAGCTGAAACTTCCAAAGGCCATAACTTCTTCATACGAAGTCCGATTCACGCAAACTCGGACTCTATTTCAAGAAGAATTCTGAGTTGAATGCAATGGCATAACCCGTTTCCCTTAATTCTTCGCTTAAAAATTAAGTATACTTTGATTTGTTGCATTAACGTTTACAGAAAATACGGGGTGTTACAGAGGATCTTAGACAAGAGGTGGAGCAGGAGGAGAAGAAGTCAATGTCATAGGCAGTTATTTTAGGATAGAATTACGAAGAGGAACTCTAATTGGAGGAATCCCAAAGCCATGGAGAAGGGTAGAGGTGCAAGTATCATTCGAGTGACCAGAAAACCAATATTTGGGACAAATTTTAGGACACCTGCACATCAAACCCTTCAACTAGTGAAATGTTGAGCTTATCTGGGAGAGGTGTATTAGGAGAGATTTCAATTAAAGCTTGAGCATACTTCAAACTATTCCTAGCAACTGCATTAATGTCAAAGCAGCGAAGCTTACCAACTTGGCTTGCCAACCAAGTTCAACCAATGAGAGGTTGAAGAATGGAAGGAATATACATTTAGTGGCCCAAATGGTGATTGATAGTATTTTCTCTCTTACCTTTCCAATTTTAACACTCCACAGGGTAATAATGAAAGATTCCCCGTCAAAAACCAAAGGATCCCTCTCAATAACACTTAACTTATCACATTAATTGGACATGGTGACTGCTATTTTTTCAAAATTCAAAATTTAAATTTTGTGTCTATTTGTTTAAATCTTTTTGTGAAGAGACGTGATTGTTTATCTACAATAAATTCCATATAATTTCGATTTTTTTATCACTTTTTATCATCTTCTTCTATTTTATTCTCTCCATTATTACTCTTAAAATTCAAGTTTCTATAATCAATTTCTACCAAAATTCAAACAAAATTAAACCAATCTATTTCTAGTTCGATTCTCTGTCAAAATCTCTCAAGGATTCAAGAGCTATTCAGAATTGTAGGAGTTTCTATAATCAAAGATCACAAGGTCAAAGTTCTATCGAGTCTTTCTTCCAAAACTGATACTTAAAACGTGTGGTTGTAGCCCGTTCAAATAAACTAGGTATGATTGTAGCTTGTAGATCAGTTGGGTATGATTGTAACTTGAAAATAAATCAGGTCTCACCGTACTCAGAAATAGGAAGGGTGGACCTCGTGGCCTGTGAAATCGAGGATTGTTATTTGGATATTATCTGAAAAGAATCCGCATCAACCCAGAGTTGTATAGGACTAGATGTAGTGTAACTACGAACCAATATAAAATCTTGGGGTATTCTTTCTTTTATTGCTTTTACTTATTATTATCTACATTTGTGTTTGAAATCGTGATTGTTTCATATCTATGATTTGCATTTGTTTTTGATATACTCAAAAAGATTTTATAAAATTCATAAATTCCATTAAACACTATTCAATCCCATATAGTGTTAAGTTTGTCTTAAGGTCCGTGATCCACATTTCCTAACACAATATTTTATGCATATTATTCTATTAATTCACATATGTTTAATTCACATTTGCAAAATTATTCTTTGATTCTCTTTTTCATGCACACAAAATAAAAAGGATTAACTGGTCTTCATAACATTTACGGAATCAAACGAGTTTTAGGCGTAAACCACAAATAGGTATAGAAACTATAAAATAAATGAAAAACACAAAAAGAGGGTAGAAGAATGAGATAATATCTTATAGTACTTAAATAAAAAACAATTAGAAAATAACTTTATAGGGAATGACTTATAGAAAATTCTAATTCACCTAAAAATAATATTTTTTTAAGAAAAACTGTAAGAAAATTGTAAAAAAGTCTACTAGTATTAAAATCCCTATTTTATTAACTTATCAAAATCTGAATAATTACATACTCACTCATGGTTCAAAGCGTTCCTCCGTGGCCTTTATTGATCCCTCCTCGAAAAAAGCTGTATAGATTTATGTAAACATAAATTTTTATTTTTATAAATCTTTTTCCCTAAAGAAATTTAGGTTAGGTCCATCTCAAAAAAAAGTACCTAGAGGGGAAGGGATTATGTTATAGAGAATAACTATGTCTATGGGTCTGTTTATAGGTTAGGGATCCAAGACAGTCGGATTTTTAGGTTGAATCTAGGTCAGCCGCGTCACGCGATTAGTAAGAACTTTCCAAGTCAGTACGAATTTAAATTAAAACTAAGCTACATCAACACAAAAAGTCATAAAATAGCTCTCGGTTCGATACATTATTATTTGGCGTAAGTTGAACCTAAACTGTAGGTTGGGTCGAACCAATCCGATGCATGGTTAGACCCTTGGATCGACCTGGCTATGGGTCAGATCGACTTGATCCATACTTTTTTTCTTTTCTCCTTTTGTTCTAAACTCGTATCTGCGATCTCTCTCTCTCATATGAGCTTGGATTTCGATAAGTTATACATGAAAAGGACCCAAAAAATCATAAAGGATGCAACATATAAGGTCACATAGTCAAATTCAGTCATTTGCAAAAAACATCTTTTTAGATTCTTTTTTTAATTTCAAAATTGTACTTATAACCCGTCTCTTTTATAACTTCTTCACATTGGCTCTGGTTTTGTTATTATATTTACATTGATCAGAAAGTTGCCATGGACATAATGGTGCAACTCCCATAGCTAAATTATAATTATTTTATTAATTTTATTATTCTATTTATTAACTCGTTAATTAATTATCGTGTTGTAAAATTTTGGGTTATTACAAATCCTTTCACTAAACCACTAACAAGATGTGCTGGTGACTTTCTCACCTCAAGCGATACCATTCTTAGTTGGAACTTTCTTAAGTAAGCAACACGGTACATTACAAACCCTAAAGTCAGTTAAAACCGATCAACCAAAAAGGCTTCATATGGAGTGTAAATGTTCAACGCAATAAAAAGGAGGATCCACATTCTTCGATGATCCTACTTATGAAGCTTAGCTGACAGTTCCATAATTCCTTCTAGTTTATTAGCATCCATATTCAAACAGTGAATCATTCCTATCCACGACTTCAATTTTTTGGCCTTAAGCATCATCTTGTCATAGTGTTTCTTGTACAAAATATGAAAAGAACCCCACAATCTACAAGGACCTTCCAAACTCGATTTAGGCCAACTATGATCGAAATAACTTAAAGGTAAATTGATGAAGCCTTCACCTCTTTTGCATCTTGACTAAGGCTGTCAATTTCCTACTCGACCCGAAACCCGACCCGAAACCTGCACGGAAATTAGCAGGTTATCCCGACCCATTTAGTTTGGCAGGTCATTTTCGGCTCAACCCGAAGTTGACCCATTTATGAACGGGTGGGTTTAGGGTTAACCAGCTAACTCGATTTTGACCCGGAAACCCGATTATATGTTGCATTTCTTCCATACTCTTAGTCTTTTATGTATGTTGTTAGCGTTCGTCTTTTATATATGCTGTAATTAGTATTCTAATATATTCTTATGTAAGTTGTTACATTTTACTAATTTGTTCGTGTATGCTATTAGTTATGATTTACTTATCAGAAATGTATCTCTTTCATATTGTTAGTCTTTTATGTATGCAGTATGATCATATGTCTTATGTACAGAGAATGATTTTTGGATATGGTGATTTTATTCCTATATATGTGCTGCCTATTGGTGATTTTGTAACTTGTTGCATATTGGTGATTTTAAAACTTGGTGCTTGTTGGTGATTGTATAATAGCATTGCCTGTTAGTGATTTAGTTCTTTTGATGTTTGTGTTAGTGGACAATATTTGTTAATGGGCCAAACGAGTAAACCTTACACGACCCGACATTACCTGTTTATTTAAACGGGTTACACGGGTCAGGTCGGGTTAATCCATTTATAAATGGATTTGGTTAACCTGTTTATAAATGGGTCAGGTTAGAGCTATAAAAAAATGACCCGTTTAATAAACAGGTTGAGCCGACCCATTTATAAATCAACCCGTACCCGAGTTGACCCGACCTGGACCCGACCCGACACAACCCATTAACAACCCAGATCTCGACCATGGAAGATGACATCATCGGTCATCATCCTCTTTTTCTTAGCTAGTGTTGCATCTTCTGCAGCATTGCAATCTTCATACTTGATGTGATTGACAACATGCACATATAGTTTCATAATCTTATAGCATTTTCGAACTGGATTTTTTCTGCTGACGATAGAGTTAGTCATAGTTCCTTTCTGACTTTGCTGAGGGGTAGCTCTAGTTGCTTCAACCTCGGTTGTTGGGCGTAGCGGTGCCTTGCCCCTATAATATAGGCCATTCTCGTATTGCTCCAATCTCTTTTTACAAACTAACCTCTCGATTAGTACATCTCTCTCGAAGGATGATATTCATTAGTAGTATTGTTGTGCATTCCATAAAACAAGCAATACTTTCCACAATACTTCTCCCTCTTTGTTGAATCCCCATGAACAGGCTTTGTTTATTGCATGGTATTTTATGTATCGAAATATACGTTCTCCAACTAGTTGTTACACATAGTGTAAATTGTTGTATCTAAGGAACCTCAATCTTTCTTGACTCCGACCTTTTAATCGTTGCCACCATGTCCGCTACCGTATATTCATTAGATATTCAAATTACTCTTGTTCTAAATATTTACATCAACTTTCCTAGATCTCCCTCAGGATTTCCTTATTGCATCATTGCTTTGTACTCCCTTGTTACTAGGTCCAGCTATTTCTCTCTTACACGTCCTTCTTACCTCCTCTTTTCTTGGGAACTAGACCTTTTTATTGTAAATGTGGTGCCAAAACCACCTTGAAAAATGCTGCCTGTCACCATTTCTACAGAATACAACAATTAAGCCTTCAACGTACTACTTCATATCATAACAGGCCACTACTTAAACCCCTTCTTTGTTTTTTCTTCCTCATCGTCCTCTTAAAAAACACGTTCCCCTTTCTCTGTTTGTGAAAATCACGACATCACCTCAATGCGAAGATCAACCAGAGTGGTAAAGCAATTTCAACAAGCTCAATCATCTCGCAACACAAAAACATGTTCTTCTCAGCAATCACGTAAGTTTTCGATCTCCAAATTAGGTAACTACAAGCCTAGGGTTTTGGTTTTTGATCGATGTCAACTTGAAATCATCGATTGGAGCATCTCTTGATGTCCTTGATTTCGAATTTCTGATTGCCACTATTTTTATTCTTTAGTTTACATAATAAATAGTTCAGCTTTAAGTATTTTTCAATTAAAAAAAATACTTAAAACCAAAATTAATAGAAAATTTGGAAAAAAAATGAAATCCATAGCTCAAATAATGGACATTCTTAGTTGTAGGAAAAAGTGATTGAAACTGATGTTGTATTCATAGTTTATTTATTTTCATTTTATTCTCATTTTAGGAAGAGTGTTTGCAAATATTGAAACATTGTTCATTGCTCATGATTTTAGGAAAAGAGAAAGGGAATTTGAATACATCTTATTGGAGGAAACCTACAATAAAACTTGAAAAGGCTAAGAGAAAATCTATTGTAAAAAAAATTAGGAGGCCACATGAAGATGCAGCAATTGATAGTGACGACATAATGAAGGTTCAAAGTTTCTACGATGATGGATCAAAGAATGATAAGAAGGGAAATGGTTCTAGTGAAGAAGGTTCCGATGATGGTGATTTTGATGATGGATTAAGTTCGAATAACTCAAGGGATGAAGCGATGCCACATAAGAACTTGTCAAATATGAATCCTTCTACTTTAACCATGGCTATTGCTTCCTTGATCTTTAATGCTTCTTGTATATTGAGAAGTTTTGGAACTCATATCGCATGTAGTATTTGGAACAAGGAAGAGGTAGTTCAGAATTTTGAAACTTTATCACTTGTTATGTTAATTATAAATGTGCTATAATTTGTGAAATTTTCTTTATAAGAGAGAGGGACACTCAAATGTGTGGCCCATTACAGAAAACTAAACGAGTGGAAGTTGGATGATTTGCATATTCAAGTTGTTGAAATAGTAAGGAAATCGGGTTTGTACATTTTTGCTAAGAATACATACAAACATGTAGATTATGTTACTATTTCCACTTTTATCAAGAGATGGCATCCAGAGACTAACTCATTTCATATGCCATTTGGAGATTTAACAATTACATTGGATGATGTTGCTCGGATTTTTAATGTTCCAGTTGTTGGGCGTTCTATTTGTACATAAGATGATGAAAGGTATGAAATAGATCTTGTAGTGGAATATCTTGGATTTATAGACGAAGTTTCAAGAAAAAATTACATTACTCAAGCTATGTAAAGCTTAACTTTTTGTTGGATAAAGTCAATGAAATATCCAAGAAAGAAGAAATGAGAGAAAACGATTATGCAATCATTGCTCATGCTTATCTACTCTATTTGTTAGGATGCACTTTGTTTTGTGATAAGTCTGGTACAAAGGTGTTGGTCAACTATTTGAAATGTTTGGCAGATGTTCATTGTTTGAGTGAGCACGCTTGGTGAATGGAGGCATTAGCGTACCTATATCGTCAATTTGGTTTGTCTTCTCAACGTGACGTTAGACAAATGGCTGGTTAGTTGACATTACTAACGATATGTGTTATAATTTTTTTATGCATTTTACATTTTTACTTAACCATTATTATATCTCTATTGAGTTTCTTACAGGATTGGATTTATTACCACTTTCCTATGATTCCAAATGCCATTCCTTACAAAAAAAATATGAGCACACTATGCCTTGACTGTGTAGATGGGAACCTAAGAATCAGTCCAATGATACAACATCTGCTGTAATTCGGCTTAGAGAATAGCTAGATGATTTAAATGTTGAAGATGTAAGTTTTAATTGATCTGGGATATTAATAAAAATTTGATAATATTTAGTATCTTATGTTACACTATAAATACGAAGATATGTTGGGATCCTTATCATAAAATTAGATCTCATTACCCACTACCGGAAGTTGCCTTCTACAATGGTGTTATATTATGTTTTGACATTGTTAAACCTTATTATCCCAATAGAGTTATGTGAAAATTTGGGATTTGTCAATAGACTCCAAAAAATCTTATGGAGCCTAAAAAATGTCGTACAGGATTAACTGCTAATTAGTATCGGGTTGAGTATGATAATGGATTTTGGTGGTCTGAAAACTGACTAGATCATTTGCTTTCTATGAAATCACGATCCCCTATTGTAGTGAAACCTTGGGATTGTACTGCTAAGTACTTAGCATGGTTTTTGATGTTCCATATCCGATTGTTCAAAACCCTGCAATGAGGCGAAGCACTAAGAGAAAAGTTGATGCTAGCAACAAATTGGTAAATTTTTGCACACATGCATATACATACACATACACACACATTTGATTGTAAGTTAATTCTGTTTTGTTCATAAATTGACAGAGATTGGCTGCCAGTAAGGCAATTGACTTGTTGATGAAAACTTTAAATGATCGTCCAAAGAAATTTTGCACAATAAGTCGTGGATGTTCTGGAAGAACCCTTAAATGAACCGGACAAACGAAAGAAACGTAGAAATGGGAATAATGATCCGAGAAGATAAAGATTACCATGAAGTTAGATTGTATTTTGTCAACCTGTATCTATTATCTTAAACGTGTATGGAATTTTATCACATATTTTATGGTATGCAAAACATTAGTCTATTCTTTAGGATAGATGAAACATTGTGTTATTTTGCATAGTGTATGAAATGCTATGCTATTTTTTTATTGAAATTTATTTGTTATCGATCACTATATTTTTTTTTACGTTGTGTATATTGCTTTCATGTTTGTTTATTAATTTTTTCAGACTAGATCACTGTATATTTTTTTATTTAGCTGACCACTGTATATGTTTTGTTATTGCAATTGACTTGTTGATCACAGTATATGTATTTTTTAGTTGAAGTTTTTTTAGTTAAAGCCTATTTTGACATTCTTTGGTTGTAACTTTCTATTTACACTAGACTACAAAAATCTTTCATCACTAGTTTTGGCATACTCAAAAGCCGACAGATCACGTTTTGTAGAATATATTTGTTTTTTTGTTTTGCAGTTACCTTACTTTTGCTACTGCTCGGTCTTCCATTGTGCTTCCCTAATGTAGGATCCAATAGAGAAGTTGTAGATGGCAATGCAATCTACTTTAACTGGAGTAACAAGACCTTTTTTCCTACATTATTGACATTGTCAAATAATTTTTTGAAGTACTGAAATTCAAGTGTATGAAGAAACTCCATTGATTCTTCAATTGTGTAATATAATTCAATTTTCTCCAATGTTCATCTATTATTTCCAAAGGAATAGCGCATCCATCAATATAACATCGATATAACTCATGAGCGCAAGGAAGACTGTATATTACTCGGTTCAAATGATCAAATGCCGAATCGTCAATCACAATTGCTTTCATGTTCGCAAATTCTTTGATAATCAAATCCATTGCAAAAAAGAAGTGCTACCTCGAAATTCTCTAAATAAGGGAATTTGGTGTGTTTTTCGAACTGCTCCTATGCTTCTTTCAAATGAAGCTTTTATTTCGGTATGTTGTAAACACAAGATATTATCTATTTTACTCCAAACTACAGCAAATGCGGCTTTTGATGTTCCAAGATGTTTTTTCAGCTGTGTGCGTGAAGATTCCGCTCTAGTTGTTATTCTATTGTCACGATGTTTGATTCTATTTGTCCATGCACATGCAACATACTCCTTATACGGTAAACAATTCTCTTCAAGATACTTAAGACTTCGTGGGTAATTTATCCAATCGTTTTTAAGATCCTTAACAGGCTCCCAAAATTGATGTCCATACGGTGCATGAATTACCTTTTTCTAACTTTGCAAAAACATTTCAAGTACTACAACGGTTTGAAACTCCGGTTTACAATTAGCAATCACATTTTTCCTAATATGCCAAAGACACATCATCAATCTCGCATTCAGAAAATCCTTTTTAATTCCAATTATCAATGCCCATTACCTATTTGTAACTATTACTTCTAGCAATCTATCGAGTAGGGCAAAATGTTGTAGTATTCTAAGCACCCGTTCATAACTGTCTTCCTTTTCAACTGCTAAAAAAGCATGTGCAATGCTAAAAGTTTTACCAGTAGATGTCATTCCAACCATTTCAAATAAAGGCATATTATATTAATTTGTTTTATATGTGTAATTAAGAAGTAAAATAGATGGAAAACACTTGCACAAAACAGATGATTCTTAATGAGACCACATCAACTCTGTCAAATGATCAGTTAATGATTCAGATTCATAAAAGTAAACATAAGATTCTCTACCAACAATTTCATTAGTTGTTGCATAGCAGATCTGCATTCCATAGCTGAAAGTTGCATTTTGTATTTCATATTATAAATAGTTTTCAGTGTCGATGTATTATTCAGAAATGTTTTCGTTATAGTTGTCATAATTTCTCTTGGTTGTACACCAGCAACGGTCATATCTGCTAATACTTTTCTCTCCTCATCTACCAATCATGCGCATAAGGGCGTCCCTCCAATGAATTAGGTAGATCATGATTGTGTGTACCATTATATACATCAACTTTCCAATTATCATCACTTGTGTAGATGCCTTTTATTAAGAACAGTCAATTGCACTTTCTTGTTGCGCTAGCTCTATTATGTTTAACATTGATGTCAATTTCGGCTTTCTTTGAAATATGACTTCGGTATATTCCTCCGCTTTTGCAACCCAATTGAAGTCTAGGTTTCTTCAATGGACCCAATTTATTGGAATTGACAATAACATTGACAGTATTCAAATTTTTTGCTTCACTTTTGCACCAATACACCAATGCATTTCGAGAATTAAAGACCAAAATTTACAACAAAAAACAAGTATTTACTACAAATAATTTGCTGCATATGAGACGTAATATTTTGTATCAAAAAACATACTTGATCGGTTTTAAATTTTTTCCATCACATCAACTTGAGCTATTTCAAAGTTAGTAGACTGAACACCTTCAACTGTTGACTCATTATCATGCACCCTTGTTTTCTCGTTGGTCATGTAAAAAACCTAGCAACCAATTCAATCCATAAACATAAATTATCAGTTTTGTTTGTTTATGTAAAATTAAACCAACAACAAGAAAAAAAGAAAATTATTCTTACATCATACGGTTCAATCTCTACGTCATCAATTTTTACATTGTCGATTTTTTTATATCTAACGAATTCATTAACAAAGTCCTAAAAAATAATTTTTTGTCCATTAATTTCTACAAAAGAATGGTACAAGATGATAACATAACTACGAATTCATACCACATAAATATCATTGGAGTTTTCTTCTTTGTTACCACCATTTGAATTCAGAAAAAACATTTTCTCCTATCATTCCATTGAGAAAATTAGGGTGTTTTCTCTTTTTATTTTTAGTTTTCGATACAAAAATATAGGAACTATGCACACATATCGTGGAAAATGATCATTTTACAAAACGAAGTTAACACAAAAAACGAAAAATAAATTTTTATCATTTTCCATATTTTAAGAAACAACAAAACAATGACATCAAATTCATCCATTAACCATCCTACGGCACATTCATCTTCCACTTCGTCTTTAGTCCGTCACCCTTTAAATTTACGCATATTTCGAAATTAACATTGAAAACTCAAAACACAAAATAAACCAAATGCTACCTTAGTATTAACGGACAACTTTTGATTGATAACACAAATAGCTTTGAATGCCCACAAAATTATAGAAAATAGAAATATATCACCTCATTTTCTTTCATATGTAGTTGGCTATTCTCTAAACCACCTTTTTCCTTGGACGTCACTGATTAGCAACCAAAGTTATAAAGGGATCTTCTGATAATGAGAGTTTAAACCATGAAGGCTTTAGGTTTAGGGTTTAGGATTAAAATTGAGAGAGAATAAGAAAGTGAGATATTAGGGTTTTGGAAATTACTTGATGGAAAAGAAAGTGGGTTTTGAGAAGAGGAGAGAACGTGGTTTAGGATTTTACTCTTTTTTTCAAACTGAAGTGAACAGTAAGAAACTAATTTGCTCGGTACAAAACAATCGAGTGGAGATTTAGGTGTGGTATTAAGAAGCATGCTGATTAATTAGACCTAATTAAATATTTTACTGGTAATAGGCAGCATTTTTCAGGGTGCTTTTGGCACCACACTATTGTAAATTAGTCCATTGTAGATGAAATCTTTCTAGCCAACCAGTCATCGAATTTAGAGTTGTTGACCCCCGGTAGATGCCATCAAAATAACTTTGGCACTAAGTTTGCAGACTTCGACGACAACAACCTTGAATCATTCTAAGTAGTCCTCAAGTGACTTTCCAAGTAATTGATGCAAACTGGATAGTGTCATGACACTCTTTGAGTGTGGCGCATGGATATGAAACGGGTTCAGAAAGTATATATACTACCAGAAATCATCAGCATTTAATTTCGTCTATTGCATGAGCTAAATGCACGTGCACTACTGGAAAGTATCAGATTTGTTATGGATGCTTACGACGGCTAGTGACGTCTAAAAAAGCGTCGTCACTAGCCATTGCTAACTATCATCCAAAAAGAATAAACTCGCGAGCCTACAGGAAAATTTCCCATTTCCTTCCTGGCCATCGAAATTACAAAAAGAAAAAAAAACTATTTCTCCCCATCGTCTGCCGCCGTCGTCCGTCTCCGATCAACGTCGTCGCCTGCCGTCCCGACCCGCCTATCCCCTCTAAACAAGTAATTGCTGCTTACTCTCTAAGGAATAAATTCTAACCTATTTTCATCAATTAATTAGTTAATAATGATTTAAATGTATATGTTATGTGATCACACAATGATTGTTGAATTAATGTAGTTTATTTAGTAATGATTGAAAACCTAAATTGTGGATTTAGTTGTTTATCAGTGAATATTGTATGTTAGTTGATTTTGTGCATATGTATGTGTTAATGAACCGTTATTTTATAGATAATAATCAATTATTGATATTGAAATTATAATATAGGTAAGTAGATTTTAAATTTAAATGCTAGTTAGGTGATTATCGATTAGAAGTCAATTAATAAATTTTGAGAATGTAGCTGATTTTTGTAGAATAATAACAACTAGCTAGTGATATATTATTTGAATTGTAGTTGACTTTGATTATTACTGTAATTATGTTTCGTAATGAGTAATGATTCATTTGCTTTTGGGATTAGTGGTGTTGGGAATTTTAAATAGTTGGGGTAAAACTATTTAAAATACGATGTTGTATATAGTTATGGAATTGTTGTATGCGGGTCTAGTAATCGTATTAAAGGAGTTGTTGGTATATACGTTGTTGGATAAAATTGTTGTTAATTGTTCAAGCCAAGTTAGTAGAGGGGTAATGCATAAACGTTACTCCGGTGCTTCAAAACGGCGTCGTTGTAATAACAATTTTTTCGAAAATAGTTTGGTGCTAATGTGAAATTCTAAGTAAAATCAGAAGAATACGCACCGTTATTTTTACATTATTAATTAAATAAATTATAAATTGAAGATAATTAAAACGAACTTGTCGCACAGTGGTAGTTCGTAATTTTACGGTTTGAACTTTGAATGGGTATATCTGATAAAATATAGATCGAAGTTCTCCAAAACAAGATTCTTCTAAATCTGCTGAATTTAGGAATTATTAGAGAAACAAAGTAGAAAATATAGGAATAACGAATTATTTTAAGAAAATGAAATAGGAATTGTTAGAAAAATATATTTTAAAGTTAACAACTTATACCGTGATAAGCTTATGTTGTGTTGTGCTAGTTTATATCGTATTGACAATTAAATCACTATTAATGTCTACGTTATAAATTTAATAAAACTTAAATTGAATATAATTAAAATGAACAAAATGCGTAGCGACAGTTCGTAATTTTACAGTTTGAACGTTGAATGAGTGTATTTGATAAAATATAGGTTTAAAAATCTATGAATCAAGAATCTTATGAATCTGCTGGATTGTAGTTCTATAATGGAAAAGGAAATTTTAGATTTCATGAAGTAGATTTTGAATTATGTCAAATTCAATTTTCTTTAAAAACCGCGGTGCGATAGTTTTAAACTATAACGATTATTAAATAAAACAGAAGGATAAATTTTATGAAAATAAAATAGGAATTTTTAGAAAGATAAGTTTCAAAGTTTATCGTTTAGCTGAGAAGTGATGTACTGTCGAGATATGACAGTGTGGTGCGTAGAAGCTTTAGTCCTAAAAATCTTTATATTAATATATGTATGTGTTATCGAAATCATTATGAGATATATTTTTGAATCAGGAAAAATATTCGACTATTACATTGACCGTAGTTGGATGTATGAAGTTAGAATTGGAATGAAAGGCTCAGTGAAAGAACATTTCTACAATGGTGTAAATGAATTTGTTAGATTTGCAGTATCTAATAATTGAAATTACGACGATCTTCATTGTCCGTGTAGTAAGTGAAAACCGATGAGGTTTTGGAAACTATGCATTATTAAAGTACATTTGTATAAATTAGGTTTTGTGCCAAATTATTATTTATGGGATCGTCATGAAGAACTTGTTGCATGTATAGTACATCCTGTAGCGTATGAGGTCGAATTTGTTATGACGAATCCAATAGAAGATATGGTGGAAGGTGGAGCACAGTGAATGCTCCCTACCGGTCAAGTTGACGATGATGACGTCAATATTGAAGAAGAATTAAACATGGAAGCCAAAAATATATATAATCTATTGGCTTCAGTTAAACGGCAATTGTGGAATGGTTGTGAATGCGGAACTGAATTATCAATAACCACTGAGTACATTACCATGAAATCAAAATTTAACTTATAGAAGTTGCACTTACAATGGTTATACAAGCTGCAAAAAGACATATGTCACCTGATTATCTGATGTGCGATAGTCATTACAAAGTGAAAACACTAATGTCGGCTTTCAGTTTGCCATACCAAAAAATAGATACTTGTATTAAAGGTTGCATGTTGTATTGGAAATATGATACCAATCTTAGAAACTATAGAAAAATGTGGTGGGGAAAGGTATAAACCTAGAAAAAAGAAAGGTAAGGAAGTTCTGTATACGAGAATGCATTATTTACCAATCATCCCTAGACTACAATGGTTATATGCATCCTCAGTCACTGCATGTCATATTCGATGACATGGTGTGAGAACACCTAAAGATGGAACCTTGACCCATCCATCGGATGGAGAAGCGTGGAAACATTTTGATATGACGTATCCTACATTTGCCGCAGAGATACATAACATCAGACTTGGCTTATATACAAATGGGTTTTCACCATTTTCTCAACTTGTTAGTAAATATTCATCTTGGCCTATTATCGTTACTCCTTATAGTTTACCTCCGTGGATGTGTATGAAAACTCCAAATATGTTTCTCACTATTTCCGTTCCTGGTCTTAATGATCCAAAAATAGGCATCAATGTTTATCTACATCCATTAATAGAAGAGTTGAAAACACTATGGGATGAAGGAATTGTAACAAAAGACATTTCAAAAAAAAAAAAGGATTTCGTTTGTTATCTTCTTTGTTATGGACGATTAGTGATTTTCCTGTATATGGGATGCTTTTAGGTTGGAGTACGGCCGGTCGTCTATCTTGTCCTTTATGCAGGGAAGAAACACTAGCATTTTTCTAATGGTAAGGAAGGAAGCATTCATGGTTTGATTGTCACTGTTGTTTTTTGCATGTCAATCATACATTTAGAAGAGATTAAAAAACTTTAAAGCTAACAATTAAACGACAATGCAAGCACCCAAAATTTGGTCAAGTGAAGAAATATACGATATTGTAAAGGACTATCCTAAGATACATGAGACAGGAGTACAAACAGAAATTCCGAGTAAATCTAACATTCATAATTGGTGTAAACAAAGTAT
The DNA here is from genome assembly GCA_030737875.1 of Allium sativum. Taxonomy (NCBI): domain Eukaryota; kingdom Viridiplantae; phylum Streptophyta; class Magnoliopsida; order Asparagales; family Amaryllidaceae; genus Allium; species Allium sativum. Next base: position 962,922,043 of record CM060918.1, read on the forward strand.
ATTCTGGGAGCTATACCTTATTGGAAAGATCTCCTACTTTGACAAAATATCGACGTTATGCACAATGAAAAAAAATGTATTTGATAACGTGTTTAATACTGTTTTGAATGTCAAAAGAAAAAAAAGGACGTTATATATTCGAGACGTGTCATTAAAGAAGATTGTAAACGTCCAAAACTTCATATGAAGCCCAATGAAAATAAAAAACTCAAAGCATGCTATAAACTAGACAACAAACAAATAAAACTTGTACTGAAATGGGTTAATGAACTGAAATTTCTGGACGGGATTGTTTCTAATCTCCATAGATGTGTTGACTATAAATACAATAAATTGAGTGAGATGAAAAGTCATGATTGTCATATCATTATGGAATATTTATTACCAGTGGTGTTCAAAGAATTGTTGCCTATAAAAGTGCGGGGTTTTATAATAGAGTTAAGTCTATTCTATAAACAGCTGTGTTCAACAACATTAAAAATTAATCATTTTAGTAAACTTGAAGTAGAAATTCCAATATTAATTTTCAAATTGCAGAAAATCTTCCCTCTATGATTTTTTAATGTAATGGAGCATTTACCTATTCATCCTCCATCCGAAGCAATTCTTCGAGGTCCAGTGCAATATGGATGGATGTATCCTTTTGAGAGGTAATATTCGTAAAAATTTATGCTTACATTCAACGTCCAATGCAAATTGATGAGGCAAATTGAATTAATTTTATATTAGGTATTTAAATCATCAGAAGAAAAAATTATGACAAAAAGCACGAGTTGAAGGTTCGATCTGCAAATCTTATCTTGAAGAAGTAGCTTCATTCTTTTTTCTCATTTCTTCAGTGATCATGTGAACATATCATTTGTAAGTGGTCCTCGTAATGATGAAACCGTGGAACACATTTTTTGCCTGACAATGTTATCTATTTTTAGACAACATGGACGATCTTCTATGTAGAAATATGGTTAGATGATATACATCACTATGTAGCACCCACATATGTGATATGTTCTTCTAAATTATGCTGAAGTTGCACCATTTGTTAGGTATTAAATTTTTAATTTATTGCATTTGTGTGTACATCAATTGTTAGCTAGTAATAAAATCATTTATATTTGCAGTATTTATGAATCAGAAAATACAAATGGCGATCTCAGTAAAGATTTTGCTAAATGGTTCTCGAAGTACGTTTACGATCCAGTAAACTGCGTCAATGACGACGGTTTGCAACATCTTGCACTTGACCAAAAAAAATGTTAAGACTTATCCAATATTCTTCGTCAATGGATTTAAGTTCAACACCAAAGACCCTGGTACTGACATATTAACATATAATAGTGGTGTATTTGTCAAAAGGAGTGATGATCCAGAAGAGCATATAAAAGACTTTCATGGCGTCATGAGATAAATTTTAGAATTGACATATTATGTAAAACCTGTTGAAAAACTTGTTCTATTCAAGTGCAACTGGTTCAGCAATGTTCCTCATACTGGAAACAACGTGCATAAAGGTTATAAGCTTATAGAAATAAAGCACACATCACATTACTATAAGTATGATCCTTTTGTATTTGTAAAGCAAGCATTACAGGTTTATTTTGCTCTGTATCCATCCTTAAAAAGAGATAAAGCAGATTAGTCTGCTGTAATTAAAACAAAGGCCTGATTTATGTTTGAAGGAATTGCTATTCCAGACAATGCAGTGTATCAAACGAATGCAAATTAATGATGAAACAATAATTGCTAATGATGTTGATTTAGGGTCTTTGAATGATGAAATAAATGTTTTAATAGAAGCATTTGAGAGTAAAGAGGACAACGATATAGAGTATGAAACCGAGACTGAATCAGAAAATGAAGAAGACTAATATTATTTGTATTATTAGTTGTTTATGTTTATTTTGACGTTTAAAGAAGTTATGAGCTATGATGTACAATGATATGTTTTATATGATGTGCTGTGTTGTGAACTTATATGATGTGTTACAATTATCTATACATTTACTTTACCATGAAGGCGATATTGTCGACTATTATCTGGTTCTTCTTCTTTTATGTAAATGGGTCCTATAGTTGCATTTTATAATATATGTTATATGAGTTTATTTGATAATGGATGTGCTTAAGATATATGTGTTATTATTATATGAAATAATATGTTTGTGACAGACATGCCTGCTAGACGCCGACCTATCCACAGTTCAGGGGCAGGTGTGAGAGGTACAACACCAGATTCACGTCCGGTCGTAGAGCTCATACCCACGTCCGCAGGGTAAGTTTTTAATTTCATAAATGTTTAGTATTCAAAACTTATTAAATGCTAATATCGTACTTTCTGCAGGGGGTTTGATATTAATCCTGGAGATGTTGTTTTATCTGTGTCTAGAAACGAATATATCGCTAGGTGGACACAAGCGTGGGCCCACTGAGACGATATTCCTCTACAGATTAGGAATGTCATCCTCGTGGAGGTTCTTGTAAGTATAAATATATTTCTCATTTACAAAACTATATAAAATATGTAATACAATTTGTTTGTTAATTTATAGGTTGCTATACAGGTCTGGGACGAAGATGTGGATGTTTTCCTCACCGTATGGAACCAGAAGATGAGGAAAAATTATTCAAGCAACATATACAAGGCAAAAGCAGTGGGGAAGAGGCCTACATGGATGAGCAAGGAGGTCGGCTATGGAAGCAACAAGGGTAAGTTAATTAAGCTTATTTTTATTTTCTATTTTGTACGTGAATCATTTAATCGTATAATTAAATATACAGGAGCTTTCAGAGCAAAACCAAGCAAACGGGCTCAAAAAACCTACTTTGCATCGGGTGGGTCTAAGTCCTTCTCCCAGCATCATCATGAATTGGTACGAATGATAAATCACATTTACATATATTTCTAAACTTTTTTTGATCGTGTTGATAAATTCCAAATATATATTGTATCATTTCAGATGTTGGCTCTCTATCGGGAGCCTATACTTGCTGAGGTGTTTACACAGACTCACGTTGTCGAGCGGACCAATAGGAAGGGTAACACCTCATATATCTGGACAGATGCTAAGTCCCATCATGTGATGGTTAGCATTCATAATAATTTGTAGTTCACACTATTAATTTGAAATTGAATATTTAATGTATTCCATAATTATCCGCTATCGCAGGACGAATACACGACGACGTTAAATGCTCGAGAGGCGCAGTTAAGTCAAGAGCCGGATGTGGAGGAGTGCAATCGTATTGGAATACCGTCATCGACCCGCCTACCAGGAGTAGACACTACGGTTTTAGAAACATAGAGGTAAAGCGTTTTATTAAATGATTTAAACATATCCAAGTTCTATCAAAGGTTTAAAGTGTTGACATATTTAAATATATTCAGATATTATTATATATACTCAAATCCATACGGGCATGTTTAATTTTTATCAAACTAATTCATGTCCTTAGGTACTCAATCCACGTAAACAAATATCACTCTCTATGAAATATTAATTTATCTCGTACTGGCATGAATAATTACTTTAGATTTATGACATACCATTGAACTACACTATTATTAAGCCATCACGTATTTTATACCTAAGTTAATCCATATAATATAAAAATTAATGAACTACAATACATTTATTAAGTCACGCTTATAATATAATAGTTATAGATAGCGGGGACTCGGGCCTCCTATACGAGGCGTCAGGGGGAGGAGATCACCGTGCTTCGACGACAAGTTGCAGTTCTGAAGGATTTCCAAAAGAACAAGCCAAGACTGTGACACCCCACGTCCGTTAATGTCAGAATGCATTAAGTTTTGTGAAGCGTTATAGGTAAACAGAAACAAAAACATTACAAGACAGATTAAAATAGCAACGAAATTAAAAACTTTTATTAATCATAAAGTATCGTAGTTCAAAACATGGTTACGTCATATGTCTGAAAAACATAAAATCCAGTACATCATTAAAATTTCTGTCTTGTACTTAAAACATCAGAGTACAGTAAATAAATAAGCATAATCCCTAAAACATAGCCATAGTGGAAGAGATAAGAACTCGAGCAATACATTTATGCAGTTCCAAGCAAGATGAAAGCAGAACCCTGATCAAGCTTGAGTATTCCTACCTTGAGAATCTGGGGGGAGAAACGGAAGAGAAAGAAGAGGAAACAAAATAGGTCAGACATAAAGTCTGACGAGTCTAGTAACTTTTAGCATATAAATAAGTAAAAGTAACATGATAGGCATATCAAGTGGATAAGAGAGATAACATCATAAAAGGCAAGTATAACAAGGTAAACTAGACAAACATGATAGAGTATATTACACTTGTCTAATGATTCCTCTGCACCAATACTAGCATCGTGTTAACAAGATGATACCCAACAAGTATAAGTTGGTAGACTTAGGTGTACTTCCAATGAGAGGTTCTTACGCCATATAATCAACAGGCAGCCCAACATACCGAAGTTACCCCTAAGGGTAATAACGGGCTCCCCAACATACCAGAGTCTAGATGTACCCTAATTACTGCCCTATTCGATTGGCTTCCTACTCCGTAGATACCCTGTGTTGGCCCCATAGTAGGGTGTATCACTCCCTAAAGTGACAACCCTTTGTTCTTAGGATGTACACAACCATATCTACAAGTTTCATGGCGTCCAAACCTCCTCTGCCCAACCCATGCATGCACATGACCCCGTCGGAATGTGCCGCCCACATCGTCCCCCGCGTTTGGATCTCTTACAATCAACCCAGTAAGCATGTCCCGACTCCGACCTAGTTTGGAGTACTCGCTTGATACCTATATATGGGTTACTGGCTGAAATGGGTCCTACACACAAGATGATACAAGCTTCCCCCTACGCTTGCATCCCCACTAGGTTTTCCACAGGTTTTGCCATACTAGAGTAAAAGATTGCATAACCCCACAGGTTAAGTTTGTGGGCCTGTATATGTAAATATTACCCATCCACCCAAGACTTACTTAACCCACCCACTGTTTTAAAGAAGTTTACTTAACCCCTACTCAAGTTATATGTTCATACAATCCCAATGGATTCAACTAGGTTAAGTATTCCAATTCACTACCATACTCATTTATGGTTATAATGTGCTAGACGTCCCACATTATGCCTACCACTAGTGGATGCTGGATATGCCGGTCTGTTCCGGGCAGACTTCTTCCACAAGTCAGACTTAACTTCGTGTCCTAGCACGTCTCGTGTTTAAACCCTTAGACCCCTCACATTAGATTCACCACTTGTGGTCGCTGGATATGCCAATCGGTTCTGGGCAGACTTCCACCACAAGTGTAATCTAACCTTGTGTCTAAGCACGATTACAGTTTCTAATTGTAATTCTAGGCATTTGCATTATTAACCAATTATTACTGTGTCGTTATAGGTTTTCATGCCCCTTTCCCAAGTTATGTTCATAACGAATCATGTACCCCAAATTAAAGTCTTTAATTACAAGTTGATTTCTGTCCCAAATTCATGTTCATATATTTCATTCAAGTTATGCCCAAATTTCCAATTACAAGTTATGTCCTAATTTTACAGTTTTCCTCTCGTTCCTAATTTAATGCTTTCGCATATTTTAGTGGCATGCCTAGGCTCGAAGGTAGCCTGGCTATAGTAATAAAAGGGAAAAGATGATGGAAAGAGGACAGAAATGAACATACTAACAAGTTTGACATATAATGGAAAAAGTAGGCATAAACATATAGTGGCATAATGACAAGATATGCATATACGAACAGATCTGATGAATATATGGCAATAGAACTGATTCAAACACTATAGGGACATCATAACAGGCATGATGAGATATAAACAATGAATTATATATCCAACTAATAACATATCTGATTTAGCCATAAACATAATAGGAACATGCATCAGGTGATCTAAATAGTGAATTAGATCTACAAACAATGGCAGATCTGACATGATAAATGAGTATATGTTCAGATCTAGTTCATAGTCATGTTAGAATAACTTAGATAAATAGGTTTTAGCAGATCTGATATGATTCAAATAGTCTCAGGCATAGATCCAGGTCATAGTCATGTCAAGATTTACTTTTAAATATTAAGATATAAAATTAACATAGACTCACCGTGTTTGGATCTAGAAATGTAAAGAAGGAACTGAAGGTGTTGAATCACAAATCTCTAAAATTGAATGATTTGATTGCTGAAGAAAAGACTTGATTTAATTTGGGTAGAGGCAGCATTTAGTTCTCCATTATTTTTGGTGTGAAGAAATAAGAAAAATGAGGCCATATATATAGCTGAGACAATACCCTAATCTACTCAGATCTGCCGCAGGGGGGTTGACCCCCCTTATGGGGTCGACACTCCTTCATGGGGTCGACCCAGGGGTCGACACCTCTGGACGGGAATTTTCCCGCTCCCTCCAAAACCTCGATTTTGAACTGTTTTGAATTTTTTTGACATAATTTATTCATATATATTCTCCTTGTGCATATACAAACTTCAAACCTTAATATTTGGTGACGGCTGTTAGCGATAGCCATCGACGGTTATTTATTGTCACTAACTGGACCGTTTCTTGTAGTGGTACCACCCATTCGTCATTTAATGCACCATAGGGTCGATCTTCCTGGAATAAGCTGGCATTGTGGGCATATTGAATTTGAATTTAAATGGATATTCCTCATTTTGTATATTATTGTGAATGACGTATGATGTCAGATAACTTCCCTGTCTTCATTGGAGTAGCCCTGACTATCCCTCAAGATTTAGTTAACCATATCCAATAAGTCTGATATCTAAATGTTCACTGCTTATTGGCGGTAGGGTTTCACCTTACTTCTGTGTCTCTTGAGTTCTCGTCGCTTTAAGAGAACTTCTTGAGCATCATTCGGGAAGATTGTCCCTGGTTCCTAGCATTCGGATCCATCACAAGATGGGTAGGACGCAAGGTAGCAGCATGTGATGGACCCATATCTCTTTGGATTGATCGAAAGTATTGCCTCTTTTGACCCGGTTCAGTTTAACTTCCCTGACCTGGTTTAACACCCATCTAAAGGCTCTGGTTAGCTAAAGGTTGGTCGGCTTGTACAACGTTGCCAGCTTCGTTTCTCACAGTCCTCCTATATTGGCTTATGTAGCCTTAATCTGACAATGAGGAGCATTCAGGTTCGTATCAGCATGGAGACAGAGAGTTTCTTCTTCTGTAAATGAGTTTAGCATTCTTTTATTTTTTTCAATTTTTAAGTCAGACATTGTCTCTGATTTACTGGTTCAAAATCATTTGAGTCTCTTCAAGCTTTATCATCAAATTTATTAGATCTACGTGGGTTAGCAGATCTGATTTGGTATTTACTATGGTAATAGTGTTCTGATTCCCCTGTTGAACGTTGACATCCTCTTGAGTGTTAACATGCAGTGGTAGGTTCTTTCTTTGTAACCATTACTGATGTTTCTTTTTCTGGATTTTCTCACAAATTTAAGAAGAAACTAGGAATTTGAAGGCAGAAATTTGGATCTTCTCTCACACAAATGTAGGGTCAACTAGTAGATGAAGAGATCCAGAAGCAACAAAGAATCAACACTCAATGAATGCACTAACATGTTTGCCCTCAAAAGTGGCATAAACCCCCAAATGGATATTTTTAGAGGACGAAATGAAGAAAAATAAGTTGAAATAGAGGAAACTCATCTTAAAATAGTAAGAAAATCAGATAGATATTTGCAGTAGCTTGATGTTAAATAACATGTCTCCACTTTGAGGATATAATCACTTCACTGCTGGAACTGATGATATTTCAGATTATTGAATATCCAAAGTACACTTAGAGCTAGAGAAAGAAATGAGCTAAAAGATAGGTAACAAATGCATGAAGAACAATCAAAATTTCTCCACTGTTTGTGTTATGTAACAACGGTCGGAATAAAAACCCCTTCCTTGCACGCATATGAGCTGGCACATAACTCCCATATAACAAAAGGAATCCCTGTTGTTACGTGCCTACCAGCTCATATTTGTACTCTACTCCTTCAGTTTATTCCGTGATGTGGGACTATTGTATATGAACCATCATTCCTTCTTAATAACATGCGAGGCAATCCTAGCAGTCTTCCCCTTGACTCGCATCCTACGAGTATCTTTTGAGAGCACTGCCTTGCCTGCATGGCCCAATCTGTAACCTTCGGCTCTGATACCACTGTTATTTAATGACGGTCGGAACAAATCCCCACTTCCTGACATGCATATGATCTGGCACACAACTCCCATATAACAAAAGGAATCCCAGATGTTACGTTCCTACCAACTCATATTTGTACTCAAATCCTTCAAATTATTCCATGATGTAGGACTATTGTATCCAAACCATCATTCCTCCTTAAGAACATGCGAGCCAATCCTAACTGTCTCCCCTTGACTCACATCCTACGAGTATCTTTTGAGAGCACTGCCTTGCCCGCATAGCTCAGTCCGTAACCTTCGGCTCCGATTCCACTATTATGTAACGACAGTCAGAACTACAAGCCAATCCTAACTGTCTCCCCTTGACTCACATCCTAACAGTCTCCCCCTTCATTGCACGCATATGAGCTAGCACACAACTCCCATATAACAAAAGTAATCCCTGTTGTTACGTGCCTACCAGCTCATATTTGTACTCTACTTCTTCAATTTATTCCGTGATGTGGGACTATTGTAACCAAACCGTCATTCATCCTTAACAACATGCGAGACAATCCTAACAGTTTGTTGGTCACAATAAACAATAATTGTTATTTTTCTTCTTTTGTTTCTTGCGATTTTCTTAGTGAAAATTTAAAATCGAAAATCGGAAAATCTAAAACAATTATCTTTAGTATTCTCAATATGATAGCAGAAAATTCACCATTGCAATGTCAATACTAGGTAACTGATCATCAATATTGAATTACATCAGTATACTACCCCTTATTATAATTTTTTTTAGTATTATTAACAATAACTGTAACAAAAGAAATAAAACAGTAGCAAAAAATTGATCATATTGACTTTTTTCACAATTTTAATAATCTTAAGCATAAAAATCATCTAAAGGTTTACAAAGTTTTAAGCAAATCTTATAATATAATTTTTGATTATATATTATTTTGACATATTGACTTCAAAATCGAAGATTACAAAAATTATCATTTCATATTGTTCTAAATAATTTACTGTAAGTGTACTAAATTTTCCGTGTTGACTATATTATGTCAAAAAAGTCATATAAGCATAAATAGAATAAATTAACAATAATTTATTTAATATTTTTGTCTCATTATCAAAATTTTATTGTAAGGAAACTTCTAATGGATATACGTATCAGTAAATTACCATTAGCACTCAACAGTTTGCCAATGTATCGGTATACCAACGAACAATTTATCCGTGGTAATGATAAAATATCGGTAACCATTTTTGAATTACCAATAGTATTTGTGTAGTTAAGTTTTTATTATATCGGTTGCTCTTACCATTACATGATTGTTTAATTTACTAATGCCACATGTATAATTTCATTGTTTTACTAGTTAATTGGATATAGGACTGGCATACATATGTACAAAATATTTTTAATTTTCCTTTATTTGTATAGTGATGAGCCATCTTATGAAATATTGTTTTTTTATTTGTATTTTTTATCTTAGGCTTAAAAATAGGCTCAAGCAATATGCTGATCGATATGTAGATCCATGCAATATGATATGTTAAAATTTCTTGATGTTTTTGGAAATTCGATAAAGATGTAGACATTCGTTCCTTTATTTTTCTTATCATCTCTTTATGGTCTTCTTTTACATGCAAATTACGTTTTACAATATCCATATTAAAAACAGTTGGTAATTATTGTAGTGTTTCAAGTTTCATGATATTTGTCCTAATTTTTTTTGTAGAGAAATGTATCTGACATAATTTTTCAGTGAATGTAATTTTTTTTCCTTTTACAACATTGTTAAGAACATATGTAAATAACTATTTCCAACCGAAAATGTTAGCCCGAAAATTAGTTTGGTATGATGTCAGGAAATAGATCCGATGACTGTTGTTTCCCCCAATTTTAAATCCAATAGCTCCCAATGGGTTGCATATCCTGACTTTCCCGATCTCTACTTTTCGGGCTAACATCTCTCATTTCCAACCACATGTAAGTAAAAGTGTAATATAATTTCATTTCTGGAGCACTTTTTACATGTTGGAGTGAAAAGCTGACAATCCATTTCTATGTAATAACATTATATCATTTACAATTTTATAATTGTAGCACTGAAGGGTGTAGTTTGATTAAAGAAATGAATCCAACTTCTTAAACCAGAGAAAATGAAGAAGGGACTACTCACTATTCTAATCTTGCAGCAGTTGATTGTAAATATGACTGTCATGTTCATTCAACGGAGAATTTGAACAGAGAGTTTGAACGGAGAGTCTTAGCAGATAATTGTAGATAGCGGAGAATGCGTTTGGCACGTTAAGCGAACTATTTGAATGGAACATTTAAGCGGATCATTTTATTTTTATGTTGTAATTTAATTAATTTATGATTAACTAGTTTATTATTTGTTTTTAATAAATAATACATATGAATATTTCACACAAATAAACGCGTAAATAAATAAATTGAAAAAAAATATAAGTTACTCCAATTCAGTTCAAACCAACTTCATTACGTAGAGCACTTCGATACGATCAGAATGCAAAAAACTGTATCTCAAACGGATCCCATATGTAGAAGTTATCAATTTTTAAAGTTTACAAAAACTTAAAATACTTAATTAAATTAAATAATTAATGATTTAATTTAATTAAATCAGGTTTTAATTAAGTTAAATCTGATGCATCGGATGCATTGGACGCGTTCGACGCGTCGGGCCCCAACATACGGATTTTGGTTCATTGGGGAAACGAGGCTATTACCCCGTTTAGAAACGGACGCATTTGATGCGTCCTTTTCTGGAGTGCTACGTTAAAGGCTCTGAACATGCCTTAGTATGTTATGAATGTTAAAATGCCTAATTGATTTACAATGAGTAGTCCAAACAGAACCAACCCAAAAAATTTTCAGAACGATTGCAAACAAGTTTTCCCCAACGTATGCACTGGTTCCAAAATCCTATCCTAAAGAGCAGCAAAATTTTAACTTATTAACATACAATAAAATAAATTTCAAAATTCAAAAAGTTCAGTGAGGCATTATTCAACTTTTGGAAATATATATATATATATATATAATCAGCAGGAGAATTGAGATGCACGGAAATTAATAAATTGTGAGAGAAGAATGAATCAAAAAGCAAAGATAAAAAAGGAATAGTATATTAAAGCATTTTCACTATTTCAATTTATTAAACAAATATATTTGTAATCATATGTAAAACAGATAACGAAGACCAAAATCATATATTGAAACCAAATTTATTTGATTTACGAATTACATCAAAAAATTTAAATTTATATAATATCGGAATCAAATCATCTGTACCAAAAATTCTGTATTCCCTGTATCCAACCTATCATGTTTTTCTTATTTTCATTTTTTTGCAATTAAGCCCTTAACAACACGAGAGAGAAAGAAGACTTAATTGAAAAAAAAATCATAGAGTCTTGATTGGTTGGTACAGTGAGATAAGTGAGATAAATGATTTGGGTACAGTGGATTTGCTCTCCATATGATGTTGGTACTCTGAGCATCCTAAGATGGAAACTCTCAAATAAATTATTTATGTTAATATAATATTGGAGTGCTAATAATAATGACGAAGCTCTTCACGTAATAGAGGGAAGTTTTTCATTATAGCTTCAGGTACACATGTGCGCAGTCTATTTGTCTTTGCTTTAAAAAAAGTGTGACGCTAAAGTCACACCGTTTTACTCTTCCTAATACCACGAATAAAAATAATAAGTACAGTAAATTTTATGTACTTCATAATACCACACGCAATTCACACAGTAATCAACCACCGTGCAAAATCGTTTTGCACGGAAAACAACCGTCGATCAATACCATTTTCCATAGTCGTCACTCGTCAAACTACTATTGGTCGGTGGTTGATCGCCGCAAAAAACAGTGTTAGTCGGCGGTTTTCACCACTTAATCCCCCATGTCCCGCCACATGTTTATCTAGTTTAAGTGTTTCTTAGTTCATTAACACCGTACCCTTGTAAAGACCTCCCACATTAGACTGGCACTTGTGGCTGCTGGATTTACCGAGCGGGTCTGGGCAATCTTACACCACAAACGAGCATAACCTCGTGTCTTTACAACTATTACGCATTTAATTCATGCCTTTGACCTCTCACATTAGACTGGCATTTGTGGCTGCTGGATTTGCCGGGAGGGTCCGGGCAGTCTTACACCACAAAAGAGTCTAACCTCGTGTCTTAGGCGGTTTATTATTACACATCTTTATTTAACCCCAAATTGGATTAATATCCCTATTCAAATTTGTAAATAAATTCCAAATATACTTATGTCCATAATTGTCACCTAAATTATATCCGTAAATACCAATTTTCCAATTAATGTCTTAAATTAATTATATGCCTTTTTTAAGGCCATTTATGCCAACTCTAAATATGTGAATATTCAATATTTCCTCCATCGTCCCCACGTTGTTCGTTCGCTTATCATGATATATATATATATATATATATTAGACTAGCAATTAGTCTAATGACGTAAAAGGGAAGAAACATCGCAAATTTGTATATCACACAAATTGGATCTAACTTATAAATAAGGATTACAACATAAACTTGGTATTGTCATGAATCTAAACATAAGCCTAAAGGTGTGAACTTGCATACATGAATATAGTTTTCACCCAAAACTTGCATATACGAATATAGTTTTCACCCAAAACTTGCATATACGAATATAGTTTTCACCCAAAACTTGCATAAGCCATAGTCACAAATTTGCATAAAACTATGTACGTCATAGATCTAAATCTAAAGGGGTAAACTTGCATATAGGTGAATCCAATTTCTACCTAAACTTGTATATAGTCATTTTGTTTGATTCACATGTAAACTTGTATACAATTCATATACAAACTAGCATATAATCTACACCCAAACTTGCATATACAATGATGTCAAACATGAATCAGGTTGAACATAATGATTGGGTATATACGAAGGGATTCACAACAAAAACTATCATTATGAACAACTAGCATACATTCACAAAATATCGCATTTTTCCCAATGTTTTACAAACATAGCCATATAACCCAAATTATAACTCAACCTAATTAACTTGTTAATTATCCTATTAAAGAAATCGAACTCACAACTCAAAGAAGGTCTTGAGTTCTGGGACCTGAGTTCTGAAATTGATTAGCTCGCCTTTAAAGTAGACAAATTTGTTGTTGTAGTTGTTATAGACTTGAGTTGAATTGAGTTGATTAGCTTACTTTTCCTCTAGTTGATGACGGCTATTCTAGGTTGCAAGGTGATAGCATGACGACCATGGTTCTAATTTTGATTAGGTTTTAGGGTTTGAGTCTACATGTGTTTATATAGAATTTAGGATTAATTTAGGTCATCCGATCAACCTAGAATCAATCAAGACCATCCAGTCAAGATAGGGTGACACCTCAGCCCTAATGACTCAACACTGAGTCACAAAATCGTCATCTTTAAGATCTGCCCAGGGGGGGGGGACCTCCAGGTCGACCCCTAGGTCGACCTGTGGGGAGGAGGTCGACACTAGGGTCGACCCCCTAGTCGACTTGGGTCCTGGGCGGGAATTTTCCTGCCCAGCCCGCTTCTGACTTCTGATTTGAAATTTTGAGTCTGTTTTAGAGTTGTTTGAATTTATTTGAATTTTCTAGAAACTTCTGACAGCCATAACTTCTTCATACGAAGTCCAATTTACGTAAACTCGGTCTCTATCTCAACCAGAATTCCGAGACGAGCACAATGGCATAACCCGTTCCCCTTGATTCTCACATTTAAAATTAATTATTGTTTAATTCATTAGTTTATGTTAACAGAAAACACGGGGTGTTACATTCTCCCCTCCTTAAAGGATTTCGACCCCGTAATCTTCCAGTTACGAAGAATACATATCCTACCATCCAATCGTCCGTCTACTCAACCATCAAACACATGCATCCATTGTCCTTAAAAGACTTCTAATGCTATAATGTTCATATGCACAGTGTGTGTACATGTCCGTATCTAATGCAAAATCAGGCGGTCTAATGATTCAGTTGACCTCCTTAATGCAGATTATGATAGTGCCATGTGTCCATTATGTATGCAAAAGATCCCTAATGATACATATTATTTCCACATGCGTGCGCACCCATTCATCCAAATGCAGTATCCATATGATAACACAACCATTATACATCCATAAATCTAAATAAACACACCTTTATATGCAGTATGAAAGTGATTGAGTCGATCTAGTGCCTAATGTGTTTGTACATGCACGCATGAGCAACAACTAGCAAACACTTGCATCCACTAGCATCCATCAATCATAACATTTTTCAAATACATGTTTACATCCATTGGCCTCTACCTAAGGATAAAGAATATGACTGAGGAGATACACTAAAAGGGTAGATAGAAGCTTGAATAAACTTAAGGAAAAAGAGATCAAAGATGTACCCTCAAAAAGAAAAGGGTAGGCTGCACGTATTTTGGCCTCAGTCTCCCAAGCCGCATCTTCCTCGGCGTCGCTCCATTGAACTTTGACAAGCTTAACTTCATGGTTGCATAGCTTTTTGACTTCCATCCCCAAGATACGAGTTAGAACTCTCCTCACATTCGCTTCTCGTTCCACTTCGACTTCCTCTAGTATACTTAGCTCCACAACTTCTGCCGACTCATATAAGCACTTTCATGGCTGAGAGACATGAAAAACATTATGAACTCCAGCCAGTCTTTCAGGTAGCTCTACTCTGTAGGCCATCGTCCCTATCCTTTCGATGATAGGAAATGGTGCTACGAATCATGGTGCCAACTTTCCTACGGACCCAAAGCATATGACATTCCTCAAAGGAGATACTTTAAGGAACACCTTATCCCCAACTTCAAACTCAAGGTCAGTCCTTCTCTTGTCAGCGTAGGATTTCTGTCTATCTTGAGCAGTCTTCATTCTCCTTCGTATCAAATCCACCTTCTCTAAAGTCTCTCTAATCATGTCCGGCCCAAGTATAAGTTTGTCTGGGGACTCCCACCAACAAGTTGGTGATCGACATGACCTTCCATATAAAGGTTCGAAGGGAGCCATGCCCATAGTGGCTTGGTATCTATTATTATAAGAGAATTCCACCAAAGGGAGATGATCCTCCCAAGATCCTCCAAAGTCAAGAATGCACAGTCTCAAAAGATCTTCCAGTACTCTGTTCACCCTTTTTGTCTGGCCATCGGTTTGAGGGTGATAGACTGTGCTTAAACATATCTGTGTGCCTACAGCCTCTTGCAAACTTCTCCAGAACTCGCTTGTAAAGATAGGGTCTCGGTCACTTACTATGCTGGAGGGTATCCCATGGAGTCGAACTATCTCCTTAAGATAAATGGAGGCTAAAGACGAGGCAGTCCTCCTACTCTTGACATGTATAAAATGAGCGCTTTTCGTGAGCCTGTCCACTATTACCCAAATACCGATATTGCCCCTTCTTGACCTAGGCAACCCATCAACAAAGTCCATCGAGATGCTTTCCCATTTCCATTGCGGAACTTCTAGAGGACGAAGCAAACCGCCAGCCTTCTTCTGCTCCACCTTGACTTGCTGGCATATCATGCATTTCGAAACAAATTCGGCTACATCCCTCTTCATGCCATTCCAAAAGAACACTCTTTTGATATCTTTGTACATCTTGTCTCCACCGGGTGTATGGTCATCTTGGAATGGTGTACTTCTTCCAGAACCATCTTCACCAAATCACTTGCTTGCGGGACGCATAGTCTTCCATCCCGTCTCAACCAACCCTTATCATCGATGGAGTACCTATTGAGGTGACTAGAAGTCTCTCCCCTAATCAGCTTATCTATCACATCAACTAGCTGAGGGTCTTCACATTGCGCGGTTCCTATTGAGTCCAACAAAGTAGGCTGCACCTCTAGCTTTGCCATCAATCCAGTTACATAATCAACAGATGGTCTAAAATCAAAATTTTCTATGTACTCCAAACTTTGCCTTTCGACAAAGAGAGGACTTAAGGTCAGCTTCTTTCTACTTAGGGCATTTGCTACTACATTGCCCTTGCCAGGAATATAGGAGATCTCAAAGTCGTATGAGGCGAGAAACTCCGTCCATCTTTGCTGCCTTAGATTGAGGTCTTTCTGCGAGAAAAGGTACTACAACGATTTATGGTCAGCATACAACTCAAATTTCTCACTTAAGAGATAGTGGCGCCAAGATTTGAGAGCAAACACGATGGCTGCTATCTCTAGATCGTGGGTTGGGTAGTTTTTCTCATGCACTTTTAATTGCCTTCCACCATAAGCTACTACCTTCCCCTTTTGCATCAAAACAGCGCCTAGTCCCATACCGCATGCATCTATGTATACCATAAACATCTTGCTCCCATCTGATAATGTCAAAACTGGGGCTGTTGTTAGAGCCCTCTTCAATCGTTGCAAAGCGACTTCGCAATCCAAATCCCAAGTGAAAGTCAGGTTCTTCTTCGTTAACCTTGTAAGTGGAGCTGAGATTTTTGCAAAGTCTTTAATGAACTTGCGATAAAAGTCTGCTAGTCCAAGAAAACTTCGAACTTTGGTTGCATTCTTTGGAACCTTCCAATCCTGGACCGCAACTACTTTTGCGGGGTCTACAGCTAACACTTCTTTAGACACCACATGCCCAAGAAATCTTACTTCTTCCCTCCAGAAGTGGCACTTGGAGAATTTTGCTTTTAACTGATGTGCACGGAGAGTATCCATGACTTCCCTCAAATGCAAAGCATGCTCTTCCTCATGCTTCAAGAAAATCAGAATATCATCTACGAAGACCACCACGAATTTATTGAGAAATTCCCGGAACACTCTATTCATCAAATTGATGAAATAAGCAGGTGTGTTTGTCAAGATGAAAGGCATGACGAGCCATTCGAAGAAACCGTCCGGGGTTCTGAATGCGGTCTTATCAATGCTATCTTCAGCCACTCTCAGCTGATGAAATCCGGTAGCCAGTTCTAATTGGGAGAAAACTGTTGCACCTACAAGCTGATCGAACAAATCGTCTATTCTTGGCAGTGGGTGCCTATTCTTCTTGGTCAGCTTGTTTAGCGCCCTATAATCAACGTGCAGGCGGTGAACCGTCCGCTTTGGTTGCGAACACCACTGGAGCACCCCATTCAGAAATACTTCGCCTTATAAACCCTTTTTCTACAGCTCCTTAACTTGCTTGCTAAGCTCCTTTCTCTCCCTTGGAGCCATATGCCTAACGGGTAAAGCAACGAGTTTTGCGTTATCGACTAGATATATGCGGAAGTCTATCTCCCGCTTCGGAGGCCAGCCCTCTACTTCCCTAAAGGCATCCGTGTATTCACGGACCACTCTAACAGACTGTTAATTCTCAACAGACGCGTCAAGCGATTCTAAATAACTTAGCATACCAGAATTCATGGGATTACAAGAGATTTCGAGAGTGTTGCCCAAGCAAGTCATAAGCCTAACCTCTCTCTCTTTTCACAATCTAGGATGACTCCATTATTGGATAACCAATCCATGCCCAAAATTAACCATAGCCCGTGAAGCCCAAAACATAAGCATCACATCTAAACCCAACGCTAAGTATAGAAATTTCCAAATCCAAACAAATCATCGACAAATAAGCTAGCCCCCAATTGGATTTGAAACAACTAAGGGATCCTCTACTATACCGGTGTTAAGGTGTAGTGACTCAACTAAAGCAGAAGATATAAAAGAGTGCGATGCGCCAGAATCTAAAAGTGTGCGAACAGGATGATTAAAAAGATAAAATAAACTTTCAACGGAAATCGTTCTACCTCGTTCTTGAAGCGGTAGGGCCACGAGAGCCTGGACCTACCCCCTTGCCTGTCCCGGTGCCATGAGAGCCCGAATCTTCCCTTCAGAGGTAGTCCCTGCCCTCTGCCCTTTCTTTGGACAGTCCCTAATCAGATGTCCTACCTCGCCACAGTGGAAACAACCAGTCATCTTCTTCCTACAGTCTTTGCTCAGATGGTCTGGTGTCCCATAGTTAAAGCATCTTTTCTTTCCCTTGCCATTGTTGTCTTTACCACTCTTCTTGTTCTGCTGTTGCTGTTGTGGTTTCTTTTGATCCCCTTTCTTTTCAGGTGCCTTATTAGCATTGGCGCCTTTATCCTCTTCATGCATAAGCGCCATGTCAACTAGTCTCTCAAAGGTGGCCCCCATAGGGATGTGGGTCATGGCTAACCCATGTAGCGGCTCGTTCAAACCCTAAACAAATCTCAGGGCCTTCTTTTAGGGTGTATTCACCAAGTCTAAGCCAAATCTCGCCAAATGATTGAACTTGTTGACGTACTCTTTCACTGATAGATTTCCCTGCCTCAATGCCAAAAACCTTTCCATGTATAAATTCTCTTCGGCCCGTGAGAGAAACTTTGCCTCAAACCTTCGCCTAAAATCCGGCCATGTATCAACTGGACGCTCTCCATTAGTGACCTCCCACCAAAACGAGGCCTCATCCTTCATTAACCAGGCAGCTAACTGGACCTTTCTTCCTTCTTCTACCTCAAAGATTCCAAACAATTTTTCTACCTCCTTTTGACAATTTCGAGCTTCAACAAACGTCTCCGACCCATGAAAAGGTTTTCTGCCCATTGCCCGAAAGTCCTTGCATATTTTTGCGAAAGTATCAACATGGGGAGGAGGAGGAGCATTTGCTAGGCCTGCGACATTGGCCCTAGCTTCCAGATACCTTCTAAACCATCCTGATATCGGTATCCCTTCGGGTATCTCGGGAATTCCAGACATACTGAAAAGAAAATGAAGAGATTCAAACGGAGAATTCAAAAGAAAGATATATGGCTCTTGGGGGTTATGTTTTTAAAATAAACTTTTCTCTTAAAAATGCTTTCCTTAAAACATACTTTTAAAAGTATTTCTTTATAAAATGCTTTTCGAAAAATAGTTTCTCATAATATCTTCTCTATTCTGGTAACCTTCAGCTCTGATACCACGTGTGATATCCCACCTCCGTTAAGGTCACTCACAAAGGGAATGCCTTAATTTTGGGGGAGTGTTTATTGTGTATAGAACAGAAAAGTAAACAAGACAGATGAATATATTGGTACTTGGAAAACAAAAACCACTTTTATTGCAGTGGAGAAATAGTTTGGTTACATCACATCAAAAACCAACTACAAAACCAAATACACTTATTATCCATCTTGACAAATAAGTTCTGAGTACATAAAATAAAAGACATAACCCCAACATAAAATAGCCATAAATAAGATAGACTGAACTTTACTTCAGCGATCCAAGCAACTTCCAAAAATAGAGAGAGAGAGATAAAGCTATCCAAATCAAGCTCCACTAGTGCTAGTCCCACCCTGAGCACTTAGGGGGGGGGGAGGGAGAAAAGAGGTGGAAGGAATGGGGGTCAGAAATAAAGTCTGGCGAGTGCAATAACTTTAACAATATAATCATTAAGTAACTAGGATAAGGCATAAGCTAGAAAATAAGGAAATGACTGTGAACCAATGGGCATGTCAAAGCAAACAAAGGAATAAGATGAACAAAGATAACATTAAAGGCGCACCTAATCATTATAAGATAATTACTACATTGCACCACACCAAACACCCTAAAAGTTGATCCCGCCTACCACACTTAATAATGATAATGGTAGTTTCGTGTACCTCTAGCTGCCTTCATAGGTGTCGCCTGTCCCTATCTCCACTAGGTGTACCCACAACCCCCATTCGATCGGCTCCCTAACTCGTAGATACCCGTGCTGGCCCCACAGTGGGGTGTATGACTCCCCAAAGTGGCAACCCGATACTACCAAAAATGCACGGCTTATATCTACACGATGCAACAACATCTTACCTACCAGCCCGGGGCCACACACCCACATGACCCCGTTGGACTTGCGTTGCCACCGCTAACCCGTTTTGACCTCTTACAATCAAACCCAGTACGCATGTCCCGTCCTCGACTTGGGTCGAGCCCACAAAGATACTTAATGGGTTACTGGTTTGAAAAGGGCCCCCATGTATGACACAAGCTTTCCACCTATGTTTGGTCCCCTCTAAGGTTTTCCCCACTTAACCCCATTCTTATTCATGTCTTTTTACATGTTTCAATCTTGGTTAAGTGCATCTAATCGTATTTCTCATGCCACCCATGGCACCCTCTTAACTTCACATGCCACCCAAGGCACCCACTTAACCCCCCATGTCCCACCATATGTTTATCTGGTTAAGTGTTTCTTAGTTCATTAACACCGTAACCTTGTAAAGACCTCCCACATTAGACTGACATTTGTGGCTGCTGGATTTGCCGGGCGGGTCCGGGCAATCTTACACCACAAACGAGCCTAACCTCGTGTCTTTACAACTATTACGCATTTAATTCATGCCTTTGACCTCTCACACTAGACTGGCATTTGTGGCTGCTGGATTTGCCAGGCGGGTCCGGGCCGTCTTACACCACAAAAGAGTCTAACCTCGTGTCTTAGGCGGTTTATTATTACATGTCTTTATTTAACCCCAAATTGGATTAATATCCCTATTCAAATTTGTAAATAAATTCCAAATATACTTATGTCCATAATTGTCACCTAAATTATGTCCATAAATACCAATTTTCCAATTAATGTTTTAAATTAATTATTTGCCTTTTTTAAGGCCATTTATGCCAACTCTAAATATGTGAATATTCAATATTTCCCCCATCGTCCCCACGTTGTTCGTTCGCTTATCACGATATATATATATATATATATATATATATATATATATATATATATATATATATATATATATATATTAGACTAGCAATTAATCTAATGACGTAAAAGGGAAGAAACATCGCAAATTGTATATCACACAAATTGGAAAACTTACAAATAAGGATTACAACATAAACTTGGTATTGTCATGAATCTAAACATAAGCCTAAAGGTGTGAACTTGCATATATGAATATAGTTTTCACCCAAAACTTGCATATACGAATATAGTTTTCACCCAAAACTTGCATAATCCATAGTCACAAACTTGCGTAAAACTATGTATGTCATAGATCTAAATCTAAAGGGGTAAACTTGCATATATGTGAATCCAATTTCTACCTAAACTTGCATATAGTCACTTTGTTTCGCTATATCGTGAGGAAGAATAGTGAATACCTTTTTCTTGTTGGGTTCCATAACAAGAAATATTGCTTGTACAATATCAAATTCACTTCATTCTTTAAGACGTTGAATGCGAGCAGCCATATTTGCAAAATTTGTAGAACTTCCCGTTGATTCTACGTTGTTTCCAATGTTCGACTATCAGAATGCGTGCATGATTTTTTCATCTGTCTTTCGTGTATTAGTCCAATGAGCTCAGCCATCCTGTCTTTATTTTGACCACGTCTTCTTCTTGAACCTTGACGTGAAGTTGGTTGCGAAGGAGGATTCATTGGAGTTCGGTGTGAAAGAGGATTCATTGGAGTGTGGTGTGAAGGAGGATTCATTGATGTTTCGTGAAATGGAGGATTCATTGGAGTTTGTTGCAATGGAGGATTTGATGGCGAATTCAAATTTGGAATATGTTCATTTTGGTTTCATCCAATGGATTAAAAAACCCATCAAAAGCTCACGTTTTATCAAACATGCTCTGTGTTGAAGGTGGTGTACCAGTCTGCGACGGTTGTACGGTAACAACAGGAGTATACGGTGATTGGCTAGTAGCATTCGTCCCATGAAATAATTGTTGCATCATCTCCAAATGATCAAGCGGATGTTTCTTATATTTTATAACGACAGGTCCAAATTTCTAAAAATAAAAGATAAATTTTAAGTAACTATATCTATAAATAAACCGTAAAAATTAAATTTCACAAACCTTTACAGTATCTTTGCACCATTCGTCGCATCTAGAAATTGTTCCCTTATAAGGATCCCAATCCTCACCGGTTTTTTTCATCAGTTCATCCCAATTGAGTCACTCTCGTTGAAGACTATCATATTTATTTCAGATTTTGCTTCCATCTATTGGTGCAATTTCCAGCTTGTCATGTACGGCGTTGTTGAAATTTTCTGCTATTGCTTTATGCACACCTTTTTTACTGCTACCACAAGCACCATAGGCTTCAACAACACATTGCATCATAATCTGAGTTGCGTTGAACGACCAATGATGTGCAGATTTTCGGTTGGCCATACTGGAAAATACAAATGCAAATTGAATCGAAAATGCCTCAAAAAAACATAAAAACAGTACGCTGAATAATTGGAAAATAAAAAACAACATTATTTAGAAACCTATTTTGATGCTCGGATTTTGTAGAAAGAAAGTAGAAGTGAAGGAATTTTATAGTTTGAAAGTGTAGAGAAGTGGAAGAAGGAGGGGAGGTATAATATAGGTGCTGGCTAGGAACGTTGGCGTTTAACGTGTCGGACACCAACAGTCCAATTTCTAACAATCATCATCGTGGCTTGTGACTGTTTATGGACATTGCTCGTGTCCTACGCGTCTGACGCATCAGACGCGAATGCAATGGTCCAATTATTTACTACAATCGGGGCCTAAAAGAAGGCCCTGCAGCAAAGAAAGAGGTTACTCTTTTGTCCAACTTAAATCAAAATTGTACTTATAAGATTCCAACCACATAAATTCACTATCATTTATTTCTTTCAGTGTTTTACTTTTATTTTGTTACTTACAATGTTAAGATTAGGATGTGCAGTTTAATAGATTAGATAAATAATTTTTTCATATTTTAAAACATTTTCCTTTTAACCACCGAAGTATTATTACGCATGATCATCTCCATTAAATAATTTTTAATATTACTTTTTTTATTCCTAACCATGAGGGCTTTCATTGTCATAATTGTTTCGAATAGAAATACTTGGTTGTTTCTGAGACGAAAAATCTCAATATAATGAATCCCATAGATTTAAATACCCCACCTCACTAGGATAACTTCACCAAATGAAAATACCAAAAAAAAAGATAAAAGATAATACTTATAGGTTTTGGACCGTATATATAATTAATAATGACTTAACAAAGCCACTAGAATTAAAACATGAGATTTAGTTAAGTTATTACTTACGAATATCTAAGGAAACTCATAAACAATAATCAAAATTATTTTCTATATTAGGAAGTTTGTTAGTATTTAAAAAATGGAACAAAATTTTAAATAATACTAATAATAATATGATCTCCACTGAAAATAGTACTGCTTTGTGTAAATAACAAAATGATTATTTTACAATATTTATGGTTGGAAATATTGGTATTATTATTTAAGTAAGAGAAATACGTAGAAAGTTATTTTATGAATAATAATAGTAAAGAAATATTTTTCAAAAGTGTTTTTGATAAAGTAATTACTATTGGCAAGGCCGGTTGGTTATTAGAGTTGTCCATAACACTTTTTGTTATAACAAATAACAAATACATTATTACAGGAGTTAGAGTTTGTCTAGCTACAACTATCGGTTTTTAAGGTGGATCGTCCAACACAAATATTTTTTTTACTAAACTAGCTTATAGCACAGAGGTTAATCTATAAAACTGGACTACTCTAAGTTGCCTAAACAACTAACTCATATATGCACCATGCAGGGTATGCCATAACAAGACAATATAATTTTCATAACTGCTACTATAAGGATAATAATGATACCGTGACATACACCAAGATTGGTGTGCTACATTACATATCAAAAGTAACATCCCAAACTCCTCAGCTGCAGCAAAAACCCACAAACACTGAAGCTAAGCAAACCAAATCAGATGCAACCATAGATCTTGGACATTAAGAAAATTGCATGACAGTGGAGAAAAACACCAACATAGATCCTGACATAGTGTAGTTGACCAGCCATAGGAATATATCACTGAGCATAACACCAAAACTGTAATAACCCGGAGATTTAAAACCAATTTAAAAATTATTTTTAAGGTAATTTTAATAGAAATTGAGTCAGAATTTAAAAATTCAATTTTTAAATTAGAATATAGCCTTTAAAAATAGTCATTTTACAAATGACCTCCATTTTCAACGAAACCACTTTTGTTGGATCCGAAATATCAAATTATTGTTAAATTTAAAATTCCATAATTTTTGGAATTAATATGTGAGCGCGGTAAATTAAAACGCATTTGGTAATTTTAGTTGAATTGGATCGACCAGTAAAAAGGCCATTTTTCAAACGGTTTCCAAATTCGATGAAATTAGTTTTGTTAGGACTGTATCGTCAAAACACAACTAGATTTATTTTTCGGGAATTTTTGGAATCGGTATGTGTCCCCGGTAAATTAAAATGTACGTTCAAATTCAATATTGAACATTATATATTTTAGTTTAGAGAAAAACTAACTAAAACAATCGAATTATCTTACGAAACATATTCCATTATGTACAAAATCGGGGTAGTTAGCTAGAGTCGACAGTCGTTGGGTTTGATTTGGAGTTTGGGTGTAAAAACTAAGAATTATTGAATTAAAAGTATTAAATAATAAAATTAAATATAAATGGCCCAATGAAAATTCGTGAATCCTATATTCCTTCATTCTGTAAAGCCGCTGCCTTTCTCTCCGGATTGAAGGCGATAACAGATCGTGACAAAACCCCTTAAAAACTTTCGATCCTCTCAATGAATTCAAAATTTTTTTGAAGCAATATTGAAGAGATTAGTGTGCTCTCCAAATTCATACGGGATTGATCATCAATCGTTGTGTATTGTTCTCGAATCACCCACTCAAACAGTTGCCGCTCGCCCTTGGTTTTCTTTGTCCAGTCGTCGTCAAGTTCAACCAAGGGGGGAGACGCCAGAAGCTCTCTCGTAGGCGGAGAGCGTGGTAAGGTCCGATCGTTGCAAAAGTGCTTATGTTGATGGAAAAATCCAAACCTATTTTCAGTAGTGCTTTGAAACGTCGGCCTGAAGTGTTTAAGGAAGAAGGTGATTTTCTTTTGATTAATTAATTTAAAATGTCGTTAACCTTTAAAAATACACCACTTGCTCGTACAATGTCGAAATCCCATGAAACATGAGACATTGGACTCGTGATAGCGTATTCTACATTCTAGAAGTGGCCGGAGGAATTTTAGAGCTAGCCGCAAATTAAGGAAGAGTGGAACCCAGTGTAAGATTTCTAAATTCAAAATAAAATGGAGTAAATTATATATGCTTTGTAGTATATATATATATATCTGTGTGTGTGTGTGTGCGTTGTATATGCGATGTATAATATATATACATATATGTATATATGCGTTGTAGAAAATGTATATGCGATGTATAAAAATTGTTTATGCATTGTATAAATTGGAAATACAACAAATTTGATTGTGTTGTGGAAAATTTGGTTGAATATGGGTTTGTCAACCCTATGATTGGTTTGATTGAATGGAGTGGTTATGTATGGCGCGAGCCAGTATCAGGAGAGGGATAACTCTAGACATTATTTTCCCGGTTCTAATATCGTATCGTTATAATGCCGAAATTTTCTAAAACAAAAGTGCTAAAAATAGCCATCTGTTGAAATAAATATTTGTTAGTTAAAAATACAAATTTTAACATGTATAAGAAGTGTTATAAATAACCATTAGTTTAAAATAAATATTTGTTAGTTAACAATATCATTTTTAACATGTATAAGAAGTGTTAAAAATAACCATGAGTTGAAATAAATATTTGTTAGTTAAAAATATTATTTTTAACATGTATAAGAAGTGTTAAAAATAATCATGAGTTGAAATAAGTATTTATTAGTTAAAAATATCATTTCTAACATGTTAATGAAGTGCTAAAAATAACCATGAGTTGAAATAAATTTTTTTAGTTAAAAATATCATTTTTTACATGTAAATGAAGTGTTAAAAATAATTTTATGTTGAAATAAATGTTTGTTCATTAAACGTATCATTTTTAAAATGTTAATGAAGTGTTAAAATAATCATATGTTGAAATAAATGTTTGTTCATTAAAATTATCATTTTTAACATGCTAATGAAGTGTTAAAAATAATCATGTGTTGAAATAGATTTTTGTTCATTGAAAATATCATTTTTAACATGTTAATGGAATTAAAAATAACCATGTGTTGAAATAAATGTTTGTTCATTGAAAATATTATTTTTAACATGTATATAAAGTGATAAAAATAGTCATGTGTTGAAATAAATATTTATTCATCAAAAATATTTTTTTTAACATGTATATGAAGTGAATAAAATGGATATGCTATGAAATAAATTTTGGTGGGCTAAAAATATTATTTTTAGCTTATATATGAATTATATAAAATTGTCATGTATGGAAATATATATTTGTTCGCTAAAAATATTATTTTTAGCTTATATATGAATTATAAAAATATTATTTTTAGCTTAGATATGCATATATATATATATACACACACACACACACACACACATACACACATGCCGATCTGGTAAATAGATTCGCTGTTGAGTAAAGAATTAATTTGCATGCCCGACAAGTAGGTACACCTTAATGAGTTGGATGCACAATTTTATTATTATACAAACTCTTGTAAATGAAATTGGATGTGGTTCGATGGTTGTTCTATGTGAGATTATAAACCATGCTATAGGATAGCAACAACTAAACTTGAACAACACCACATGACATACTGCCTGAAGATAACATATCATATCATATTCCATATAAGCAATTGGAGCTTATATGACGAGGTTGGGATTACCATACAAGCGAGATGCTCGTATGGCGATGAATGTATTTCAGGTTGAACAGGAGACTGATTATTGACATAACTAAAGAATACATGTAACGATGCTCGGGGTAGGATTTAATAAAAACCCCACATGGGTTTGGAGATGAAAAAAATTCATGTCTCTTTTGATTTTAGATACAACACATGGATTATTTTCTTTCCAACACTGGAGCAAGGTCTGAGATTCTGACTTTTACACGTTCTCCCTTGTACACAAATAGGTCATAAAACATCTGTATGTTTTTTCTTGATTTATTGGGTGCCTAATATGTCCCAAATAAATTTTTTAGACCCCCCCCCCCCCGGCGAACAAAGGAGGTTATGGAGAATTTTTCCAAAATTTAAAGGCGTTAGCCAATTATTTGAAGATTTAAATGGTTTCAAAGTCGTCGAATAAATTATATAATATATATAATATAAATTAAAATAAAACGAATCGCGTAACTACAGTTTGCGCTTTGGAATCATATTTTAAATGATTATACCGGGAGATCCAACCATCGGATTTCCCCGAAACTAGGACCGTTGGGTTCGCTTTGGAAAGATCTTTCCAACGGTATTAAATTTGTTAAGATCCAGCGGTTTGATTTTGAGAAATGTGTAATTCTGTAATGACCCGCATTTTCAGCGGTATAATAATTAATTTATTTAATTATTTAAATGGTGAATTAGAATTAAATGTTTGTTGAATTAAATAATATCGAATATTTATTTAAGATAAATAATATAATAATAAATTTAATTTATGAAATGGTCAGAAATAGTGGAATTCACGTTATAGTGTGAATTGGATCATCTATGATATTTAATTCAGTTTGGAGTTGAATTATATTAGCAAATATATTTAAACGACGACGGTTTGAACGTGGAATTATAATATAATTATAAACGAGCGCGTAACGACGAGGCAGTTTGCTATTTGGCGATTTGAACTTCAACTGGATATACAGGGTCCGATTTAAATCGGATTTCTGTGAAACAAGAAACGTTAGGACCCGGTAAGTATATTTTTCTAGTGGAAGAGAAAAATCGGGATTTCGTCGTATAGATTTTGATTTATGTCCAAATTAAATTTTAGAAAAGTCGCTATGGAATTCCTTTATAATTTTTAACGATATATATAAGGAATTTCAATATAAATTTGAATATCGATTCAAACAGGATTTGAATATCGAGTTGTAAAATCCCTGTGGAGCTGTAGGATATTCTAGTGTGGATATATACGATAATATTTATTTCTAAATATTAAATTTAATTATTTTTAAATATATTTATATATTTAAAAGGGTTATATAGAGTTTTAAAAATAGTCAGTTTTGCAAACAAACTTAGAATTCGACGAAACTAATTTTGTTGGATCCGCAATGTTAAATTATTGTTAAATTTCAATTTCCGTGATTTTTGAAGTCAATGTGTGGCCGTACGAGATTTTAATGTGAAAAACAACCGATAAATTGACCTTTAAAAATACACTGTTTGAGCAAACGAAGTCGGAAATCGACGAAACCAGTTTCGTTGGGACCGTAATGTCGAACTGTAGCTGCATGCCCATTTTCGGGATTTTTAGGTATTGTATGTGATTACAGAAATTTTAGAGGACAAAGAAAATTGCGTTTGCTTATAATTAAATATAATATGCAAATATTAAATTAGTGAATCTATCCTATAAATAGATCCTAACACTCTCTAACCCTAGACAAATTTCCTTTGGTCAAAAAGTACGACGGTTGGTTTCTTTTAGCAGTAAAGAAATTTCAATCCTCATAAAAATCAAAGGAAATTCAAATAAAATCTATAAATCATTATAGATACATATATGGATTCGTTAAACCATTCTCTTCCAACTGAGATGCGTTTCACTGAGTTCGACGTCAGTTTCTGGTGTGCGATATCGTACAGCGTTTGGTTTCCTAGAGCTAGGGTTTGCGGTTTAGTGAGATTAAGGTTTCGATTGAATAAAAGGTGATTGGATTGGTGTTTGTGGTGTTAAGGAAGTGCGTTGGTGTGAATTTGGTGAAGAATGATACCAGGAAAGGAGTCGCGGTTTCCTCTACTGGTGTTCGACCACGGGTTTTTGATTGGGGTGCAAGGTCATCACTTTGGGTATGGAAGGATGGAGATTCAAATGAGGAGTTAAAAGGTGGTGGTTTCATGAAGAACCGTGAAGTAGAGAAGGAGTTTATGGTGGATGAAGGAGCTGTAATGGTGAGCGGCTACTGTGAATACACGATCTCTGTTTTTGGGGGAAGAAGGCAAAGAGAGCGGGTCGGGTATTTCAGGGGGTATGGGCCGATATAAAGGGTAAAAGCCCAACTAATGATTTAGTTAAGTTATTTTATTTTAAATAATTGTATTAACTTTAAAATATCATAACTATTTCATGCGATATCGGAATTCAAAAAAACCAGATCCGTTGGAATAGTATGGACAGACACTACCTAATGGAACTGACTGGGAGTGGAGTGGAGCTCGTTTGAATTTATGGCGGAATAAATTGTTTGATTCAAATCAAATAACAGTTTATCGTTCTTTAACGATGAACTGCAAATTTGGGTAAAACTAAACAACTCTGAATAGTTATATTTTTATAACGTATTTTTAGAACTGTTAATCATCTGTTGATTGCTGTGTGTTAACTGTTTGGTTGAATTGCGTATGTATTGGTTGAAATTATAGATAACGATATATATATAAATCGTTAATTGAATATTGATTTTGTTTATCAGAATATTTTATATTCCTGTTTTTAACATCTGTGATGTAGGGAAACAGGTTGGAGGAACCCAACTGGGTTCCTCAATATATAAAATACTGTTTGGTTTCATATATTGTGTTATATGATGTGATATGAAATATTTTGATGATTTTATATGTTTGAATGATACCGATCATTTGTTATATGGTACGTTAAATACCATAAGGAATACTGGAAAGTAAAAAGGGAATTTTCAAAGTATTTATTGAAAACAGTACATTTATAAAATCAAGAGAATTTATAAGAAGGGAATTATTTATAAAATCAAAGGATTTTAGAAAGAGGAATATTTATTTAGAAA
Organism: Allium sativum; assembly: GCA_030737875.1. Lineage (NCBI taxonomy): Eukaryota > Viridiplantae > Streptophyta > Magnoliopsida > Asparagales > Amaryllidaceae > Allium > Allium sativum. Next base: position 962,952,001 of record CM060918.1, read on the forward strand.
ATAAATAGGATATTATAAGAAGAATATTTATTTGTTAAATATATAGAATTGAAAAGGAGATATTTGTAAACCATTTACAAATAGGATTGTAAAGAGAAATATTTCTAAACTATTTACAAATAGAATAGAAAGAGGAATATTTGTAAAACAATTACAAATAGAAATGAAAAGGGAAACATTTGTAAAACATTTACAAATGGGATTGGAAAGAAAATATTTGTAAAACATTACAAATAGATTAAATGGAAATATTTATTTATAGGAAATAATAGAATGTTATAAATGAGTTATTTATTTAGAAAATAAATAGAAAGAAAAAGGAATATTTATTTGATAAATAAATAGAATTTAATCAAAGGAATATTTAAGATGAATAGAAAATTGGAATCTGTTTTTAATAGATAAATAGAAAAGATAAATTTATAAATAACAGTGTACAAATTAAATTAAATATTTATCATTTGATAAATGGGATATATAAGTCTGAACTTATTTAGAGAAGAGATATTGGTTTTAACACCGATAGTTGTGAATAGAATGTGTACACAACACTTGTATAAGGAAGTAACGTTATTAAAGAGAACATTTATAAAGTGAAGAACCGTTACTAAAAGTAAATCTTTATAAATGAATAAACGTTATCAAACAGGAGTTATTCGAATAGGAGGAGTCGATAAGAGTTAGAAATAATCGATTAGAGTTAGAATAAATCGATTAGAGTTAGGATTTAGCAGATAGATTTAATCGGTTAGAGTTAACCAGTTAGAATTAATCAATGGAGTTAATCGATTAGAATTAAAGAAATCGATTAGAGTTATAGTTAATCGAATTAGGATTTAACTGAATATTAGTTTATTCGAAGAAGTGAGTTAAACTAATATAGTAGATATTCGAAGTGAGTTAATCGAATCAGAGATGTTCGAAGTGAGTTAATCGAATCAGAGATATTCGAAGTAAGCTAATCGAATCAGAGATATTCGAAGGGAGTTAATCGAATCTAGTTATTCGACAGGAGTTAAATCAAATATAGTTTATTCGAAGAAGAGAGATTATCTAATATAAGTTATTCGGATGTAAGTTATTCGAATAAGAGTTAATCAAGTAAGAGTTAAATAGAGTAAGAGTTAATGGAATAAGAGTTAATCTAGTAAGAGTTAAATAGAGTTAGAGTTATTCGAATAAGAGTTATTAGATTGGAGTTATTCGAATAGGAGTTATAGAATAAGAGTTAACCAAATAGGAGCTGATAAATTAGTTGTTCGTTATTTATTCGAGTTAGGAAATAAGAGTTAGATCAAAGTTATTATATTTCTGAAGTAGGAAATTATAACACCACTATTATAATCAAATGATTCTGTAAAGGAGTTGTACTCATAAATTATATCCAGAAGTTACGTAAGGAAGTGTTAAAGAGTTAAAAGATGAACTTACCCTATTTCAAGATTTGAAATGTTGTTCAGTTAAGGTCTGAGAGGTAGTTATATCCCAACTTGATTAACTTCATTTTTAATTTAGTAATGGTTAAGGTTCGAGAGTGAAAGTGGTTAAGTGAATTTAGTAAATAAGTATAGTGGTTCGAATTTTCGTCGCGATGTTGATTTAAACATCTGTTTAAATCCAAGTAAAGAAGATTTGGAAATGTTTTCCAATAGAATTAGAAATGTAATCAAATATTGAAATTGGAAATATGGTTAGAAATGGAAATGTTTTCCAGTGTTAACATATATTTTCTAAACATAGAATATAAGGAAATATGAATATATATATAGATATATATACGATTGATGATTGATTGATAGAATTTCCATTTGGAAATAATATCGTTGTTTGCACACTGTTTTTCTTTGATGGTTAAATCACAAACTATCGAAGTTTTGACCATTTTAACATTGTTAATATGGAGAGACCGGTTGGATTATTATCCAAAGAACCACTCTGTATTGGCATAAGCGTTGCGAATCATATATGCCAAAGATAATTAAAGACGGAGTAAAGTGCAAGGGCTATTGTATAAGTTTTAGATAACAGTGTCTAAGATGGATGTACTGAATAGTGCCTTTGGTTCACCCTATTCCTGGATGACTTGTATAAATAAATGTCAGACATAGTATTTCCAGAAAGGTCACGTACATTGATTTCTTCAACCGTACCAAGAGTGGAAGCGGAGAAGGAAATTTCTTTAGCTAACACATAATGTACTGTTGTAGACGTCAATTAGTGATTTTCGATGGATCTGACAATGTGGCATTCGAAGAGAATCTGATGTGATGATAAAGCGTAACCTCAAGCCTCATCAACCGGGAAATGACAAAAATCGGCCAGGCAGCATGGCTATGTAGGTCACACCTATTAGGGTGTATAATCAACTGATCTACATTTTCATTTACTTCTAAAAATCTATTGTTGATAATGTTCCATTCGGGAAATGGTTGTTGATCCCAACCGATGGTGATATACATTCGATACACTCAAGCGAAATGAGTGGTCAGTCATGTGTGGCCGGGTTGCAAGATGTTCTTGTTGAACCCAGTGTATTACTCTCTAGAGGTACACTAGCGAAAGGTGGTTCCATACCTTGTCATAGTTGGAAATCCATTACCCAATACGTGCTTGCGGTTTTGATTGTATACTATGTATGTAGAACGTGAGATGAAAGCGTTTCTGCTAGATGATTATTATATCGTGTTGATAGATATTATTATAATATCAAAAGGTTTTTGATATAAAGATATTTGGGATTCTCATAAGGGAAAAACCCGTTCCGTTATACGGCGTGGTCTTATGAGATATCGGTTACTTGTTCAAACTGTTTAAACTGTTTTACTCATACCAGTCCCATGACTGAACCGGAGTTTATTTTGTTTTGTTTTCCCTAAACTCTTGGGTGTCCAATTTTGTACGGTCAGTCAAGTAGTTGGGATTTACAAATACTTAAAGAGCTGGAAGAGGAGGCTTCAGGATCATATAGCTATAGTGTATTTCCGCTGTGTTGTAAGTGCTGTACTTTGAAATGATATGTATATTCAAATACAGATTTATATTTCAAAGATATGTTATCTATTATACGTTATTCATTCCGCTGTGAGGTTCGTGTTACTCTGATGTTGTGTTCTTCTATTCTAAGTTTCTATCTTATCTATCCTCACCCTCTGTTTTCTTTCATTAACACTGGTATTTTCGTTCCTTGGCTGTTCGATATGTGTTGTATGTCGGATAACCAAGATCACATTTTTTCCGGGTCGTTACAGTTGGTATCAGAGCTTATGGTTAGGAGAATTACCTTGGCTCTGTGGCGTGACTCAGTAGAGATGGGGTTAGTAATACCCTAGATTGAGTTGAGTGTATATAGACGAGTGAGCGTATTTGTTATTGATATAAAAATTGTTTTATATTGTGGTGATTTATTGGTTGAGTTGTTTATGAGTTCTGGTTGATCAGTTTGATTCACTGTATCGGTAGGAGTTACTAAACACTCGAATACGATGGGTCGACACGATATGTTTTGAAAAGAGGGTAAATTAAAATAAGTTTATGTGAAAACCCGTAACTTCCCCGTAAAGGAAAGCGACGGATAGTTCGAGAACAAGCCACAACAGAACGTATATAAGAGAACATTTCATTGTATATTACAACAATGCATCAGATTACAAGAATATACAGAGTATCAATGGATAAATATTACACAGAAATATCAAATATCAGAGATTTAAATTACATTAAATACATAGCAGCGGAAAATAACACAATACACAACTAGAAGGAGATATACGGATACAAAGCTTTCCGGATATCGTTCCAGCTGTAAACCAGGATCCTGTGAATATAAATCTGCAAAACCAAAACTACTAGCTGCCCGTGTCGAAAATAAGGGCACCCAGAGTTTAGGTTAAAACAATAAACTCCTGGTCAGTCATGTGACTGGTGTGAGAACTAAAACAGTTATTAATCTTTGTTTTTAAAGTTCGGTAAATCAAGGGACCACGCCGTGTAACACGGAACGGGTTTCCTCCCAAGAATACCAGTGCATAAAACAAACAGCGCAATGCTAAATAAAGAAAAATGAAGCTATTATAAGACCCAGTTCCCATCACATAATGCAACGCAAGCCGGAGGATAGGGTTTTTACCTTATAATAGCCAAGAATGCTTGATACGTTGAAAACAAATCATTTGATACTATTACAAGTGCATAGTGTATAAAACAACTTCAAATCATAAGTATCAATCATAGGCGGCATGAGTGCCCCATCCCACTATGTCGCCATACTAGGCTCTACAAATAAAACCGCAAATGTCACGTATTTGGAAATTGGATTTCCGTCTATGAACCGAGGCAAAAGATAGTCCTCACCGACTTCGAGACTGTCTAGCCCGAGCCTCAGGGTCAGAGCGCATCGACCCTTGGATCCTCAGGGCCGGTCCACCGATGTGGATTAAACTTAAACCCTGAACATGCGTTTCCCTGCCCAATGGGGCGTAAATGAGCCAACTAAATGACTCCATCGGTTCGAGAACGACCGATCAATCCGAGGCGCCTCGCAACAGCAACAACCACATAAGTCAAACTCGTCAGGGCGTGTAAAACCACTGACGCCACTTCTAGCTAGAAAGAAACGCATGCCCTCCCTGACGTCCTCTCCCGTTTTTGGTTCATACCGGGTGTGAAACTCGCGAAGCAAACATTACACAAAGCTACACCACAAAGGCCTTGCTTTGATCATCACCACAAGACTTTGCTTTTCAACAGAAGCCTCGATCAATTGCCACTTAGGCATGCCACACAGGCAATTCACTCCATGCGTTTGATATCCATCAATATATAACCCCTGAGCTCGTACGTCTCAGAGAAGGGCGTTAAGCAAGAGAATAAATTCTCCGCCGCCAAACAGATATATATTTAATAGAGATCAATCACACGGACTAAAATCCAATGTCAGACACACAGTCCATTTACAAGTTCGTTCTGGGTCTGAACGAAACCGGAGGCACCTAGTACCCCGCATATCCATCGATCTCCAAATACGTCTGGACAATCACCAACTGTTTCCATCTTCTTGGGTGTACAGCCCAATCAAGATCATCAGTTATCACCCAAACGACGTGAAGACCTCCGGTCTTCGACCATCGTCTTCGTCTTCGACTTATCGTCGTATCAGTTATTCAGAATGGGATAAACCCGGTCTTTCCGAATAACTCGCGTATATTTTAAATAAGTGTTACACAAACACAACATACGCCTCATTCCAATTCATCAGTCACTAACCGTAAATTAATCAAGAGAATAATTTCCCAAATATTAACCCCGAAGGCCGAAACCAACATCAGATCAATATCCAGAAAACCATTCTGCTTGGCTAACCGACAGTTAGTTTCTAAATTTCACGTTCATAGGGAAAGGTTCCCATTAATTTTATCCAAGATAAATTCCTTGAATTTATTCTTTATTCTATTCTTTTGAATTTCGATTCAACTAGCCGGGATTAACGAAACTTACAGAAGTAATCATTTGTTTTAATTTCCCAATCCCAACCTATTTATCCCATGAAGTAAAACTGGTAATACTTCATATCTAACACCACAGTGTTATCGGTAAATTCAATTACCATTTCACGTTCAAATCTAATTAAAGATTTAACTATCGCCTGGAGCAAAACTGGTGATACTCCATTCTCGATTATTTCAATCTAATTAAAGATTCATTAAAACTCCACTTAGTTTTAATCGTTAACTGGGTTAAAGAATCAGTGTCATTTAAAACACGGTTCACGATAAACCCAAAATCACATTCCATTAATTATCGGGTTAAAGAACAAGTGTTATTTAAAACACTGTTCACGATAAACCCAAAAATCAATACCAATTCAATTCCAATTAAATATCATTTAATTGGTACACTTTATTAAATCTAAATAAAAAGATTTAATCTTTTCTCAACTGGGTTCAAGAAAAGTGTTAGTGAAGACACCATTCACGACAAACCCAAATCACATTTGATATTCAATATAAGGCTCTGAATAGAAAATATATCGGCTTATATTCAATATCAAATTCTACGATTAACAAATGTCGTATTGGAGATAACGATATATATATATATATCTTTCAAATTTCCATAACAACATTTGTATAATCACGAAATCCAACATCGAAATATTCCGAAGACAATTTCGATTCAAATTCATTCCAATGCAATCATTGGAAATTTTGGTTATTTTCCAAACCATTTCAAATTCAATTTATTTATTTAAAAATAAATAGAATTATAATGCTAGTTCAAACTAGTTCATTTCGATAAAAATCTATTTTTATCTTTTCAAATATGGAGTTTTTCATCCCAATTCTTTCTAAATCATTTCTTATGATTTTACACAAATTATTACTATTTTTAATAATTTTATCAAGGCTCGTACAGTCGATTTCCATCAACGGCCATCGAACTGCACTTACAACGACCTTTTTCAAATTTGATTTGGACATAATTCCAAATCCAACCGTTAGATTTCAAATTTATAATATTCATTAGAAAGCTCTTTTCGATACGAACCCAACGGTTCCGGTTTTAGGAGAATCCGACGGTCGGATCTCCCGTAATGTCCATTTGAAATAAATGGTCGAAATTCGCGAACTGCCGCGGCGCGGCGCGTTCTATTCAGGCCATTATATTATATATAATATATATATAATATATATTTCGTCGATTTCTATTTAAAACGAATTATATAAATAGTTTTAAAATTCGCTTCAAAAGCAATTTCAACTTCCATTTCAATTCAAATCAAAATTGAATTCTTCTTTATAAATTCGTTTTAAAATTCATTTCTATTCAATTCAAATTTCAATTCAATTCGAATTCATTTCAATTCGCTTTCAATTCAATTTGAATTCGTTTTCAATTCAATTCATTTCGAAATCGTTTTCAATTCAATTCATTTCGAAATCGTTTTCAATTCAATTCATTTCGAAATCGTTTTCAATTCAATTCATTTCGAAATCGTTTTTAATTCAATTCATTTCGAAATCGTTTTTAATTCAATTCATTTCGAAATCGTTTTTAATTCAATTCATTTCGAAATCGTTTTTAATTCAATTCATTTCGAAATCGTTTTCAATTCAATTCATTTCGAAATCGTTTTCAATTCAATTCATTTCGAAATCGTTTTCAATTCAATTCATTTCGAAATCGTTTTCAATTCAATTCATTTCGAAATCGTTTTCAATTCAATTCATTTCGAAATCGTTTTCAATTCAATTCATTTCGAAATGAATATTATCGATATAAATCGTTTACGTCAAAATGGCGTCAATCTAATCAACACGGCTTCATAAATTTCTATTTTCAAATATTCTATTTCAAATATTTATTTTTCAAAATAGTTGTTATTATCAAAATATTTCGTTCAACACATGACCAATCTCAATGGATGAGTACTGTCAACACATGAACTTTTATTTTATATCGATAAAGATGTAAATTTTATTACTAAAATATTTCGTTCAACACATGACCAATCTCAATGGATGAGTACTGTCAACACATGAACTTTTATTTTATATCGATAAAGGTGTAAATTTTATTACTAAAATATTTCGTTCAACACATGACCAATCTCAATGGATGAGTACTGTCAACACATGAACTTTTATTTTATAATATTCTTTATTTTTCAAATTGGAATGAGGCCCAATCAATTACCATATAAAGTTAATTATATGGATTTTCATACATTACACACATAATAGCATTGAAAAATAATCAACCATCAACCAAAGTGCACTACACTGTATAAGCATCAAATATAGATATCTAACGCTTATAACAGCCTGTCAATCAATCGATCGACATATTTAATCAATCAGGATGAGTGAACTTCAAATTTCATCCCAACACCCGTGTGGGGTTTCAAACAATCAAACACATATTCTATTTGTGCTGTTGGGCGATGTGTAAAATTTATCGACCCAATCAATGTCCTTCAAATAGGTGTACATAAACAAACCGTTTGGTTTGCAAATGAATATTTTATTTTATTCACTTTACGTTAAAAATTATATTTTTAACGACAAAACATTTTGTTCCAACATATGAATTTCTATTCAGTTCATTCTTTAAATAAAATGATATTTTTATTTTTCTAACTTATTTTAGAAAATTTCGGCGGCATAACGGCACGATACTAGAAACGGGACAAGGCCTAGCCTTATCCCCGGTCTAGTGAAGGCCCACGCCATTCACACATCAATCAAATCAATTTCGTTTCACCAAACAATTCAATTCAAACCAAAGCATCTAACTAATCTATGCAACCAAACAAACAAGTCCATGGTCTATGGACGATTGTGTCGGGTGCTACTAAGCACCGTCTGCATCCTAGTATATATATAACTAGAAAATTAAATTGAAAGGTGAGAAGTTCTCACAGATAGCTATCCAATCATCTTGACTCTTCCTTGATAGAAATCTTCATCGTTATCGCATCTTCGCCATCTTCGTCGCCTGTAGCCGCTACATATGTAAAAATCGCATTTTTACTTCGCTATTCAATATATAAAAATCATATTTTTACTTCGATGTTCAGTACATAAAAATCGAATTTTTTCTACTATGTTATATAGATAAAAATTATATTTTTATCACGCTATTTTCCCTATAAAGATTTCGCCTTTATAAAAACATAGACTTCGCCTTTTCAAATTTAAAGATTTCATCTTTATAAAAATCTCATTTTTATATTTCTACACATATAAAGATGATATTTTTAACATTCCTATCATGTAAAAATTATATTTCTAATTCTCTACCTAACCAAAAATCATATTTTTACATCTTCTAGATAGTAAAAACTATATTTTTAATACTTTCGAAATATAAAAATCATATTTTTATTTCTTTAAAAATTATTCCATTAATTATCGGGTTAAAAATCATATCTTTCAAGCGATAAAGATATAGTCTTTCAATCGATAGAAATATAGTTTCCATCCTATAAAAATATAGTTTTTATTCTATAAAAATATAGTTTTCATTTTCAGATCTAAACACTGTCATTCTTCATACGAACTGATTTTTTTTAAATAATATTTTATTTAAATCAAAACTGATTTTTTTCTATGTATATAGTAAATTAAAAACTGGATTTTTTCTATGTATATTATATAAATCAAAGACTGAATTTTTATATAAACTAGAAACTAATATTTTCTTCTTACTACATAAAACAACACTTTTTTTATTTTGCTAAAATATAAAAGGAAATAGGAAAAAAAACTGATTTACAAACAAATAAAAAAAAATTAATAAATCACTTACAGTATTATCTGGAAAAGGGGAGGGGTTTTGCGGGGTGCGGCGCGTCCTTGGTGGCGACGGAGGGCTGGGGGTCCCACGGCAGGGGTTGTGCGATTTGGGGATTTAGGGTTTTCAGGGGGGGGGGTGCTGCGCGATGAACTAGGGAAGAGGGGGGGGGGGGGGGGAAGGAGGCTGTCGCGGGGTCGAGGTGGAGAGGGGGGGCGGTCAGGCCGCGCCTGAGGCGGCGCGAGGTGGCAGGCGGAGCAGGCGATAGTCTCGTTTTTTTTTTCTTCTTCTTTTCTTTTTTCTTTTTTTATTTGAAACTGAATCGGGAGAGAAGAAGTAGGGTGGGGGCTTTTATAAAATTTATATTATTTAATTTATTTATTTTTTTAATTGCAAAAAGTTGACTTTCACAAACGACCTCTAAACGAGGCCCACCGCCTGTCGTCCATAGCGTATTACCCCCATTCCGAACACAATGGGATATATATCGCAAGCTGATATGATCGTTTGAATCAGTTTCCGTTAAATTTACATTTAAATCACTATATTGAATTTTAAACGTACATTTCAAATTACCGGGGTCACATACTAATTCTATAAATCTCAGAAAAATATTTTCTAGCTTCGTATTTACGATATGGTCCTAACAAAACTAGTTTCGTCGAATTCTGAGACCGTTGGAAAAATGGTCATTTTCCAGTCGATTAAAATCAACTGAAACCGGTCAAACGCGTTTTCCTTTGCCACGCTCACATATTGATTCGAAAAATTATGAAATTTGGAATCTAGCAATAATTTGACATCACGGACCCAACAAAACTGGTTTCGTCGAAATCCGAGGTCGTTTGCAAAATGTCCATTTTTAAGGGCCTGAATTCCATAGCGACTATTCAGAATTTTCAACTGGACATATCTTTTGATTCCCGCTACGAACTTTTGATTTTTCGGATTCGTTGGAAAGATATTCACTATTAGATTCCATTATTTTTGGTTTCACTAAAATCCGGATTGTTTTGCACCCGGTACATTCAATTGAAGTTTGAAATCGAATTATCGAACTACCGCGCCATTTTCAATTCTATTTATAATTATATATAATTATTTATATTCTAACGACGACGCGTATAATATATACGTTCGAATTATATTCAAAATAAATTTCTCGTTGATTTTATTTAAAATAATCTATTTTAAATAATCAAAATTCGCTATAATTGCCAAAATAAAAATTTTAAACTGGCCCAGAATTTGCGGGTTATTACAATCTCCCCCACTTAAAACTTTTCGTCCCCGAAAAGGAACAAAGTCGAAAGTGGTTTGATTAATCAACACTACGTTCGATCTGGCTTTCATTCTCCAATTTTTCAGTTTCTGAGAATTTTCTAAAATCTCAAAAATTTGGCTAACACCCTAAATTTTTGAAAAATTTCGCCATAACCTCCCCTGCACCGGGAGCATCGGGGAATTTCAAATAGCTTCCCCGGTCCTTCAGATCTCAAAAAGAAAAAGAAAAAGCCAAGCGGCTAGCCAATAGGCTCACAAAATCATCATCACCCAAACAAAACAGGAAATTATGTAGTAAACATGTACCTATTTGTCGGGCAAACAAATTTTATTCTCTGGCTCTAGCCTCCTTGCTATGACCTGTTCAATGTAAGTATATGTATATGCAAGCAAATGCGACCAAATTTCAATATAATTCAATATTTGATTCAATTAGGCTAAATGGCTAAAAATTAGCAAACAACTAAACAAACAACACAAACATCAATCAATTAATGAATTAGAGTTTCAAATTCATAATTTGATATATATACAAAAAATCATGTTTTGATGCCAAATCACAACAATGTATTCTAACTATATTAGTTTTGGTTCTCACACCAGTCTAATGGAAATATATAGAAATCACACCTTCGTCACTCGAAAATAAATGCTGATGATGTTTCGAACCACCATCAGAACATTGTCGGGCTACTAGAGTGCGGTTCTATATCTACCCGGTATATTAAAACTTCGAATATACGTTTGCAAGGCGTATATGCAAATTCTTTATATACTGGACTGTCCAAGTCAATATAAATAAATAATCAACTACGAATAATTGATTTAAATTTTCAAAACAAAATTTGTTTTCACTTTAAAAATATACTCTTCACACTCGTTCTAGGATACTACTGATCCCATTTCTAACGAGTCATTCTAATTGGATATTACTAATCCAATTTCTGATGAATTCTTTCGTATGGTTCTAATGTGTCTTGTTCTCTAGCTTTGTAAACCAAAGCTCTGATACCAACTGTGAAAACCCGTAACTTCCCCGTAAAGGAAAGCGACGGATAGTTCGAGAACAAGCCACAACAGAACGTATATAAGAGAACATTTCATTGTATATTACAACAATGCATCAGATTACAAGAATATACAGAGTATCAATGGATAAATATTACACAGAAATATCAAATATCAGAGATTTAAATTACATTAAATACATAGCAGCGGAAAATAACACAATACACAACTAGAAGGAGATATACGGATACAAAGCTTTTCGGATATCACTCCAGCTGTAAACCAGGATCCTGTGAATATAAATCTGCAAAACCAAAACTACTAGCTGCCCGTTTCGAAAATAAGGGCACCCAGAGTTTAGGTTAAAACAATAAACTCCAGGTCAGTCATGTGACTGGTGTGAGAACTAAAACAGTTATTAATCTTTGTTTTTAAAGTTCGGTAAATCAAGGGACCACGCCGTATAACACGGAACGGGTTTCCTCCCAAGAATACCAGTGCATAAAACAAACAGCGCAATGCTAAATAAAGAAAAATGAAGCTATTATAAGACCCAGTTCCCATCACACAATGCAACGCAAGCCGGAGGATAGGGTTTTTACCTTATAATAGCCAAGAATGCTTGATACGTTGAAAACAAATCATTTGATACTATTACAAGTGCATAGTGTATAAAACAACTTCAAATCATAAGTATCAATCATAGGCGGCATGAGTGCCCCATCCCACTATGTCGCCATACTAGGCTCTACAAATAAAACCGCAAATGTCACGTATTTGGAAATTGGATTTCCGTCTATGAACCGAGGCAAAAGATAGTCCTCACCGACTTCGAGACTGTCTAGCCCGAGCCTCAGGGTCAGAGCGCATCGACCCTTGGATCCTCAGGGCCGGTCCACCGATGTGGATTAAACTTAAACCCTGAACATGCGTTTCCCCGCCCTATGGGGCGTAAATGAGCCAACTAAATGACTCCATCGGTTCGAGAACGACCGATCAATCCGAGGCGCCTCGCAACAGCAACAACCACATAAGTCAAACTCGTCAGGGCGTGTAAAACCACTGACGCCACTTCTAGCTAGAAAGAAACGCATGCCCTCCCTGACGTCCTCTCCCGTTTTTGGTTCATACCGGGTGTGAAACTCGCGAAGCAAACGTTACACAAAGCTACGCCACAAAGGCCTTGCTTTGATCATCACCACAAGACTTTGCTTTTCAATAGAAGCCTCGATCAATTGCCACTTAGGCATGCCACACAGGCAATTCACTCCATGCGTTTGATATCCATCAATATATAACCCCTGAGCTCGTACGTCTCAGAGAAGGGCGTTAAGCAAGAGAATAAATTCTCCGCCGCCAAACAGATATATATTTAATAGAGATCAATCACACGGACTAAAATCCAATGTCAGACACACAGTCCATTTACAAGTTCGTTCTGGGTCTGAACGAAACCGGAGGCACCTAGTACCCCGCATATCCATCGATCTCCAAGTACGTCTGGACAATCACCAACTTTTTCCATCTTCTTGGGTGTACAGCCCAATCAAGATCATCAGTTATCACCCAAACGACGTGAAGACCTCCGGTCTTCGACCATCATCTTCGTCTTCGACTTATCGTCGTATCAGTTATTCAGAATGGGATAAACCCGGTCTTTCCGAATAACTCGCGTATATTTTAAATAAGTGTTACACAAACACAACATACGCCTCATTCCAATTCATCAATCACTAACCGTAAATTAATCAAGAGAATAATTTCCCAAATATTAACCCCGAAGGCCGAAACCAACATCAAATCAATATCCAGAAAACCATTCTGCTTGGCTAACCGACAGTTAGTTTCTAAATTTCACGTTCATAGGGAAAGGTTCCCATTAATTTTATCCAAGATAAATTCCTTGAATTTATTCTTTATTCTATTCTTTTGAATTTCGATTCAACTAGCCGGGATTAACGAAACTTACCGAAGTAATCATTTGTTTTAATTTCCCAATCCCAACCTATTTATCCCATGAAGTAAAACTGGTAATACTTCATATCTAACACCACAGTGTTATCAGTAAATTCAATTACCATTTCACGTTCAAATCTAATTAAAGATTTAACTATCGCCTGGAGCAAAACTGGTGATACTCCATTCTCGATTATTTCAATCTAATTAAAGATTCATTAAAACTCCACTTAGTTTTAATCGTTAACTGGGTTAAAGAATCAGTGTCATTTAAAACACGGTTCACGATAAACCCAAAATCACATTCCATTAATTATCGGGTTAAAGAACAAGTGTTATTTAAAACACTGTTCACGATAAACCCAAAAATCAATACCAATTCAATTCCAATTAAATGTCATTTAATTGGTACACTTTATTAAATCTAAATAAAAAGATTTAATCTTTTCTCAACTGGGTTCAAGAAAAGTGTTAGTGAAGACACCATTCACGACAAACCCAAATCACATTTGATATTCAATATAAGGCTCTGAATAGAAAATATATCGGCTTATATTCAATACCAAATTCTACGATTAACAAATGTCGTATTGGAGATAACGATATATATATATATCTTTCAAATTTCCATAACAACATTTGTATAATCACGAAATCCAATATCGAAATATTCCGAAGACAATTTCGATTCAAATTCATTCCAATGCAATCATTGGAAATTTTGGTTATTTTCAAAACCATTTCAAATTCAATTTATTTATTTAAAAATAAATAGAATTATAATTCTAGTTCAAACTAGTTCATTTCGATAAAAATCTATTTTTATCTTTTCAAATATGGAGTTTTTCATCCCAATTCTTTCTAAATCATTTCTTATGATTTTACACAAATTATTACTATTTTTAATAATTTTATCAAGGCCCGTACAGTCGATTTCCATCAACGGCCATCGAACTGCACTTACAGCGACCTTTTTCAAATTTGATTTGGACATAATTCCAAATCCAACCGTTAGATTTCAAATTTCTAATATTCATTAGAAAGCTCTTTCCGATACGAACCCAACGGTTCCGGTTTTAGGAGAATCCGACGGTCGGATCTCCCGTAATGTCCGTTTGAAATAAATGGTCGAAATTCGCGAACTGCCGCGGCGCGGCGCGTTCTATTCAGGCCATTATATTATATATAATATATATAATATATATTTCGTCGATTTCTATTTAAAACGAATTATATAAATAGTTTTAAAATTCGCTTCGAAAGCAATTTCAACTTCCATTTCAATTCAAATCAAAATTGAATTCTTCTTTATAAATTCGTTTTAAAATTCATTTCTATTCAATTCAAATTTCAATTCAATTCGAATTCATTTCAATTCGCTTTCAATTCAATTTGAATTCGTTTTCAATTCAATTCATTTCGAAATCGTTTTCAATTCAATTCATTTCGAAATCGTTTTCAATTCAATTCATTTCGAAATCGTTTTCAATTCAATTCATTTCGAAATCGTTTTTAATTCAATTCATTTCGAAATCATTTTTAATTCAATTCATTTCGAAATCGTTTTCAATTCAATTCATTTCGAAATCGTTTTCAATTCAATTCATTTCGAAATCGTTTTCAATTCAATTCATTTCGAAATCGTTTTCAATTCAATTCATTTCGAAATCGTTTTCAATTCAATTCATTTCGAAATCGTTTTCAATTCAATTCATTTCGAAATGAATAGAATCGATATAAATCGTTTACGTCAAAATGGCGTCAATCTAATCAACACGGCTTCATAAATTTCTATTTTCAAATATTCTATTTCAAATATTTCTTTTTCAAAATAGTTGTTATTATCAAAATATTTCGTTCAACACATGACCAATCTCAATGGATGAGTACTGTCAACACATGAACTTTTATTTTATATCGATAAAGATGTAAATTTTATTACTAAAATATTTCGTTCAACACATGACCAATCTCAATGGATGAGTACTGTCAACACATGAACTTTTATTTTATATCGATAAAGGTGTAAATTTTATTACTAAAATATTTCGTTCAACACATGACCAATCTCAATGGATGAGTACTGTCAACACATGAACTTTTATTTTATAATATTCTTTATTTTTCAAATTGGAGTGAGGCCCAATCAATTACCATATAAAGTTAATTATATGGATTTTCATACATTACACACATAATAGCATTGAAAAATAATCAACCATCAACCAAAGTGCACTACACTGTATAAGCATCAAATATAGATATCTAACGCTTATAACAGCCTGTCAATCAATCGATCGACATATTTAATCAATCAGGATGAGTGAACTTCAAATTTCATCCCAACACCCGTGTGGGGTTTCAAACAATCAAACACATATTCTATTTGTGCTGTTGGGCGATGTGTAAAATTTATCGACCCAATCAATGTCCTTCAAATAGGTGTACATAAACAAACCGTTTGGTTTGCAAATGAATATTTTATTTTATTCACTTTACGTTAAAAATTATATTTTTAACGACAAAACATTTTATTCCAACATATGAATTTCTATTCAGTTCATTCTTTAAATAAAATGATATTTTTATTTTTCTAACTTATTTTAGAAAATTTCGGCGGCATAACGGCACGATACTAGAAACGGGACAAGGCCTAGCCTTATCCCCGGTCTAGTGAAGGCCCACGCCATTCACACATCAATCAAATCAATTTCGTTTCACCAAACAATTCAATTCAAACCAAAGCATCTAACTAATCTATGCAACCAAACAAACAAGTCCATGGTCTGTGGACGATTGTGTCGGGTGCTACTAAGCACCATCTGCATCCTAGTATATATATAACTAGAAAATTAAATTGAAAGGTGAGAAGTTCTCACAGATAGCTATCCAATCATCTTGACTCTTCCTTGATAGAAATCTTCATCGTTATCGCATCTTCGCCATCTTCGTCGCCCGTAGCCGCTACATATGTAAAAATCGCATTTTTACTTCGCTATTCAATATATAAAAATCATATTTTTACTTCGATGTTCAATACATAAAAATCGAATTTTTTCTACTATGTTATATAGATAAAAATTATATTTTTATCACGCTATTTTCCCTATAAAGATTTCGCCTTTATAAAAACATAGACTTCGCCTTTTCAAATTTAAAGATTTCATCTTTATAAAAATCTCATTTTTATATTTCTACACATATAAAGATGATATTTTTAACATTCCTATCATGTAAAAATTATATTTCTAATTCTCTACCTAACCAAAAATCATATTTTTACATCTTCTAGATAGTAAAAACTATATTTTTAATACTTTCAAAATATAAAAATCATATTTTTATTTCTTTAAAAATTATTCCATTAATTATCGGGTTAAAAATCATATCTTTCAAGCGATAAAGATATAGTCTTTCATTCGATAGAAATATAGTTTCCATCCTATAAAAATATAGTTTTTATTCTATAAAAATATAGTTTTCATTTTCAGATCTAAACACTGTCATTCTTCATACGAACTGATTTTTTTTAAACAATATTTTATTTAAATAAAAACTGATTTTTTTCTATGTATATAGTAAATTAAAAACTGGATTTTTTCTATGTATAATATATAAATCAAAGACTGAATTTTTATATAAATTATAAACTAATATTTTCTTCTTACTACATAAAACAGCACTTTTTTTATTTTGCTAAAATATAAAAGGAAATAGGAAAAAAAAACTGATTTACAAACAAATAAAAAAAAAAAAATTAATAAATCACTTACAGTATTATCTGGAAAAGGGGAGGGGTTTTGTGGGGTGCGGCGCGTCCTTGGTGGCGACGGAGGACTGGGGGTCCCACGGCAGGGGTTGTGCGATTTGGGGATTTAGGGTTTTCAGGGGGGGGTGCTGCGCGATGAACTAGGGAAGAGGGGGGGGGGGGGGAAGGAGGCTGTCGCGGGGTCGAGGTGGAGAGGGGGGGCGGTCAGGCCGCGCCTGAGGCGGCGCGAGGTGGCAGGCGGAGCAGGCGATAGTCTCGTTTTTTTTCTTCTTCTTTTCTTTTTTTTTATTTGAAACTGAATCGGGAGAGAAGAAGTAGGGGGGGCTTTTATAAAATTTATATTATTTAATTTATTTATTTTTTTAATTGCAAAAAGTTGACTTTCACAAACGACCTCTAAACGAGGCCCACCGCCTGTCGTCCACAGCGTATTACCCCCATTCCGAACACAATGGGATATATATCGCAAGCTGATATGATCGTTTGAATCAGTTTCTGTTAAATTTACATTTAAATCACTATATTGAATTTTAAACGTACATTTCAAATTACCGGGGTCACATACTAATTCTATAAATCTCAGAAAAATATTTTCTAGCTTCGTATTTACGATATGGTCCTAACAAAACTAGTTTCGTCGAATTCTGAGACCGTTGGAAAAATGGTCATTTTCCAGTCGATTAAAATCAACTTAAACCGGTCAAACGCGTTTTCCTTTGCCACGCTCACATATTGATTCGAAAAATTATGAAATTTGGAATCTAGCAATAATTTGACATCACGGACCCAACAAAACTGGTTTCGTCGAAATCCGAGGTCGTTTGCAAAATGTCCATTTTTAAGGGCCTGAATTCCATAGCGACTATTCAGAATTTTCAACTGGACATATCTTTTGATTCCCGCTACGAACTTTTGATTTTTCGGATTCGTTGGAAAGATATTCACTATTAGATTCCATTATTTTTGGTTTCACTAAAATCCGGATTGTTTTGCACCCGGTACATTCAATTGAAGTTTGAAATCGAATTATCGAACTACCGCGCCATTTTCAATTCTATTTATAATTATATATAATTATTTATATTCTAATGACGACGCGTATAATATATACGTTCGAATTATATTCAAAATAAATTTCTCGTTGATTTTATTTAAAATAAACTATTTTAAATAATCAAAATTCGTTATAATTGCCAAAATAAAAATTTTAAACTGGCCCAGAATTTGCGGGTTATTACAGTTTACCCAAGGTATATCTTGATATATAGAAGATATATATATCAGAATTATAAAATAGTGGATATATTGGTTGTTATTATAGTCGAGTAAGATTATAAATTAAATGGTAATGTAAATAACCAATCAGAATTCATATAAGTGAAATACGTGAAATCAGATGAGTTAAATCTGAAATTTAAACCAGAAATTGAATTAAAATTCTGGAAAACTGGATAAGTGTTTGTAAATGGATTTGGATTAAAAATAAGGAAAATTTAAGATCCTGGGAGATTTTAAATTGTTTTACAAGCAGTGTGAATTATATTTTGAAATGAATTTCAAAGTGGAAATGTTTAGAAATGGTTTTATAGTATTGAACCCACTTCGATCGCTGGAAAATAGATTCTGATGATGACAGTTGCATCACGAGTATTCATTTCGAGTTGTAAGTGACGAACTACTACCAGAGATACTGTTTTGAATTTGTTTTGGGAAAGACAAGTTGTGTTGAATTTCAAAGAGGAAAATTTGATTTTTGAAAAGAGAAAACTGTTTAATAAACTCCCAGGGAAAGACTGTTTGAATTAAAAACATATTTAACAGAAATTTGTGAAAGCAAATTTGAATTAAAGTAAAGCCAGTAAAGTGGTAACTGAGATTGAATTAGAATGATATCAAGACAAATTGGATTGTGAGATTCAAATTTGAAGTGTAATGTGACAATTAAGTTAAGAGTTGGGAATCGAGAAAAAACTCGAGTTGAAAAGATATTTGGCTTGGATATAAACGAATGGTTGTGTTGTGGATAAAAGCAGATTGGAATTTGATTGGGATGACTCTTGTATCCGCTGAATTGACAGCAGGTGAAAGTGATAGAGTTGATATGCCCGACAAAAAGGTACAAGTTTATATTCGATATAAGCATGAGATATATGAGCCGAATTGGCAAGCCGCTTGGCTGTTTGATTTTCTTTTGGGTTGGAGATGGCCCAAAGAGGCAAGTTGGAGTTTGACCGATTGACCAGTACAAAGGAGGTGCTGGCGAAATTTTTCGAAGAGTTAAGGCATTAGAAAATTTTCAGGATTTTTGAAAATTTTCATTGATAAGAATAAATTAATATTTAATCGAAATTAAATTGGTTCACTTGAAACTGAAGATTTAGAAGTGAACAAATAAGTTCTTACTAGTTAATAGGGTTTGTTTTCTACCTTAGCAATTTTGAGGACGAAATTATTTTAAGTGGGGAAGAATGTAACGACCCGTATTTTCAACAGTATAATAATTAATTTATTTAATTATTTAAATGGTGAATTAGAATTAAATGGTTGTTGAATTAAATAATATCGAATATTTAATTAAGATAAATAATATAATAATATATTTAATTTCTGAAATGGTCAGAAATAGCGGAATTCACGTTATAGTGTGAATTGGATCATTTGTGATAATTAATTCAGTTTAGAGTTGAATTATATCAGCGAATATATTTAAACGACGACTATTTGAACCTGGAATTATAATATAATTATAAAAGAGCGCGTAACGACACGGCAGTTCGCTATTTGGCGATTTGAACTTCAACTGGATATACGGGGTCCGTTTTAAATCGGATTTCTGTGAAACAAGAAACGCTAGGAGCTGGTGAAGTATATTTTTCTAGTGGAAGAGAAAAATCGGGATTTTGTCGTATAGATTTTGATTTATGTCCAAATCAAATTTTAGAAAAGTCACTATGGAATTCCTTTGTAATTTTTAACGATATATATAAGGAATTTCAATATAAATTTGAATATCGATTCAACCGGGATTTGAATATCGAGTTGTAAAACCCCAATGGAACTGTATGATATTCTAGTGTGGATATATATGATAATATTTATTTTTAAATATATTTATATATTTAAAAGGGTTATATAGAGTTTTAAAAATAGCCAGTTTTTCAAACGACCCCAGAATTCGATGAAACTAATTTTGTTGGATCCGCAATGTTAAATTATTGCTAGATTTCAATTTCCGTGATTTTTGAAGTCAGTGTGTGTCCGTACGGGATTTTAATGTGAAAAACAGCCAATAAATTGACCTTTAAAAATACGCTATTTGAGCAAACGAAGTCAGAAATTGACGAAACCAGTTTCGTTGGGACCGTAATGTCGAACTGTAGCTGCATGCCCATTTTCAGGATTTTTGGGTATTGTATGTGATTACAGAAATTTTAGAGGACAAAGAAAATAGAGTTTGCTTATAATTAATTATAATAAGAGAATATTAAATTATTAAATCTATCCTATAAATAGATCCTAACACTCTCTAACCCTAGACAAATTTCCTTTGGTCAAAAAGCACGGCCGTTGGTTTCTTTTAGCAGTAAAGAAATTTCAATCCTCATAAAAATCAAAGGAAATTCAAATAAAATATATAAATCATTATAGATACATATATGGATTCATTAAACCATACTCTTCCAACTGAGATGCATTTCACCGAGTTCGACGTCAGTTTCTGGTGTGCGATATCGTACAGCGTTGGGTTTCCTAGATCTAGGGTTTGTGGTTTAGTGCGATTAAGGTTTCAATTGAATAAAAGGTGATTGGATTGGTGTTTGTGGTGTTAAGGAGGTGCGTTGGTGTGAATTTGGTGAAGAATGACACCAGAAAAGGAGTAGCGACTTCCTCTACTGGAGTTCGACGACGGGTTTTTGATTGGGGTGCGAGTTCATCACTTTGGGTATGGAAGGACGGAGATTCAAACGAGGAGTTCAAAGGTGGTGGTTTCGTGAAGAACCGTGAAGTAGAGAAGGAGTTTGTGGCAGATGAAGGTGCTGTAATGGTGAGCGGCTACTGTGAGTACACGATCTCTGTTTTTGGGGGAAGAAGGCAAAGAGAGCGGGTCGGGTATTTCAGGGTGTATGGGCCGATATAAAGGGTAAAATCCCAACTAATGATTTAGTTAAGTTATTTTATTTTAAATAATTGTATTAACTTTAAAATATCATAACAGTTGCATGCGATATCAGAATTCAGAAAAACAAAATCCGTTGGGATCGTATGGACGGACACTACACAATGGAACTGACTGGGAATGGAGTGGAGCTCGTTTGAATTTATAGCGGAATAAATTGTTTGATTTAAATCAAACAACAGTTTATCGTTCTTTAACGATGAACTGCAAATGTGAGTAAAACTCACCAATTCTGAATAATTATATTTTTATAACGTATTTTTAGAACTGTTAATCATTTGTTGATTGCAGTGTGTTAACTGTTTGGTTGAATTGCGTATGTATTAGTTGAAATTATAGATAACGATATATATAAATCTTTAATCGAATATTGATTCTGTTTATCAGAATATTTTATATTCGTGTTGTTTAACATCTGTGATGCAGGGAAACAGGTTGGAGGAACCCAGCTGGGTTCCATAATATATAAAATACTGTTTGGTTTCATATATTGTGTTATATGATGTGATATGAAATCTTTTGATGATTTTATATGTTTGAACTATATCTATCATTTGTTATATGGTACATTAAATACCATAAGGAATACTGGAAATTAAAAAAGGAATTTTTAAAGTGTTTATAGAAAATAGAACCTTTATAAAATCAAGAGATTTTATAAGAAGGGAATTATTTATAAAATCAAAGGATTTTATAAAGAGGAATATTTATTTAGAAAATAAATACGATATTATAAGAAGAATATTTATTTGTTAAATAAATAGAATTGAAAAGGAGGCATATGTAAACCATTTACAAATAGGATTGTAAAGAGAAATATTTGTGAACTATTTACAAATATAATAGAAAGAGGAATATTTGTAAAGCATTTACAAATAGAAATGAAAAGGGAAACATTTGTAAAACATTTACAAATAGGATTGGAAAGAAAATATTTGTAAAACATTACAAATAGATTAAATGGAAATATTTATTTATAGTTAATAAATAATGTTATAAATGAGTTATTTATTTAGAAAATAAATAGAAAGAAAAAGGAATATTTAATTGATAAATAAATAGAATTTAATCAAAGGAATATTTAGAAGATGAATAGAAAAGGGAAATATGTTTTTAACAGATAAATATAAAAGATAAATTTATAAATAACAGTTTAAAAATTAAATATTTATCATTCAATAAATGGTATATATAAGTCTAAACTTATATTGAGAAGAGATATTGGTTTTAACACCGATAGTTGTGAATTGAATGTGTACACAACATTTGTATAAGGAAGTAACTTTATTAAAGAGAACATTTATAAAGTGAAGAACCGTTACTAAAAGTAAATCTTTATAAATGAATAAACGTTATCAAATAGGAAATATTCGAATAGGAGGAGTCGATTAGAGTTAGAAATAATCGGTTAGAGTTAGAATAAATCGATTGGAGTTAGGATTTACCAGATAGAGTTAATCGGTTAGAGTTAACCAGTTAGAATTAATCAATGGAGTTAATCGATTAGAATTAAAGAAATCAATTAGAGTTATAGTTAATCGAATTAGGATTTAACTGACTATTAGTTTATTCGAAGAAGTGAGTTAAACGAATATAGTAGATATTCGAGGTGAGTTAATCGAATCAGAGATATTCGAAGTGAGTTAATCGAATCAGAGATATTCGAAGTAAGCTAATTGAATCAGAGATATTTGAAGGGAGTTAATCGAATCTAGTTATTCGACAGGAGTTAAATCAAATATAGTTTATTCGAAGAAGAGAGATTATCAAATATAAGTTATTCGGATGTAAGTTATTCGAATAAGAGTTAATCCAGTAAGAGTTAAATTGAGTAAGAGTTAATGGAATAAGAGTTAATCCTGTAAGAGTTAAATAGACTTAGAGTTAATCGAATAAGAGTTATTAGATTGGAGTTATTCGAATAGGAGTTATAGAATAAGAGTTTTAGAATAAGAGTCAACCAAATAGGAGCTGATAAATTAGTTATTCGTTATTTATTCGAGTTAGGAAATAAGAGTTAGATCAAAGTTATTATATTTAAGAAGTAGGAAATTATAACACCACTGTTATAATCAAATGATTCTGTAAAGGAGTTGTACTCGTAAATTATATCCAGAAGTTACGTAAGGAAGTGTTAAAGAGTTAAAAGATGAACTTACCCTATTTCGAGATTTGAAATGTTGTTCAGTTAAGGTCTGAGAGGTAGTTTTACCCTAACTTGATTAACTTCGTTTTTAATTTAGAAATGGTTAAGGTTCGAGAGTGAAAGTGGTTAAGTGAATTTAGTAAATAAGTATAGTGATTCGAGTTGTCGTCGCGACGTTGATTTAAACATCTGTTTAAATCCAAGTAAAGAAGATTTGGAAATGTTTTCCAAATAGAATCAGAAACGTAATCAAATATTGAAATTGGAAATATGGATTAGAAATGGAAATGTTTTCCAGTGTTAACATATATTTTCTAAACATAAAAAATAAGGAAATATAAATATATAAATATATATACGATTGATGATTGATTGATAGAATTTCCAACTGGAAATAATATCGTTGTTTGCACACTGTTTTTCTTTGATGGTTAAATCACAAACTATCGAAGTTTTGACCATTTTAACGTTGTTAATATGGAGAGACCGGTTGGATTATTATCCAAAGAACCACTCTGTATTGGCATAAGCGTTGAGAATCATATATGCCAAAGATAATTAAAGACGGAGTAAAGTGCAAGGGCTATTGTATAAGTCTTAGATAACAGTGCCTAAGATGGATGTACTGAGTAGTGCCTTCGGTTCATCCTGTTCCTGGATGACTTGTATGGATGAATGTCTGAAAAAGTATTTCCAAAAAGGTCACATACATTGATTTCTTCAACCGTACCAAGAGTGGAAGCGAAGAAGGAAACTTCTTTAGCTAACACGTAATGTACCGTTGTAGACCTCAATTAGTGATTTTCGATGGATCTGACAATGTGGCGTTCGAAGAGAATCTGATGTGATGATAAAGCGTAACCTCAAGCCTCATCAACCGGGAAATGACAAAAATCGGGCAGGCAGCATGGCTATGTAGGTCGCACCTATTAGGGTGTATAATCATCTAATCTATAGTTTCATTTACTTCTAAAAATCTATTGTTGATACTGTCCCATTCGGGAAATGGTTGCTGATCGCAACCGATGGTGATATACATTCGATACACTCAAGCGAAATGAGTGGTCGGTCATGTGTGGCCGGGTTGCAAGATGTTCTTGTTGAACCCAGTGTATTCCTCTCTAGAGGTACACTAGCGAAAGGTGGTTCCATACCTTGTCATAGTTGGAAATCCATTACCCAATACGTGCTTGTGGTTTTGATTGTATAGTATGTATGTAGAACGTGAGATGAAAGCGTTTCTGCTAGATGATTATTATATTGTGGTTGATGGACATTATTATAATATCAAAAGGTTTTTGATATAAAGATATTTTGGATTCTCATAAGGGAAAAACCCGTTCCGTTATACGGCGTGGTCTTATGAGATATCGTTTACTTGTTCAAACTGTTTAAACTATTTTACTCATACTAGTCCCATGACCTACCCGGAGTTTATTTTGTTTTGTTTTCCCTAAACTCTTGGGTGTCCAATTTTGTACGGGCAGCCAAGTAGTTGGGATTTACAAATACTTGAAGAGCTAGAGCAGGAGGCTTCAGGATCATATAGCTATAGTGTATTTCCGCTATGTTGTAAGTGTTGTACTTTGAAATGATATGTATATTCAAACACAGATTTATATTTCAAAGATATATTATCTATTATATGTTATTCGTTCCGCCGTGAGGTTCGTGTTACTCTGATGTTGTGTTCATCTTCTTCTTTTATTCTAAGTTTCTATCTTATCTATCCTCACCCTCTGTTTTCTTTCATTAACTACCGATATTTTCGATCCTTGGCTGTTCGATATGTGTTGTATATCGGATAACCAAGATCGCATTTTTTTCGGGTCGTTACAGTTGGTATCAGAGCTTAAGGTTAAGAGAATTACCTTGGCTCTGTGGCATGACTCAGTAGAGATGGGGTTAGTAATACCCTAGATTGAGTTGAGTGTATATATACGAGTGAGCGTATTTGTTATTGATATAAAAATTGTTTTATATTGTGGTGATTTATTGGTTGAGTTGTTTATGAGTTCTGGTCGATCAGTTTGATTCACTGTATCGGTAGGAGTTACTAAACACTCGAATACGATGGGTCGACACGATATGTTTTGAAAAGAGGGTAAATTAAAATAAGTTTACCCAAGGTATATCTTGATATAGAGAAGATATATATATATATATATATCAAAATTATAAAATAGTGGATATATTGGTTGTTATTATAATCGAGTAAGATTATAAATTAAATGGTAATGTAAATAACCAATCAAAATTCGTATAAGTGAAATACGTGAAATCAGATGAGTTAAATCTGAAATTTAAACCAAAAATTGAATTAAAATTCTGGAAAACTGGATAAGTGTTTGCAAAATGGATTTGGATTAAAAATAAGGAAAATTTATGATCCTGGGAGATTTTAAATTGTTTTACAAGCAGTGTGAATTATATTTTGAAATGAATTTCAAAGTGAAAATGTTTAGAAATGGTTTTATAGTATTGAACTCACTTCGATCGCTGGAAAATAGATTCTGATGATGACAGTTGCATCACCAGTATTCATTTCGAGTTGTAAGTGACGAATTACTACCAGAGATACTGTTTTGAATTTGTTTTGGGAAAGACAAGTTGTGTTGAATTTCAAAGAGGAAAAAATTATTTTTGAAAAGAGCAAATTGTTTAATAAACTCCCACGGAAAGACTGTTTGAATTAAAAAAAACTAACAGAAATTTGTGAAAGCAAATTTGAATTAAAGTAAAGCTAGTAAAGTGGTAACTGAGGTTGAATTAGAATGATATCAAGACAAATTGGATTGTGAGATTCAAATTTGAAGTGTAATGTGACAATTAAGTTAAGAGTTGGGAATCGAAAAGAAACTCAAGTTGAAATGATATTTGGCTCGGATATAAATGAATGGTTGTGTTGT
Source organism: Allium sativum (assembly GCA_030737875.1). Lineage (NCBI taxonomy): Eukaryota > Viridiplantae > Streptophyta > Magnoliopsida > Asparagales > Amaryllidaceae > Allium > Allium sativum. The sequence goes on from CM060918.1 coordinate 962,978,541, forward strand.
GGATAAAAGCAGATTGGAATTTGATTGGGATGACCCTTGTATCCGCTGAATTGACAGCAGGTGAAAGTGATAGAGTTGATATGCCCGACAAAAAGGTACAAGTTTATATTCGATATAAGCATGATATTTATGAGCCGAATTGGCAAGCCGCTTGGCTGTTTGATTTTCTTTTGGGTTGGAGATGGCCAAAAGAGGCAAGTTGGAGTTTGACCGATTGACCAGTACAAAGGAGGTGCTGGCGAAATTTTTTGAAGAGTTAAGGCGTTAGAAAATTTTCATGATTTTTGAAAATTTTAGTTGATAAGAATAAATTAATATTTAATCAAAATTAAATTGGTTCAGTTGAAACTAAAGATTTAGAATTGAACAAATAAGTTCTAACCAGTTAATACGGTTTGTTTTCTACCTTAGCCATTTCGACGACAAAATTATTTTAAGTGGGGAAGAATGTAACGACCCGCATTTTCAGCAGTATAATAATTAATTTATTTAATTATTTAAATGGTGAATTAGAATTAAATGGTTGTTGAATTAAATAATATCAAATATTTAATTAAGATAAATAATATAATAATATATTTAATTTCTGAAATGGTCAGAAATAGCGGAATTCACGTTATAGTGTGAATTGGATCATCTGTGATATTTAATTCAGTTTAGAGTTGAATTATATTAGCGGATATATTTAAACGACGACTATTTGAACATGGAATTATAATATAATTATAAACGAGCGCGTAACGACGCGACAGTTCGCTATTTGGCGATTTGAACTTCAACAAGATATACCGGGTCCGTTTTAAATCGGATTTCTGTGAATCAAGAAACGTTAGGAGCTGGTGAAGTATATTTTTCTAGTGGAAGAGAAAAATCGGGATTTTGTCGTATAGATTTTGATTTACGTCCAAATCAAATTTGAGAAAAGTCGCTATGGAATTCCTTTGTAATTTTTAACGATATATATAAGGAATTTCAATATAAATTTGAATATCGATTCAACCAGGATTTGAATATCGAGTTGTAAAATCCCAGTGGAGCTGTATGATGTTCTAGTGTGGATATATATGATAATATTTATTTTTAAATATTAAATTTAATTATTTTTAAATATATTTATATATTTAAAAGGGTTATATAGAGTTTTAAAAATAGCCAGTTTTTCAAACGACCTCAGAATTCGATGAAACTAATTTTGTTGGATCTGCAATGTTTAATTATTGTTAGATTTCAATTTCCGTGATTTTTGAAGTCAGTGTGTGGCCGTACGGGATTTTAATGTGAAAAACAGCCAATAAATTGACCTTTAAAAATACGCTATTTGAGCAAACGAAGTCGGAAATCGACGAAACCAGTTTCGTTGGGACCGTAATGTCGAACTGTAGCTGCATGCCCATTTTCGGGATTTTTGGGTATTGTATGTGATTACAGAAATTTTAAAGGACAAATAAAATAGCGTTTTCTTATAATTAAATATAATAAGCGAATATTAAATTATTAAATCTATCCTATAAATAGATCCTAACACTCTCTAACCCTAGACAAATTTCCTTTGGTCAAAAAGCACGGCCGTTGGTTTCTTTTAGCAGTAAAGAAATTTCAATCCTCATAAAAATCAAAGGAAATTCAAATAAAAGATATAAATCATTATAGATACATATATGGATTCGTTAAACCATCCTCTTCCAACTGAGATGCATTTCACTGAGTTCGACGTCAGTTTCTGGTGTGCGATATCGTACAACATTGGGTTTCCTAGATCTAGGGTTTGCGGTTTAGTGAGATTAAGGTTTCAATTGAATAAAAGGTGATTGTATTGGTGTTTGTGGTGTTAAGGAGGTGCGTTGGTGTGAATTTGGTGAAGAATGGCACCAGAAAAGGAGTCACGACTTCCTCTACTGGAGTTCGATGACGGGTTTTTGATTGGGGTGCGGGTTCATCACTTTGGGTATGGAAGGATGGAGATTCAAACGAGGAGTTCGAAGGTGGTGGTTTCGTGAAGAACCGTGAAGTAGAGAAGGAGTTTGTAGCGGATGAAGGTGCTGTAATGGTGAGCGGCTACTGTGAATACACGATCTGTGTTTTTGGGGGAAGAAGGCAAAGAGAGCGGGTCGGGTATTTCAGGGTGTATGGGCCGATATAAAGGGTAAAAGCCCAATTAATGATTTAGTTAAGTTATTTTATATCAAATAATTGTATTAACTTTAAAATATGATCACTGCTGCTTGCGATATCAGAATTCAGAAAAACAAGATCTGTTGGGATCGTATGGACGGACACTACCCAATGGAACTGACTGGGAGTGGAGTGGAGCTCGTTTGAATTTATGGCGGAACAAATTGTTTGATTCAAATCAAACAACAGTTTATCGTTCTTTAATGATGAACTGCAAATGTGAGTAAAACTCACCAATTCTGAATAGTTATATTTTTATAACGTATTTTTAGAACTGTTAATCATTTGTTGATTGCTGTGTGTTAACTATTTGGTTGAATTGCGTATGTATTAGTTGAAATTATAGATAACGATATATATAAATCTTTAATCGAATATTGATTCTGTTTATCAGAATATTTTATATTCGTGTTGTTTAACATCTGTGATGCAGGGAAACAGGTTGGAGGAACCCAACTGGGTTCCTCAATATATAAAATACTGTTTGGTTTCATATATTGTGTTATATGATGTGATATGAAATCTTTTGATGATTTTATATGTTTGAATTATATCTATCATTTGTTATATGGCACGTTAAATACCGTAAGGAATACTGGAAATTAAAAAGGGATTTTCAAAGTGTTTATTGAAAATAGAACATTTATAAAATCAAGAGATTTTATAAGAAGGGAATTATTTATAAAATCAAAGGATTTTATAAAGAGGAATATTTATTTAGAAAATAAATACGATATTATTAGAAGAATATTTATTTGTTAAATAAATAGAATTGAAAAGGAGATATATGTAAACCATTTACAAATAGGATTGTAAAGAAAAATATTTGTAAACTATTTACAAATAGAATAGAAAGGGGAATATTTGTAAAACAATTACAAATAGAAATGAAAAGGGAAACATTTGTAAAACATTTACAAATAGGATTGGAAAGAAAATATTTGTAAAACATTACAAATAGATTAAATGGAAATATTTATTTATAGTTAATAAATAGAATGTTATAAATGAGTTATTTATTTAGAAAATAAATAGAAAGAAAAAGGAATATTTAATTGATAAATAAATAGAATTTAATCAAAGGAATATTTAGAAGATGAATAGAAAATGGAAATCTATTTTTAACAGATAAATATAAAAGATAAATTTATAAATAACAGTTTATAAATTAAATTAAATATTTATCATTCGATAAATGGGATATATAAGTCTAAACTTATATTGAGAAGAGATATTGGTTTTAACACCGATAGTTGTGAATAGAATGTGTACACAACACTTGTATAAGGAAGTAACTTTATTAAAGAGAACATTTATAAAGTGAAGAACCGTTACTAAAAGTAAATCTTTATAAATGAATAAACGTTATCAAATAGGAGATATTCGAATAGGAGGAGTCGACTAGAGTTAGAAATAATCGGTTAGAGTTAGAATAAATCGATTAGAGTTAGGATTTACCAGATAGAGTTAATCGGTTAGAGTTAACCAGTTAGAATTAATCAATGGAGTTAATCGATTAGAATTAAAGAAATCAATTAGAGTTATTGTTAATCGAATTAGGATTTAACTGACTATTAGTTTATTCGTAGAAGTGAGTTAAACGAATATAGTAGATATTCGAAGTGAGTTAATCGAATCAGAGATATTCGAAGTGAGTTAATCGAATCAGGGATATTTGAAGTAAGCTAATCGAATCAGAGATATTCGAAGGGAGTTAATCGAATCTAGTTATTCGACAGGAGTTAAATCAAATAGAGTTTATTCAAAGAAGAGAGATTATCAAATATAAGTTATTCAGATGTAAGTTATTCGAATAAGAGCTAATCCAGTAAGAATTAAATAGAGTAAGAGTTAATGGAATAAGAGTTAATCCAGTAAGAGTTAAATAGAGTTAGAGTTAATCGAATAAGAGTTATTAGATTGGAGTTATTCGAATAGGAGTTATAGAATAAGAGTTATAGAATAAGAGTTCACCAAATAGGAGCTGATAAATTAGTTGTTCGTTATTTATTCGTGTTAGGAAATAAGAGTTAGATCAAAGTTATTATATTTCAGAAGCAGGAAATTATAACACCACTTTTATAATCAAATGATTCTGTAAAGGAGTTGTACTCGTAAATTATATCTAGAAGTTACGTAAGGAAGTGTTAAAGAGTTAAAAGATGAACTTACCCTATTTCGAGATTTGAAATGTTGTTCAGTTAAGGTCTGAGAGGTAGTTATACCCCAACTTGATTAACTTCGTTTTTAATTTAGAAATGGTTAAGGTTCGAGAGTGAAAGTGGTTAAGTGAATTTAGTAAATAAGTATAGTGATTCGAGTTGTCGTCGCGATGTTGATTTAAACATCTGTTTAAATCCAAGTAAAGAAGATTTGGAAATGTTTTCCCAATAGAATCAGAAACGTAATCGAATATTGAAATTGGAAATATGGATTAGAAATGGAAATGTTTTCCAGTGTTAACATATATTTTCTAAACATAGAAAATAAGGAAATATGAATATATATATATACAGTTGATGATTTATTGATAGAATTTCCATCTGGAAATAATATCGTTGTTTGCACACTGTTTTTCTTTGATGGTTAAATCATAGACTATCGAAGTTTTGACCATTTTAACGTTGTTAATATGGAGAGACTGGTTGGATTATTATCCAAAGAATCACTCTGTATTGGCATAAGCATTGAGAATCATATATGCCAAAGATAATTAAAGACGGAGTAAAGTGCAAGGGCTATTGTATAAGTCTTAGATAACAGTGCCTAAGATGGATTAACTGAGTAGTGCCTTGGGTTCATCCTGTTCCTGGATGACTTGTATGGATGAATGTCTGACAGAGTATTTCCAGAAAGGTCACGTACATTGATTTCTTCAACTGTACCAAGAGTGGAAGCGGAGAAGGAAACTTCTTTAGCTAAGACGTAATGTACTATTATAGACCTCAATTAGTGATTTTTGATGGATCGGACAATGTGGCATTCGAAGAAAATCTGATGTGATGATAAAGCGTAACCTCAAGCCACATCAACCGAGAAATGACAAAAATCGGGCAAGCAGCATGGCTATGTAGGTCACACTTATTAGGGTGTATAATCATCTAATCTAGAGTTTCATTTAATTCTAAAAATCTATTGTTGATGCTGTCCCATTCGGGAAACGGTTGCTGGTCCCAACCGATGGTGATATACATTCGATACACTCAAGCAAAATGAGTGGTCGGTCATGTGTGGCCGGGTTGCAAGATGTTCTTGTTGAACCCAGTGTATTCCTCTCTAGAAGTACACTAGCGAAAGGTGGTTCCATACCTTGTCATAGTTGGAAATCCGTTACCCAATACGTGCTTGCGGTTTTGATTGTATACTATGTATGTAGAACGTGAGATGAAAGCGTTTATGCTAGATGATTATTATATTGTGGTTGATAGACATTATTATAATATCAAAAGGTTTTTGATATAAAGATATTTTGGATTCTCATAAGGGAAAAACCCGTTCCGTTATACGGCGTGGTCTTATGAGATATCGTTTACTTGTTCAAACTGTTTAAACTGTTTTACACATAATAGTCCCATGACTAACTCGGAGTTTATTTTGTTTTGTTTTCCCTAAACTCTTGGGTGTCCAATTTTGTACGGACAGTCAAGTAGTCGAGATTTACAGATACTTGAAGAGTTGGAGCAGGAGGCTTCAGGATCATATAGCTATAGTGTATTTCCGCTATGTTTCAAGTGCTGTACTTTGAAATGATATGTATATTCAAATACAGATTTATATTTCAAAGATATGTTATCTATTTTATGTTATTCGTTCCGCTGTGAGGTTCGTGTTTCTCTGATGTTGTGTTCTTCTTCTTCTTCTATTCTAAGTTTCTGTCTTATCTATCCTCACCCTCTATTTTCTTTCATTAACTACCGGTATTTTCGATCCTTGGATGTTCGATATGTGTTGTATATCGGATAACCAAGATCGCATTTTTTTCGGGTCGTTACAAATTCAAATCTAAATGAAAACAACGCCAGTGCCACATAGTGACCAGAAAAGTCGTTCAAATTAAATGGGCTATTTTTATATAAATAAAAATAGCGATAAATCGTTATAAAATATTATAAACGACATGGAATGGAGAATAAAACAATTTTACTTGGTTTATGAAGTAATATTGACGGTTAGATTTATTTAACACTAATGTATGTATATGAATTGAATTTAACCAGGGAAAGAAATGATTTGAATTATAAATATTCGTGAATTATTTGAAAAGGCCGTGTTAAACCTCATTTCAAATAATTGAACGACGACTGAAAGTCAAAGGAAATGAAGACGGTGCAAGACCGATAATCTTCACATTGAGTGGATTACTATTGATTCCATCGATATGGGTAGCTCCCTTGATGAGGTTACAGTGGTAGTGGTACAGACGTATTTGTTGATTGTCTGGACACATGAGGGTCTCTCTTTCGAATTGGACATATGGAACGAGAAATAAGGTGCCTCCGGTTTCGGTTAGACTCAGAACGGACTTGTAAATGGATGTGTGTCTGACATTGGATTTCATTCTCTATTGATTGATTTCTATTAAAATATATATCTGTTTGGTGGCGGAGAATTTATTCTCTTACTTAATACCCTTCTCTGAGACGTATGGGCTTAGAGGTTATACATTGATAGACATCAGTTGCATGACATGGATTGTCAATGTGGCATGCTGAGATGCAAATGATCAAGGCTTTTGTTCAAAAGAAGAGTCTTGTGGTTGATGATCAAAGCACAACTTTAATTATCAAAGCTTTGTGTATAGCGTTAATTCATGAGCCTCACACCCCGGTATGAGACAGAAATGGGATCTTGACTGCCTGGAGTGCATGCATTTCGTTCTAGCTAGAAGTGGTGTCATGGTATAGAGCCCAGTCATTTTTACATATGTGGATGATGGAATGCGAGGCACCTCGGTTATGCTTGGTCGACGTACTGACCATTGTGTAGGTCCGACAGGATCGGGAAACGTATTTTTTAGGAATAATTAATTCACTAAAGTATGTGTAGACTGGCCCTGAAGATCCATGGGCTCGCTAGCGCCAGAGTCCTGAGGCATTTGCTAGAGTGTCTCGAATCGGGAAGAGTCATCCCTAGCTGTAACGAAAAGGAATTTCGCTCGGTCCGAATCAGTCGCTAAACCGATCTAGACCGTTCGAAACGCCTGATTGTTTTGAGAACAAGACAAAATAGAACGCAGACGGAAGAACATTTCATTGTATATTACAACAATGCATTAGATTACAAAAATATACAGAGTACAAATGAATAAATATTCACAGAAATATCAGAGATTTAGATTACATTTAAATACATAGCAGCGGAAAATAATACAATACGCAACTAGAAGAGATATACGGATACAAAGCATTCCGGATATCATTCCAGCTGTAAACCAGGATCCTGTGAATATAAATATGCAAAACCAAAACTACTAGCTGCCCGTGTCAAAATAGGGGCACCCAGAGTTTAGGTTAAAACAATAAACTCTAAGTCAGTCATGGGACTTGTGTGAGAACTAAAAACAGTAATCTTTATTTTTAAAGTTAGGTAAATCAAGGGACCACGCCGTATAACACGGAACGGGCTTCCTCCCAAGAATACCAGTGCATAAAACAAATAGCGCAATGCCAAATAAAGAAAAATGAGGGTGTTATAAGACCCAAGTCCTATCACACAATGCAACGCAAGCCGGGGGATAGGGTTTTCCCTTATAACCGCCAAAGAATGCTTGATACATTTAAAACAAATCATTTGATACTATTATAAGTGCATAGTGTATAAATCAACTTCAAATCATAAGTATCAATCATAGGCGGCATGAATGCCCCATACCACTATGTCGCCATATATAGGTTATACAATCAAAATCGAAAAGTCACGTATTTGGAAATTGGGTTTCCATCTATGAACCGAGGCAAAAGATAGTCCTCAACCGATTCGAGACGCTCTAGCCCGTGTCTCAGGATCAGAGCTCGAGTGACCCTTGGAGCGACAGGGCCGGTCCACCGATGTGGATTAAAATTCCTGAACACTACGTTTCCCCGCCCTTTGGGGCGTAAATGAGCCAACGAATGGCTCCATCGGACCCGGATCGTCCGATCTAACCGAGGCGCCTCGCAACAGCAACAACCACACAGGTGAAAAGTATATAAATGTCAGGGCTGGTAGGTCACTGACACCACCCTAGCTAGAAGGAAACGCATGCCCTCCCTGAGGTCCTCTCCCGTTTTTGGTTCACAACCGGGTGCGAGGCTCGCGAATTCACGTTACACAAAGCTGTGCTACACAGGCTATGCTTTGATCATCACCACAAGACTTTGCTTTTCAACAGAAGCCTCGATCAATTGTCACTTAGGCATGCCACACAGGCAATTCACTCCATGCGTTTGATATCCATCAATATATAACCCCTGAGCTTGTACGTCTCAGAGAAGGGCGTTAAGCAAGAGAATAAATTCTGCGCCGCCAAACAGATATATATTTAATAGAGATCAATCACACGGACTAAAATCCAATGTCAGACACACAGTCCATTTACAAGTTCGTTCTGGGTCTGAACGAAACCGGAGGCACCTAGTACCCCGCATATCCATCGATCTCCAAGCACGTCTGGACGATCACCAACTGTTTCCATCTTCTTGGGTGTACAGCCCAATCAAGATCATCAGTAATCACCCAAACGACGTGAAGACTTCCGGTCTTCGACCATCGTCTTCATCTTCGACTTATCGTCGTATCAGTTATTCAGAATGGGATAAACCCTGTCTTTCTGAATAACTTGCGTATATTTTAAATAAGTGTTACACAAACACAACATACGCCTCATTCCAATTCATCAGTCACTAACCGTAAATTAATCAAGAGAATAATTCCCCAAATATTAACCCCGAAGGCCGAAACCAACATCAGATCAATATCCAGGAAACCATTCTACTTGGCTAACCTACAGTTAGTTTCTAAATTTCACATTCATAGGGAAAGGTTCCCATTATTTTTATCCAAGATAAATTCCTTGAAATTATTCTTTAATCTACTTTTGAATATCAATTCAAACTAGTCGGGATTAACGAACTTTGCCGAAGTAATTATTTGTTTTAATTTCCCAATCCCAACCTATTTATCCCATGAAGTAAAACTGGTAATACTTCATATCTAACACTATGGTGTTATCAGTAAATTCAATTACCATTTCACGTTCAAATCTAATTAAAGATTTGACTATCTCGTGGAGCAAAACTGGTGATACTCCATTCTCGATCATTTCAATCTAATTAAAGATTCATTAAAACTCCACTTAGTTTTAATCTTTAACGGGGTTAAAGAATCAGTGTCATTTAAAACACGGTTCATGATAAACTCAAAACCACATTCCATTAATTATGTTGAAGAACTAGTGTTATTTAAAAACACTGTCCACGATAAACCCAAAAATCAATATCAATTCAGTTCCAATTAAATATTATTTAATTGGTACACTTCATTAGATCTAATTGAAAAGATTTGATCTTTTCTCAACTGGGTTCAAGAACAGTGTTAATGAAGACACCATTCACGACAAACCCAAATCACATTTGATATTAAATACAAGGCTGAATAGAAAATATATCGGCTTATATTCAATATCAAATTCTACGACCAACAGATATCGTATTGGAAATAACGATATATATATCTATATCTTTCAAATTTCCATAACAACATATGTATAATCACGAAATCCAACATCGAAATATTCCGAAGACAATTTCGATTCAAATCCATTCCAATGCAGTCATTGGAAATTCTGGTTATTTTCAAAACCATTTCAAATTCAATTTATTTATTTAAAATTAAATAGAATTATAATTCTAGTTCAAAAACTAGTTCATTTCGATAAAAAAAAAATCTATTTTTATCTTTTCAAATATGGATTTTTTCATCCCAAATCATTTCTTATGATTTTACACAAATTATTGATATTTTTAGTGATTTTATCAAGGCCCGTACGGTCGATTTCCATCTATGGCCATCGAACTGCACTTACATCGACCTTTTCCAAATTTGATTTGGACATAATTCCAAATCCAACCGTTAGATTTCAAATTTCTAATATTCGTTAGAAAGCTCTTTTCGATACGAACCTAACGGTTCCGGTTTTAGGAGAATCCAATGGTCGGATCTCCCGTAATATCCGTTCGAAGTCAATGGTCGAAATTCGCGAACTGCCGTGGCGCGGCGCGTTCTATTCAGGCCATTATATTATATATATATATAATATATATATAATATATACTTCGTCGATTTCAATTCAAAACATGCTTTATAAATCGTTTTAAATTCATTTTCAAAACGGTTTCAACTTCATATTTAATTTCAAATCAAAATTGAATATTCCAATATAAATTCGTTTTAAATTCATTTCAAATCGATTTCAATTCAAATTCATTTCGTTTTAAATTCAATTTAAAACGATTTCAATTCTATTTCAATTCTATTCGAATTCATTTCAAAACGATTTCAATTCTATTTCGATTCTATTCGAATTCATTTCAAAACGATTTCAATTCTATTTCGATTCTATTCGAATTCATTTCAAAACGATTTCAATTCTATTTCGTTTATATTCAATTCCCATTCGAATTCATTTCTATACAGTTTCAGTTCGAATTCAATTCTATTCAATTTCAATTCGAATTCGTTTCTATTCAATTTCAGTTCGAATTCATTTCTATTCAATTTCAATTCTTTTCAAGATATCAGATTTTGAAATCACTTTCGATATTCGTTATAAATGAATAAAATCGATATAAATATCGTTCACGTCAAAATGGCGTCAATCTAATCAACACGGCTTCATATATTTCTATTTTCAAATATTCTATTTCAAATATTTCTATTTCGAAACTGGAATGAGGCCCAATCAATTACCATATAATGTTAATTATATGGATTTTCTACAAAATATGTATACAATAACAACGATGAATAATCAGCCATCATCCAAAGTGCATTCTACACTGTATAAGCATCAAATATAAATATCCAATGCTTATAACAGCCTGTCAATCAATCGATCGACATACAACTAAACAATCGAGATTAGTGTACGTCAAATTTCATCCCAATACCCGTGTGGGGTTTCAAGCAATCCAACACAGATTTTTATTTGTGCAGTTGGGCGATGTGTAAAATTTATCGTCCCAATCAATGTCCTTCAAATAGGTGTACATAAACAAACCGCCCGTTTGTAAATGAATATTTATTTATTCACATTCACGTTAAAAATTATATTTTTAACGATCAAACTATTTTATTCAACCTATGAATAATCTATTCGGTTCATTTATTAAATAAAATGATATCTTTATTTTTCTAACTTATTTTTAGAAAATTTCGGCGGCATAACGGCACGATACTAGGAACGGGACAAGGCCTAGCCTTATCCCCGGTCTAGTGAAGGCCCACGCTATTCACACATCAATCAAATCAATTTCATTTCACCAAACAATTCAATTCCAAACCAAATAATCTAACCAACTACACAACCAAACAATTAAACAAACAAGCCATCCATTGTCTGTGGATGACGGGTGTCGGGTGCTGCTAAGCACCATCTGCATCCTAGTATATATATAACTAGAAAAAGGAATTGAAGAGTGAGAAGTTCTCACAGATTAGCTAATCCAATCCCTCGACTCTTCGTAGGTAGAAATCTTCGTCGTTCTTGCCCCGTGTCAATTTCTCTGCCCGTATTCTCTACATATGGAAAAATCGAATTTTTACTTCGCTATTCAATATATAAAAATCGAATTTTTACTATGCTATTCAATATATAAAAATCTCATTTCAACCTTTCTTCGCTTCCTACATATGAAAGATCCAATTTTTACTACACTTTCATATGTATAAAAATCCTATACCTTTCCTTATATGATAAAAATTATAATTTTAAACTCTACATTATATAAAAATTATATTTTTATACTCTACATAAGTAAAAATCATATCTTTATTATCTTTACAATATAAAAATCATATTTTTATACTCCCTACTATATAAAAATCATATTTTTATATTCCCTACTATATAAAAATCATATTTTTATATAAGTGAAAATCTTAACCTTTCATAAACAAGATCGTCTCCTCCATAAAAATAAAGATAAAAATTTTCATATGAAATGAATTCAAGTCTTTTTAACATTAAAAATCATTCCTTTTATATTAAAACCCATTTCTTTTATATCAAAAACCATTTCTTTTATATTAAAAACCATTAATAAAACTGAAAATATATAAAATAAATGTAAATAAATAAAAGAAGCTTACATAGAAATAGGAAGGAGGGGGGAAACGTTCACCATCGAAGGGGGGGCTGCTGCGAGGTGTTGTAGAAGCGAAGGAAGGAGGAGCAGAAGGGGGAGGGCGGTCGAAGTCGATGCTGGAGGGGGGGTCTAGGGCTCGCGGCTCGGTGCTGTGGCTGTGGGGTTGTCTTCGGGTTTGGGGGGGTTCTGCAAATCGGAGCTGGAGGGTGGAGAGAGACTGGCGCGAGGCTAGGGGAAGAAGGAGAGAGGCGGTGGGTAGGGGGAGGGCGGTCGGGGATGGGGTGCGCTCGTCGGAGGCTGGCGGATTAGGGCTCCGTCGCCCTTCGTTTTTTCTTTTTTTTATTCTGAATTTGATTTTTAGTCAACGGCGGAAAGGAGGGAGATAAAGGATAGGTTTATATTATAATTTATTTATTTATTATTTTAAATTTTAAACTTTATAACGTACCATCTCCATTCGAACTCGAAATCGAACCCGCCGACTGTCGTCCACAGCTAATTACCCCCATTCCGAACACAATGGGATATGTATCGTAAGCTGATTCGACTGTTTCGATCAGTTTTCGTCAAAATCAACATATAACTCTATATATTGAATTTGAACGCGCATTTCAATGTACCGGGCCCACATACGATCTCTAAAAAATCTCAAAAAATTATTTCTAGCTTCGTATTGACGATACGGTCCTAACAAAACTAGTTTCGTCGAATTCTGAGACCGTTTGAAAAATGGGCAATTTCCAGTCGATTAAAATCAACTAAAACTGGTCAAACGCGTTTTCCTTTGCCACGCTCACATATTGATTCGAAAAATTATGAAATTTGAAACCTAGCAATAAATTTACAACACGGATCCAACAAAAGTGGTTTCGTCGAAATCCGAGGTCGTTTGCAAAATGTCCATTTTTAAGGGCCTGAATTCCATAGCGACTATTCAGAATTTTCAATTGGACATATCTTTTGATCCCCGCTATGAAATTTTGATTTTTCAGATTCGTTGGAAAGATATTATCAATTAGATTCCATTATTTTTGGTCTCACTAAAATCCGGATTATTTTGCTGCCGGTATGTTCAATTGAAGTTTGAAATTGAATTATCGAACTACCGCGCCATTTTCAATTCCTTTTATAAATATAAATAAATATTTATATTCTATCTTCGATCTATATAACTATATACGATTTAATTTTATTCAAAATAAATTTCTCGTCGTTTTTATTTAAAATAATTCATTTTAAATAGTCAAAATTCGCTAAAATTGCCAAAATAAAAATTTTAAACTGGCCCAGATTTTCGGGTTGTTACAATCTCCCCCGCTTAAAACTTTTCATCCCCGAAAAGGAACAAAGTCGAAAGATGTTTGATTAATCAACTCTACGTTCGATCTGGCTTCCATTCTCCAACTTTTCAGTTTCTGAGAATTTTCAAATTCTTCAAAAATTTGGCTAACACCCGGAATTTTCGAAAAATTTCGCCATAACCTCCCCTGCACCGGGAGCCACGGGAAAATCCCGAAATTTCCTTACAGGCCTTCTGATCTCAAAAAGAAAAAGAAAAAAGCCAATCGGCTCATAAAATCATCATCACCCAAACAAAACTGTAAATTATGTAAACATGTACCTATTTGTCGGGCAAACAAATTTTATTCTCTGCTCTAGCCTCCTTGCTATGACCTGTTCAATGTAAGTACAAGTATATGCAAGCAAATGCAATAAATTTTCAATACAATTCACTATTTGATACAATTTGGCTATATGGTTCAAATTTATCAAACAAATAAACAAACAACACAAACATCAATCAATTAGTGGATTAGCTTTTGAAATTCATAACTTTGATATATAGTCAAAAATCAGATTTTTGATGCCAAATCACAACAATAAGCCCTATCTAGTTTCGGTTCTCACACTAGTCAATAGGAAATATATAGAAATCTCACTTTCGTTACTCGAAAATAAATACTGGCAACGGTGCCCCGTCACTAGAATTATCCCCGGGCACTAGAGTGTGATTCTATAACTATCCAATACATTAAAACTTCGAATACACGTTTGCAAGACACATATGCAAAATCTTTATATATTGGATTGTCCCAATTCAATTTAAATAAATAATCAAATACGAATAATTGATTTAAATTTAAAAACAAAAATTGGTTTTCACTTTTTATATTTCAAAAATATACTCTTCACACTCGTTCTAGGATGCTACTGATCTCATCTCTAACGAGTCATTTTAATTGGATATTACTAATCCTATATCGGTGAATTCTTTCGTATGGTTCTAATGTGTCATGTTCTCTGAGCTTTGTAAACCAAAGCTTTGATACCAACTATAACGAAAAGGAATTTCGCTCGGTCCGAATCAGTCGCTAAACCGATCTAGACCGTTCGAAACGCCAGATTGTTTTGAGAACAAGACAAAATAGAACGCAGACGGAAGAACATTTCATTGTATATTACAACAATGCATCAGATTACAAGAATATACAGAGTACAAATGAATAAATATTACACAGAAATATCAGAGATTTAGATTACATTTAAATACATAGCAGCGGAAAATAATACAATACACAACTAGAAGAGATATACGGATACAAAGCTTTCCGGATATCATTCCAGCTGTAAACCAGGATCCTGTGAATATAAATCTGCAAAACCAAAACTACTAGCTGCCCGTGTCAAAATAGGGGCACCCAGAGTTTAGGTTAAAACAATAAACTCCAATTCAGTCATGGAACTGGTGTGAGAACTAAAAACAGTAATCTTTATTTTTAAAGTTAGGTAAATCAAGGGACCACGCCGTATAACACGGAACGGGTTTCCTCCCAAGAATACCAGTGCATAAAACAAACAGCGCAATGCTAAATAAAGAAAAATGAGGCTGTTATAAGACCCAGGTCCTATCACACAATGCAACGCAAGCCGGGGGATAGGGTTTTCCCTTATAACCGCCAAAGAATGCTTAATACGTTTAAAACAAATCATTTGATACTATTATAAGTGCATAGTGTATAAATCAACTTCAAATCATAAGTATCAATCATAGGCAGCATGAATGCCCCATACCACTATGTCGCCATATATAGGTTATACAATCAAAATCGAAAAGTCACGTATTTGGAAATTGGGTTTCCATCTATGAACCGAGGCAAAAGATAGTCCTCAACCGATTTGAGACACTCTAGCCCGTGTCTCAGGATCAAAGCTCGAGTGACCCTTGGAGCGACAGGGCCGGTCCACCGATGTGGATTAAAATTCCTGAACACTACGTTTCCCCGCCCTTTGGGGCGTAAATGACCCAATGAATGGCTCCATCGGACCCGGATCATCCGATCTAACCGAGGCGCCTCGCAACAGCAACAACCACACAGGTGAAAAGTATATAAATGTCAGGGCTGGTAGGTCACTGACACCACCCTAGCTAGAAGGAAACGCATGCCCTCCCTGAGGTCCTCTCCCGTTTTTGGTTCACAACCGGGTGCGAGGCTCGCGAATTCACGTTACACAAAGCTGTGCCACACAGGCTATGCTTTGATCATCACCACAAGACTTTGCTTTTCAACAAAAGCCTCGATCAATTGCCACTTAGGCATGCCACACAGGCAATTCACTCCATGCGTTTGATATCCATCAATATATAACCCCTGAGCTCGTACGTCTCAGAGAAGGGCGTTAAGCAAGAGAATAAATTCTCCGTCGCCAAATAGATATATATTTAATAGAGATCAATCACACGGACTAAAATCAAATGTCAGACACACAATCCATTTAAAAGTTCGTTCTGGGTCTGAACGAAACCGGAGGCACCTAGTACCCCGCAAATCCATCGATCTCCAAGCACGTCTGGACGATCACCAACAGTTTCCATCTTCTTGGGTGTACAGCACAATCAAGATCATCAGTAATCACCCAAACGACGTGAAGACTTCCGGTCTTCGACCATCGTCTTCATCTTCGACTTATCGTCGTATCAGTTATTCAGAATGGGATAAACCCGGTCTTTCTGAATAACTCGCGTATATTTTAAATAAGTGTTACACAAACACAACATACGCCTCATTCCAATTCATCAGTCACTAACCGTAAATTAATCAAGAGAATAATTCCCCAAATATTAACCCCGAAGGCCGAAACCAACATCAGATCAATATCCAGGAAACCATTCTACTTGGCTAACCGACAGTTAGTTTCTAAATTTCACATTCATAGGGAAAGGTTCCCATTATTTTTATCCAAGATAAATTCCTTGAATTTATTCTTTAATCTACTTTTGAATATCAATTCAAACTAGTTAGGATTAACGAACTTTACCGAAGTAATCATTTGTTTTAATTTCCCAATCCCAACCTATTCATCCCATGAAGTAAAACTGGTAATACTTCATATCTAACACTACGGTGTTATCGGTAAATTCAATTACCATTTCACGTTCA
Organism: Allium sativum; assembly: GCA_030737875.1. Lineage (NCBI taxonomy): Eukaryota > Viridiplantae > Streptophyta > Magnoliopsida > Asparagales > Amaryllidaceae > Allium > Allium sativum. Next base: position 962,995,495 of record CM060918.1, read on the forward strand.
AATCTAATTAAAGATTTGACTATCGCCTGGAGCAAAACTGGTGATACCCCATTCTCGATCATTTCAATCTAATTAAAGATTCATTAAAACTCCACTTAGTTTTAATCTTTAACGGGGTTAAAGAATCAGTGTCATTTAAAACACGGTTCACGATAAACCCAAAACCACATTCCATTAATTATCGGATAAAAGAACTAGTGTTATTTAAAAACACTGTCCACTATAAACCCAAAAATCAATATCAATTCAGTTCCAATTAAATATTATTTAATTGGTACACTTCATTAAATCTAATTGAAAAGATTTAATCTTTTCTCAATTGGGTTCAAGAACAGTGTTAATGAAGACACCATTCACGACAAACCCAAATCACATTTGATATTAAATACAAGGCTCTGAATAGAAAATATATCGGCTTATATTCAATATCAAATTCTACGACCAATAGATATCGTATTGGAAATAATGATATATATTTCTATATCTTTCAAATTTCCATAACAACATCTGTATAATCACGAAATCCAACATCGAAATATTCCGAAGACAATTTCGATTCAAATCCATTCCAATGCAATCATTGGAAATTCTGGTTATTTTCAAAACCATTTCAAATTCAATTTATTTATTTAAAATTAAATAGAATTATAATTCTAGTTGAAAAACTAGTTCATGTCGATAAAAAAAAATCTATTTTTATCTTTTCAAATACGGAGTTTTTCATCCCAATTCTTCCCAAATCATTTCTTATGATTCTACACAAATTATTGATATTTTTAGTGATTTTATCAAGGCCCGTACAGTCGATTTCCATCAATGGCCATCGAACTGCACTTACAGCGACCTTTTCCAAATTTGATTTGGACATAATTCCAAATCCAACCGTTAGATTTCAAATTTCTAATATTCTTTAGAAAGCTCTTTTCGATATGAACCCAACGGTTCCGGTTTTAGGAGAATCCGACGGTCGGATCTCCCGTAATATCCGTTCGAAGTCAATGGTCGAAATTCGCGAACTGCCGTGGCGTGGCGCGTTCTATTCAGGCCATTATATTATATATATAATATATATAATATATACTTCGTCGATTTCAATTCAAAACGTGCTTTATAAATCGTTTTAAATTCATTTTCAAAACGGTTTCAACTTCATATTTAATTTCAAATCAAAATTGAATATTCCAATATAAATTCGTTTTAAATTCATTTCAAATCGATTTCAATTCAAATTCATTTCATTTTAAATTCAATTTAAAACGATTTCAATTCTATTTCAATTCTATTCGAATTCATTTCAAAACGATTTCAATTCTATTTCAATTCTATTCGAATTCATTTCAAAACGATTTCAATTCTATTTCGATTCTATTCGAATTCATTTCAAAACGATTTCAATTCTATTTCGTTTATATTCAATTCCCATTTGAATTCATTTCTATACAGTTTTAGTTCGAATTCAATTCTATTCAATTTCAATTCGAATTCGTTTCTATTCAATTTCAGTTCGAATTCATTTCTATTCAATTTCAATTCTTTTCAAGATATCAGATTTTGAAATCACTTTCGATATTTGTTATAAATGAATAAAATCGATATAAATATCGTTCACGTCAAAATGGCGTCAATCTAATCAACACGGCTTCATATATTTCTATTTTCAAATATTCTATTTCAAATATTTCTATTTCGAAACTGGAATGAGGCCCAATCAATTACCATATAATGTTAATTATATGGATTTTCTACAACACATGTATACAATAACAACGATGAATAATCAGCCATCATCCAAAGTGCATTCTACACTGTATAAGCATCAAATATAAATATCCAATGCTTATAACAGCCTGTCAATCAATCGATCCACATACAACTAAACAATCGAGATTAGTGTACGTCAAATATCATCCCAATACCCGTGTGGGGTTTCAAGCAATCCAACACAGATTTTTATTTGTGCAGTTGGGCGATGTGTAAAATTTATCGTCCCAATCAATGTCCTTCAAATAGGTGTACATAAACAAACCGCCCGTTTGTAAATGAATATTTATTTATTCACATTCACGTTAAAAATTATATTTTTAACGATCAAACTATTTTATTCAACCTATGAATAATCTATTCGGTTCATTTATTAAATAAAATGATATCTTTATTTTTCTAACTTATTTTTCGAAAATTTCGGCGGCATAACGGCACGATACTAGGAACGGGACAAGGCCTAGCCTTATCCCCGATCTAGTGAAGGCCCACGCCATTCACACATCAATCACATCAATTTCATTTCACCAAACAATTCAATTCCAAAACAAATAATCTAACCAACTACACAACCAAACAATTAAACAAACAAGCCATCCATGGTCTGTGGATGACGGGTGTCGGGTGCTGCTAAGCACCATCTGCATCCTAGTATATATATAACTAGAAAAAGAAATTGAAGAGTGAGAAGTTCTCACAGATTAGCTAATCCAATCCCTCGACTCTTCGTAGGTAGAAATCTTCGTCGTTCTTGCCCCGTGTCACTTTCTCTGCCCGTATTCTCTACATATGGAAAAATCGAATTTTTACTTCGCTATTCAATATATAAAAATCGAATTTTTACTATGCTATTCAATATATAAAAATCTCATTTCAACCTTTCTTCGCTTCCTACATATGAAAGATCCAATTTTTACTACACTTTCATATGTATAAAAATCCTATACCTTTCCTTATATGATAGAAATTATAATTTTAAACTCTACATTATATAAAAATTATATTTTTATACTCTACATAAGTAAAAATCATATCTTTATTATCTTTACAATATAAAAATCATATTTTTATATTCCCTACTATATAAAAATCATATTTTTATATTCCCTACTATATAAAAATCATATTTTTATATAAGTGAAAATCTTAACCTTTCATAAACAAGATCGTCTCCTCCATAAAAATAAAGATCAAAATTTTCATATGAAAAGAATTCAAGTCTTTTTAACGTTAAAAATCATTCCTTTTATATTAAAACCCATTTCTTCTATATCAAAAACCATTTCTTTTATATTAAAAACAATTTCTTTTATATTAAAAACCATTAATAAAACTGAAAATGTATAAAATAAATGTAAATAAATAAAAGAAGCTTACATACAAATAGGAAGGAGGGGGGAAACGTTCACCATCAAAGGGGGGCTGCTGCGAGGTGTTGTAGAAGCGAAGGAAGGAGGAGCAGAAGGGGGAGGGCGGTCGAAGTCGATGCTGGAGGGGGGGTCTAGGGCTCGCGGCTCGGTGCTGTGGCTGTGGGGTTGTCTTCGGGTTTGGGGGGGTCTGCAAATCGGAGCTGGAGGGTGGAGAGAGACTGGCGCGAGGCTAGGGGAAGAAGGAGAGAGGCGGTGGGAAGGGGGAGGGCGGTCGGGGATGGGGTGCGCTCGTCGGAGGCTGGCGGATTAGGGCTCCGTCGCCCTTCGGTTTTTCTTTCTTTTTTATTCTGAATTTGATTTTTAGTCAACGGGGGAAAGGAGGGAGATAAAGGATAGGTTTATATTATAATTTATTTATTTATTATTTTAAATTTTAAACTTTATAACGTACCATCTCCATTCGAACTCGAAATCGAACCCGCCGACTGTCATCCATTGCTAATTACCCCTATTCCGAACACAATGGGATATGTATCGTAAGCTGATTCGACTGTTTCGATCAGTTTTCGTCAAAATCAACATATAACTCTATATATTGAATTTGAACGTGCATTTCAATGTACCGGGCCCACATACGATCTCTAAAAATTCTCGAAAAATTATTTCTAGCTTCGTATTGACGATACGGTCTAACAAAACTAGTTTCGTCGAATTCTGAGACCGTTTGAAAAATGGCTAATTTCCAGTCGATTAAAATCAACTGAAACTGGTCAAACGCGTTTTCCTTTGCCACGCTCACATATTGATTCGAAAAATTATGAAATTTGAAACCTAGCAATAACTTTACAACACGGATCCAACAAAAGTGGTTTCATCGAAATCCGAGGTCGTTTGCAAAATGTCCATTTTTAAGGGCCTGAATTCCATAGCGACTATTCAGAATTTTCAACTGGACATATCTTTTGATCCCCGCTATGAAATTTTGATTTTTCAGATTCATTGGAAAGATATTATCAATTAGATTCCATTATTTTTGGTTTCACTAAAATCCGGATTATTCTGCTCCCGGTATGTTCAATTGAAGTTTGAAATCGAATTATCGAACTACCGCGCCATTTTCAATTCCTTTTATAAATATAAATAAATATTTATATTCTATCGTCGATCTATATAACTATATATGATTTAATTTTATTCAAAATAAATTTCTTGTCGTTTTTATTTAAAATAATTCATTTTAAATAGTCAAAATTCGCTAAAATTGCCAAAATAAAAATTTTAAACTAGCCCAGATTTTCGGGTTGTTACACTAGCCTTGACTCATGATGGAAGCCCAATTTCCAATATGACATTAAATATTTGATTGTAAACCTGTATGGCGATATAGTATATGGTAGCTATGCCATCTAGGATTGATACATTTACACAAAAAGTGTTTTGAACTCTCTAGACACTAGTAATAATATCAAATAATTTTGTTTTATACATATCAGGCATATTTGGCCTTTATAAGGTAAAAATCTATCCTCCAGCTTGCATTGCATTATGTGATGTGACCTAAGTCTTATAATGGCTTCATTTTTCTAAAAACCATTATATTGTTTAAATGATTTACTTTATTTCATGCACTGACAATCCAATGGAGTAAACTCGTTCCGTGTTAGCGGCGTGGTCCTGTGATTGGCCTTGTATCAAATAAGTAAAGTAAGATTTCTCATACCAGTCCCATGACTGACTCGTAGTTTGTTTTTCACTTGCAAACTCGAGTGCCCTTATTTTTACACAGGCAACCAAGTAAACAGGTAGCTGGATTTATTTTGGATATGCACCATAGCAGGAGGTGCACTTTTGGCTGAAGACAAAGACAATACTTTATCACATATTTTGGACATTTAGACATCGCCTTATATATGTTGTATTTGATGATGTAGTAGACTTATTATCTACCCAATGGACCGGTTATGTACTAAGTAGTATCTTGTATCTATGTAACTCTGATGATGATGACATTTATGATTCCGCTGTTATGATGATGTATATTATTCTATGATTTCATGTGTTATGCGATTATCTATAATCTGCTGATGTGATTAATGTGTTATATTCCAATGACTATCCTTGCTTCCGTGGGACGGGTGTTTTGGTTGTCACAAAACACTACAAGAATCCTAGACATGGAAGCACTTCAAGATGAAAGCCGTTGCCACTACAACCCACACAAACATCAAACAAACAAGTTGACCTATGGACAAAGAAATAGGGCAGCAAACCCAAATCGAGAAAACACAAAACACCACCGAAGTAGAGAGCTTTCTCCGTGGATGAAAAGTAACGGAAGAGAAGTGTCGCAGATGAAACTTCGACCATGTCCACGACACAATAAACCACCGAAGCAAACCCCGATACAAAAACATAGACTACACTATAGCAAAAGTAGGAAGAAAAAACACAAAATACACAAGTCAATACACATAGAATAAACATCTCCCAATAACCAATTTAGTGAACTGTAGTAGTAAACCAACAAAACACCGCCTACCACAACCAAAAGCACAACGATTAACCAAACGACACGCGCCAACGAACCACCAGTTGTCAAGCTTAGCTTATGCCATGCAGTAGCTTGAGGTAAAATGCAGTCAATGGAAATTATGAGAAAAGGATAGGGCACCAGAAAAGTCGTAGTAGTAACGCCAATGAATTTTGGATATTTATGGTAAAATATTTTTATTTTTAAAATAAGTAGATTTTGCAAAGTAAAAGGTTAGGTAAAGTATTAAAGATAATACCATTTCAAAAAGTGTTTTTATGACGACTACTATTTTGATTTAGAATATAAAGCTAGGAGTATTTAGAAAATTATAGTATATAAATGGCTTTTAGTATATTATTATTTTGGAAAGAATATTATTGTTTGAACTTATATAAATAATTGTGATTTTATAATAAATAATAATAAAATGATTTTAGACTTGGAAGAAACAATGACCCTAAATATAATATTTTGGCTGGATGTAATGTGTGAATTATTATTAATTTAAGTTATCATGTATGTTTACCTATGATGACGAAATCACCTTAGGGTGACTATGTGATATTTTACTATAATTATTACTAGTGGGGGTAGTTGATTATGATTAGTAATGACTCGTATTTTACGGAGCAAAATATTGTAGCCTAATTTTATTTGATTCATTGGTGATTTTATGGCTCTATGATTTTAGGATATAATTCATAGGTGTATGTTATACACCTTTAGTTTTTCTCCAATTTCTATGCAAAAAGTGGTAAGGTTTAAAGATGTGAGGCTAAATTAACACTAGAGAAAGGGATGAATAGTGTTTTCTTTGATTCATGAATCTTTTAGAAATTTCTTCCATTATAATTATGAGTATACACAAAGAACGATCACAGAGTCAACTAAGTAAACAAAAATGCAATAAAAGTAAAAAAGCAGTAAAGAAAAGCACTATTAACAATTTTTATACTAGTTCGGAGTTATCCTACAACTAGTTTCGTACTACGTAAGACCATTATAAAGATCAACAATTACACTCCTTGATTTCAGGGCAACAAGTAGACATCCTCTAGAGTACAACTTTTGGGCGGGCCAATATTATTTGTGGGCCACAGATCCTCACCCAACTTGATTTTTGGGAAAACAAATCATGCCTAATTGTTTTAGACGGACATAGTCAAATCCAATTAGACCCAGAGCTACCTAATTACACCGTATTGATATTGAGTGTAAAATGAATACTGACTTGAATCTTTTGATCTTGATTATAATTTGTCTTATAACTTTGATTTGCACTTTGATTTTCGTATAAATGAAGAGAGTTTGATGTAGAATCAAATCAGAGAACAAAGAACTTGATTCAGTAGATAAATCAGTGGATTTAGTTATAGGAATTAATATATTCAAGGCTGGAGTAAAGTGAGTGAAGAAATATGGAGGAAGTTCATAATTCTCATTTTTGAAGAAGGGTATATATAGCGTTAAAGGAACATAGTTGTTAGAAATATTCTATCATAAAAAGAAACTTCCTTTAAAATTTGAATTATGAAAATTTACTATTACATGTCGACAAATGTAAACCCCTATGTCGAAATGTCTTAGTTTAAAAATAAAACTAATTTGTTTTGAATATACATATATCCTGTTTTGAAACTTTGTAAAAATATTTAATCATAGTAAATGTATATTTTAAGCATAGTAATACTTTAGAAAACTTGTTTGAAAACACTTAAGAATTTTTTTTAATAAATTTATATATGTTTAAGCATACAGAACTAAAAAATATAAATATTAAAACTATAATACTATTAGATTACAATTGTTGATTTTTAAAAAGTATAGATTAAAATTAAATTCTTAAGTAAAATCAAAATCTAAATTATAATGTCAAAAGTATAAGCATAAAATCAAAATATATTTATTTATGAAAACCAAAGTATATATAAAGTATAAAACTGAAAAATCAAAGACAAGCCTCAAAGTGAGTATAAAATCAAATTTACTTTAGAAATATAAGTAGTCAAATCAAAGTATAATAGTAAATATTAAATTCAAAGTTTAAAAGTATAACTATTAAAATTTGACAAGTATAAAATATTTGAAAGTAAAGTTGCTATAAAAAAAAGACTCTTTTTGAAAATCATAGAAAGGATTATTTTGAAAATGAAGGTTATCTGAAAACTTCATGAAAAGAAAAATTAAAAAGTGGTATTTGATTTAAAATCATTTTGAAAATAGATTTTAAATCAGAAATATTTTTCAAAATCATTTTGTAAAAAATGGATGGAGATCAGATAAGTGCAATCCGAGTCCAACATAATTTCTGGGACTCTATATTATCATGATTTCCTGAACTCTTGAAACTCACAAGCCTTCATATTCTAAAATCAAAATTTTGAATCTTCAATCTTGATATTGTACAATCTTGATTATCAATTAGTTATGTAACATCTTGCAAAATGCTATATATATATAAATATGAGAATGGTTAGTACATATTAAATATAAAATATTTATTATCCAACAATCTCCCCCTTTTTGATGATGGCAATCATTTTATAAAATATCCTTCTTATCTCCTTTATAATTCCTAAATTTAATAGCTTCCCTTAATCTGTATTCTTCCTCAATCTATGCATATTTTATATTTTCTCCCCTTTTGTCATCAGCAAAAATTACCATAACCTATTTTATAATTCTAACTTAGTATATGATTACGAAATGATAAGAATAGTATATATGAAATGAAATGTGTGAACCCACCTGGTTATATATTTATTCTTTATCAATTCATGAATACATCTATCAAATCCACAAATAATATATACAAATCTAAACTAAACTGTGAATATAATTCTAAATAAAAGTACACAAATCCTATTTAATAATAGGAGATTTATGAATAGAACAGTAAGGGTAATGTATACAAAGTTTCCTTTTTGTTCAATAAGATTACCATTTCGATCAAAACATACTTTTCATACAAAATGGACTTCGCTATCTTGTTGTCTTTGCCCAAGCCATCGTCTTTTACTTCCTTCTCCTCCTCCTCCTCTTCTTCTTCTCCTTCTTCTTTATTTTCCTGAAAAGGGTTGAAAAAGGTTATATTGAAGGATTTATCCTCTATAATAATAGGATTCATAGAATTATCTAGAAGTCATTTTTGATGATTTTGTATGCTTTTTCCTTATATATTTTGTATTTATGGAATCCTCAATTGAATCACTTGAATTTCGCTAATCATTTGAAGTATATCTTCCCTTTTTTATCAGTTTTAATGACACACGAAAGCATTGCAATGATCTGGTAGAAGGAAAAGAGAAGAAAATGATCCGATTTTTGTCATTGTTTGAAGTGGAGGCTTTCGCTATTTGACTTTAGAAGTTTTCTCAGAGAAAACAGAGGAGATTGAATAGAAAATTCAAAATCGTATGACATATATAAATTCAAAAACTGGGTTTGGAGGGAAATTTAAATTCAGATTCAAATTTTAGTTGTTACATGTTGACATGTTTAAGGGGTATGTCGACATATATAGTTCGATTTCAGTTTTTCATGTAGATTTTAAATTTCGGATAATGAACATATGCCTAATTCTCTTTTAAGCTTAATAAAAGACTATTGATTTAGTGATGTTGTTAGTATATCAGCTATTTTATTTTCTATATTAATATATTTTAGAGGTATAATTTCTTCATTTATGTTATCTCTTAAGAAACGATGTCCATCACCAATATGTTTTGTTCTAGCATGATGAGTTGGATTTCTAGATAAAATTATTGCACTCGTATTATTGTGATAAATTGATGAATTTGTAAAATTTATTCAAAATCTTTCAAAGTTTTTTGTATATAAGTTACTTGTAAACATGATAATGCTATTGAAATATATTTTGCTCCTATTATAGATATAGATACAATACTTTGCTTTTGGCTAAACCAAGAAACTAACGATGTCCCAAAAGTAACAAGTAGCACTTGTACCGGTTCTTTTTCGGTCTAATTTTCATCCAGCATAATCAACATCGCTATATGAAACTAATTTGAATGAATCGTCTTTTGGATAAAAGAGTCCATAACCTAATGTGTTATTAACGTATCTTAATATTTTTACATTTTTAAGTGAGATTCCTTAGGCATAGATTGGTATCTTGCACATGGACATATACTATGCATTATATCAGGTATACTAGCGGTTATATAGAGTAGCGATCCAATCATTCCTTTATATAATTTTTAGTCAACGTTTTTAGAATTGTCTTCTTTGTTTAAAGTTTAATGTTTTGCCGTAGAAGTCGGGTTTCCAATAGTACTGAACATTCCAGATTTCTTAACTAAGTCTTTAGCGTACTTTTCCTAATATATAAACATTCCATTAGAAGTCCTAGAAAATAATTTAATTCACCCATATACTCATTTCAAATTCCTTAATCATTATTTATGAAAATTATTTATATAAGTTGTTATTTGTAGATCCAGAAATAATATCATCTAAATATACTGGTATTAATTGAATATCACTCTTATTTCTTTAAATAAATAAGGTATTTTTTCAATTTCAAAATTTGATTGAAGTAAGTAAGATTTAAGTCTTTCATACAAAGCTCTAGGAGTCTATTCAGACCATATAAAGCTTTCTGAAATTTATAACATAATTAGAAAAATTTTCATTTTTAAAAAATGGGGTTTCTCTGCATATACCTCTTCTTTTATAAAACCATTTAGAAAAGCACTTTTAACATCCATTTGATATCATTTAAAATTATTATGATTTGCGAAGGGAAGTAAGATTTTAATAGCTACTAATCTTGCCGTGGGTGCAAAGGTTTCGTCACAGTCAATTCTCTTTTTTTTGGACAATAACCTTGAGTGACTAATCAAGCTTTATTTCTTACAACTTCTACCTATTCATTCATTTTATTTCTATATATCAATTGGGTTCCAATTGAAGATTTTTTTTCTAGTCTTTGGACAATTCCCAAACGTCGATCCTTGTAAACTGATTTATTTCTTCTTGCATGGCTAGAAATCCATAAATCACCTTTAGATGCGTCTAATGTATTTTAGGTTCAACTATTGATAAAAATATTGCATTACTCAATTTATTTAATTGATTTTTTATTTTAGCAATGAAGCCAATTTCTTAATATATTTTCAATAGGGTGATCTCTTAAAATTCATATTATTTTATTTGGATGTGATTCATGTGACGGCCCGCCCCGCACCAGTCGGCATTTCCTCCAAAAGTGCGTTGTACACATGCCCGACTGGCCCGAAACGGTCGCCAAAGAAAGGAAAAAGAGAATGAATTAATCAAGAACCTATAGAATGTCTCATAGCGCAGGGAATAAAATATAATAATAACATACTTGACATAAACAGGTGAGACAGTGCATAAGATGAAACTAAACATCATGGCAGCGGAAAATCCAAATACAGCTTATGTTCCACATCATCATTATTCCAACTTTAAAACTGTCTCTAAAGAAAAGGAAAGGAAGGGTACACTGCTAATGCCCAAAGTAGTGACCAGCAGCGACACAGGGAGAATATCTATATATCATACGTGGAAGCCTCCTGCTCGTCTCTGGTACAGCTACTCGTGCATCACCAGCTAACCTGTCTCTAGTCTGCTCGTGAGAGCACCAAGAGTAATAAGAAGAGACATACAACTCTTGGTCAGACAAAAGTCTGGTATGAGCAATAAGCAACAAAACAGAACAATAACATGTGTACTAGACCATATCTGAACATGAGTTCTACTTCCTATTTGGACTTCCTTTGCATCTCGGGTCGTAGTCGAATTGGAGTTGGTCTTCAAAAGAGTTGTTGTGTAGTAGTAAGAGCACACATCCGGCTCGGTTCGGATATGCATAGTGCTCCAGTCCTCATTGGTTCGGTTTGGTCCTATACTTCCTAGTATTCTCCTGGGTGCAGTTCGGTTCGGTGTTTCCCCTCTAGCTCGGTTCGGTTCGGATGCCCTCTGCCTGGGTTCGGCTCGGTGGTTGCTTCCTGGTTCGGTCCGGTGGTTGCTCCTTCTAGATATTCCGATTCTATCTCATCCTTCATCATTCGCCCGATCCGATCCCATCCTTCTTCATTCGCCCGATCTGATCCCATCCTTCTTCATTCGCCCGATCTGATTCCTTCCTTCTCCATTCGCCCGATCCGATCCCCTTTTGGTCTCTCCTATCTGATCCCCTGCCCAACTCCAACTCTAAGCAAATGGCCTTCCTTCTCTCCATGCTCCTTATGCTAAGTTCCAATCCAAATCAAGTTCACTTGCCCAGTTCTCCTATCTGATCCGAGCCCAATAATCCGATCCGGTTTAAAACCCTACACATTTTCTGCAGCTTTCCAATGACTGTTTTACGCTATACGACGGCGTTTTAGACATTCTAACTATTCTAGTCAATCACAAAGCATACCATACAGCCATAGCAACATAAAGAATCAACCTTAAATGTCAAAACAACAACCATAGCATGTAAATTGGATCAAACATAGTCAAAAATCCATATTTTCCCTTAATCATGTTTAGGCATAACTAATGATATGATTAGCAAAACTTGACCAAATTATCCAAACTTTCTAACAAAGGCTTTAAACATCATTTTGAATTTTATAAATATTTTTCCATATTTTTTAACATGTATAAATTCGCTAACTATCACCAATTACTCTTAATTAACTATAATTAGTGAGGAACTATGCAAATCACTCACCTTGGCCACAGATTAACTTTAGATCTGAAATAAATCTCTGTTATGGCGTTGTTCCCAAGGCTATACAGCAGTTCTACCTTGATTCTTGTGCTAATCCTTTTTGATTTGATGTAGATTTGGCATAAGTAGTGATTAGAAGGTGATTTGGGGTGTTTTAGATGTTGGAGGCCATTACTAGGGTTCCAAGAATGAAAGTGGCGGTTGTGAAAGTGAGAAAAAGGGTGTTCTCTAAACCCTAACAGCCCTTAAATACCCCAAATCCTGAAATTCTCCTTTGGGTCTAGCTGTTGATCACCTGGTTAAGCCCAATCAAGCTGTTTTTCACCATCTGAAACTTGTTTCAGCCATATCTCCCAAACGGTGAGTCCGTTTGGCTAATATGGCCAATCTACGGAAAGGTAAACATCATTCGGATCTAATGGAAGTGGTTTCAGGTCAAAACTCCTTTTTCATCAAAAGTTATGGCAGAAACAACATCAGCTAGGGGCAAAACGATCATTTAAAAATCGGCAAAAATCATGAACATGGAAAATGACCCCAATAGTCATCTCCCAAAGTTACATGACGATATGACTTCGTATGTGAAAGAAATAAATATTCTACGATCCTTTGATGCGTAGAATGCGGGTCGTTACACTCTCCCGCCTTAAGAAATTTCGTCCCCGAAATTCCTTAACCCAAAACATACAAAGGATCGCGCATGCCTACCAATCATATACAACAATCAAACATGCAAAACAGATAAAACAAACCTATCCTGGCATGCGGAAAGACTAGATCGAAACTGAAATCTTACTAGGCGAAGTGTTCTGGATACGTCTTCCTAATGCTCTCCTCTGTCTGCCAAGTACAGTCATTCTCATTCTCGCCCCACTGAACTTTGACTAGATTCACCGCTTTCCTTCGAAGTTGCTTCGTATCGTTCCCAACAATACGCAAAGGTTGCAGTTCCCAACCTCCTCGGGTTCAACTTCGATATCATCCAACTAATCAGGTGAAATAGTCACATCTGGGTCGTGCACGAACTTCCTTAACTGGGAAACATGAAACACGTTGTGAACTCCTTCCATCTTGTCTGGTAATTCAACTTTATATGCCAAATTTCCAATTTGCTCAAGAACCGGGAATGGACCAACACATCTTGGTGCTAACTTGCCTTTCCTGCCAAATCGTATCATGCTCTTCATTGGAGAAATCTTGACAAACACCAAGTCACCAATGGAGAACTTTAATTCTCTTCTCTTATCAGCATAACTTTTCTGCCTATCTTGGGCAGCCTTAATTCGCTGTTGGATAACCTTAATTTTAGGTGAAGTTTCTCTTATCACATCTGGTCCAAGCACAAACTTCTCACCAGTTTCTAACCAACATGACGGTGAGTTGCACGGTCTTCCGTACAAAGCTTCAAATTGAGCCATACCAATACTGG